>CM075882.1:702500-1166729 GCA_038021265.1 Cyprinella venusta
CTCAGGCAGACAAAGGCGGCGAGGGTGAAAGTGGGTTAGGTATACTCACAACAGACATGGGGGAAGCATGTGCTATCGCCCACCAACCGCGAGCCCCGCCCCACCCTGTCTGTTTTTCTAGGTGATGTCAGAGAACGAGAGGAGCACGAGGCAGCCTTGCTTCTCTTTGTGATTGCTAGGCGTTTGCATCATCACCCCGGACAGACCTCTTCTCCTTTCCCACAGCAACAGCATAAGAGGACTGAACACATCTCTAATATGCTAAGAAGGTATTTCAGGTCACTCACTGGAAGGGCAAACTACTTTTTTTTTATTATTATAAGTATGCAACTAGAAGCTTCCGTCAGAATATTATACAAAGGAAGACAGCAGCCAATTAAAAAGAAAAACACACCCTTCTCATGAATGAAGTGACATTCACAGTCAACAAACCATAATTAATATAGTCATAAAACTCGCCCTAGAAACCAGCTATCATGTCTAGCTGAGTAAAACATACTAAATATACATTCTGCCGAATGTGTTTTTATATATATATATATATATATATATCTAAATAAAATAATATAAAATATATAGATTTTATATATAAATTATATATATATATATATATATATTATTATTATTAATATATATATATAAATATATTATACTATATATAAAAAATTAATAATTCTCTATTCATATTCTGAAAGGCTGCACACTTTCTTTGGGGTAATCTGAGATTAATACAGACACCTGAATGCAAACAGGCTCAAGGATTGCCTTTGTTACCCTATTTAACCTGTATGAAGGGGAACATGAGACCAAACATCTCAACTCAACCTGATGATCATCAGGGGATGATTCTGCTATTCCTCCACAAACCGATCCCTGTGTACTTTTAAAATAAAATCCAGCTGTAAACTTCATATTCACATTGACGGAAAATATTTTACACTCTAAAAAAATGCTGGATTGTTTTAACCCATTTTTGGGTCAAATATGGACAAACCCAGCCATTGGGTTACATTTTTTTAATTAAATTTTGGTAACACTTTACAATAAGGTCCATTAGTTAATGTATTTACCAACATGCACTAACCATGAGCAATGCATTTGTTCGTCTTTGTTAGTGTTAGTTCATGAAAATACAGCTGTTCATTGTTTGTTCATGTTAGTTCGAGGCGCATTAACTAATGTTAACAAGATTTTAATCAAGTATTAGTAAATGTTGAAAATGACATTAACAAATGCTGTATATGTGCTATTCGTTATTAGTTCATAATGTAGTGAACTAACGAACCTTATTGTAAAGTGTTACCTAATTTTTTAACCCAATGTTTGAGTTTGTCCATATTTGACCCAAAATTGGGTTAAAACAACCCAGCATTTTTTAGAGTGTAGAATAAATCACTAAATAACAACACAGAGAATTCAACTCGCATTGACACTGCGGAGGGGTTTGACCAAAACAATTTAGACAGATGTAATTTCTCTTTTTAACTTTACATTTCCACATTCAGATAAACGGATAAACCAAATGTAAACAAATCCAACATCGTTCTAGTCAGGTCTTGGCTGGATTTTTTGACCAATTTATATCGAAAGGATGCTTTCTTATGTTCCTATTATTATGGTATTTTCTTTTTAAGTGTCATTTAGATGCAAACTGAGCGATTCTTCTTTACAATAACAATCCTTCAAAGCTTCTCACCTTCTCGCCGGTGGTCGCATGAAGCCCCTCTCGCACTTTGGCGAACGATCCCTCTCCCAGCTTCCTCCCGATCAGATAATTCCCAACTCTTTTCGTGTGGTAAAAGTTTCGGAGGATGTCAGCTGGAGGACCGTTGCTTAGAGACGAAGGATGGATGTTTTCTGTGGCTACCGGAGCCTTAGCTTTCATCCCGAAAACCCTCCCGCTGTCCGTACACATGTCTGTTCCAGCATCGGGCATCCCTGCGCCTGTTGATCAAACCCGGTGTCCTCTGAATCAACTGCTACTGCTGTCTGAGAGCTCTATGAGAATGAGACATCTGAATCCCTGTCCCTAATACTAACCTGACACACGCGCCACCTGTTCGGTTCAGCTGTCAGTCAATCCGCGAACTGTAATATTGTAAGCTAATAGTTTTACGTAACTATTGCATTCGTCATGGAATAATGAAAGCTAATCAGTCCTAATCTAAATAACGCCTCCGTTCCGAATGACAAAGCTAAAATGATCCCAGCACCTCTCTGTATCTGAGAACTAAGTGAATGTCTGGCTGTCGAGTCTCTCATATTTGTTATTTGAAGTTAGTTTCCCGGCACGGGGTGGGGGCGTTTCTTATTTGCTAGCAAATCTCTTCTCAGTCACTGGGTTAAAATCTAATCCAATCAGCACCCGCGCAGGCACCAGAGGCTCCGCCTTGTTCTGAGTTGTAAAATGACCCCGCCTCTCACACGCGCTTACCTAGACAACAAAGAGCATGTTGCTGAGATTCGCAGTGATTCTTGATTTCTATCAGCTTTCCCCGGTGATGGTTTACGTATTTCGCTTTTGCCTGACCTATTGGTCGTGACTAAATTGTCTATTGATTATTCATTCAAACGAGACGGACATGCTAATGCACACAAACACGTTGTGTGCTGTGATGTCATGTGGAGCATTGATTTTATTTTCTTGAACTAATTTGCTATGCAATTCACCTCATCAGATAGAATTACACTTATATTATTATATACACATTTTACTTTACATTTAGCACATGTTATTGTAGGCTATTTACATAAATTCTTCCCTGTTGTAGTACCTTTGTTTTAAGAGTTTCTTTTGTTTCCCCTTAAATATTTCTACATTACCTCACTCCATTTTTTTTTTGTGATGTCTATTAAATAGTGGCAATATAAATCCGGACAGTCACAGGGCAGTATGAATGATAATCTGATAATCGAAAGACCACCAATTTCAGCAAATAAACCCCATTAATTATACTCTGTATCTTCGTGTTTTGTAAATGAACGCCTTTGTTTTCTTCAAAGTGTAATCTTTTTTTTTTTCTTTTTTCTTTTTTTTGTTATGACTAGCTACCCTGACATGATTAATAGATCTTCACAACAATGGAAGGCTGGCTTTTAAAGGGATAGTTCACTTTAAAATGAAAATTCTATCATCGTTTAATCACCCTAGTATTTTTATTTTTCCTACTATGGAGCTCAATTGTTCCAGTTAGTTAACTGTTTGGTTACTGATGTTCTTAAAAAATATCTTCCCTTGTGTTCAACAGAAGAAAGAAATTCATACAGGTTTGAAGGGTGAGTAAACGATGACGGAATTTTCATTTTAAAGTGAGCTGTCCCTTTAATAATATTGCGTCACCACAGCCCAGCTAGCCGGCAGCTTGTTTACATTACCATGCGGTCACGAGCGAGCGAAGTACAGAGAAATGACGGTGAGTAGGTCTATTGCGCTCTCTAGTGGTAATATTGCGTAGGACAAGTAGTCTCTCTCTCGCTCTCATTCAAAGCTCATGTTCCCTTGTCATTCTCACTATTATTACTTAAAGTAATGACTGTCTTTTCTCTTTGCTTAACTCGAGTGTTTCTAGCTGTAATATGGATTTGTACAGTAGTTGTGGTAGCACTAATAGGGCGTATTTTATGCATTCACGTATTTTATGACGTGTACAAGTGAGTAGATGGAGGTTGAACAGGGTTTTTTTTTTTTTTTGAGAATTTCAGTTGTAATTTGAGAAAAACGGAAGAGGATTAGGGCCAAGAAATAATAAATAAATAAATAAATAAATAAAACCATCTCGAGATTAAAGTCGAAAAGTGCGAAATTAAACTCGTTACATTTCGAGAAAAAAGTCGAAATACAATCTTGAGAATAAACTAGTTAAATATCGAGGTATAAAGTCGTTGTGTTTCGAGAAAAAAGTCGCAATACAATTTTTGTTTTAAGACTTTATTCTCGAAATTTAACGAGTTTAATCTCACATTATAATTACTTTAATCTCGAGATGTTTTTTTATTATTATTATTGCTTGGCCCTAATCCTCTTCCGTAGAGAAATGCGTCAAATCGACTGAAAAAAACAAATTATTTACCCCCAACGATCAATGCTACAAAAGACGACGTAATCATGATCTGCCGCTGCTGACCACCAGAGGGCGCTCCTCACCAGCTGGATACTTCCCGAGTAAATGTAACAGGTCAGGATTTAACTAAGAGTATAATTTGCAATAATTATAATTTTAACAAAATGGTAAAAAGATGCAACAAAAAGTTTAATCAAAGTCAGTGCGTAATTTTAAATTACAATAAAGGGGAAAAATAATTAAAATGACTAAATACAGAAAGTGTGACGCATTCAGATTTAGATGTTGTTGAGTTGTCATATTGTTTGAGGAGTTGTTCTCTTGCTGATCTGAAGTAGGTTACTGTGATATTGAATTTTAGTTTTATGCCCCATAATTTTGATGTTTTAATTTGGTTTGATATTTCCATTTCAAAGTTAAATAACATAATTATGCTAAACAAACCAAAAGCTCCAATTAAAATGATTGAACTACAAGGTAAAATAATGAAATATCTACAAACTATAAACTACAATTAGAATATAAATAGGTATAGATAATTTAAATAACACCAGAGCTGAATATCACTTCAATATAAAAGAAACAAATCATTATTTATTTAATTATTAATTAATTTCAATGTTGTAATTTTATTCAATCTGTATTCAGTCAATCATAACAATAAAAAAGCATTGTAAAAATGTATATGTGTGCGAATCTGAAACTTTGAAGTCACAAGAAACCAAAATAAACTTAAAAACTGAAGTGGTGGAAATAGTGCCAACATATTTGAAATAGATGTTTATTGGCCGATGAAATATGAACACTGCAGTTCTAATAAACTCATTGTGGTTTAACGTCAGGAATTTGGAAGAGGTCACAACTCTTTTCTTTATAACTGCATGGAATGTTGTGGCGTGCAAACAAACGAAAGACGGCAGTTCCAGAGAACCTGCGCATGCAATTTGCATATTAGCAAGAATGAACCGGCAAATCCTGTTTTGAGCTACACTATGATTAGAGGTTTTGTCTCTGCACTTCTTCAGTGGAAAACAGTGGGTCATATCACATGAGTTCAATGCATCAATATGCTAAATCTAAATACATTTTAGATTTTGTGATTTGTGCTCTTGTGAGTTTAATGCACGTTTGGATGGTATATGGTTACAAGAGGTACAAACGATATAAATACTGTTCGTTTTCTCACACAAACCGCTCGTTTGGTGTCTTAGGCCATCAATGTGTACTTACATTTACGAGTCATTAAATCATGTTTAATCTGGACTTCTCTGTGCATGCTCTTTGAGGTGGTGACCATAGACCTCCATTATATGACTGACAGACAAGAACGGTTTGACCTAAAAATATCAAAATTGAAAGACACCTACATCTCGGATGCCCTTGAGGTAAGCAAAAACATACCAAAAATTAATTTCAAATTGAACTATCCCTTTATCTCATCATTAGTTCATAGTGAAGTAAATATTAATTCAGGTATTAATAATAATTCATGTGCTATTATTGTAAAGTGTTACCGAATTGGCATACAATGGTTAGTCTGCTTACTAAACCCTCCAATAGTGTAGCTCAAAACGGGATTAGCCAGTCCATTCTTGCGTATGCTAATTGCATGTATGGTTTTATGAAACAGCTGGCTTTGCATTTGTTTGCACGCCCCAATTCCTCACAGTTAGGATTAAAAGAACTTTCGATTTCATTAGAAATGCAATTTCTCAGGCCAAATGTTAGATAAAACATGTAGTTCAGTTTAATTAGTTATTGTGTTGTTAACTTGCTTTAATGACATTGCATTTGAGTTACATATATTGCAAAAGGAAAAGACGAAAGCTTGAGCCATGTACCATTTATTGAGCCGATTATTGGCACAAATGTATGACTTTACAGTATTACAGTTGCCTATTTAAGGCTTTTAATTACCATTAAAAATTATATATATTTTGAGCCACTTTATGTATATATGAACCAAAAAAATTAGGGCTGTCAAACGATTAATCGCGATTAATCGCATCCAAAATAAAAGTTTGTGTTTACATAATACATGTGGGTGCACTGTGTATAATTATTATATATATATATAAATACACACATGCTTGTATATATTTAAGAAATAGGTGTGCATGCCAAAGTGCATTTGAGATCAGAAAAAAAAGTTTTTCACAGCTCATAAGTTTTATTTGCACATGATCGTGTTTGTTTGTTTATTAAATTCGCTGCAACCGGCGAACGTTTCACATAAAGACTGAACTCAAAAATAAACGAACACAAAACGAAAGTAAAGCGGCAGCCCTTTACTTTCAAAATGCAAGATATTTAAGGCTATTAAAAATGCCCTACGGGAGAAAAACGAGGAATGTTGTCTTCCATCAAAATATTGACGTTTCACAGCATGTTTAAAAGTGAGGCTATTAAAAATGTGAAGCATTGACTTGACAATTAGAGTTTGAATAAAGTAAGAGCTTAAAAATCACTAATACTGTTTTCTCAAATAAGTGCATAATCAGAAGTCTTCGTTGAACACATATTAGCACACAGATTATTGTGGGCAGTGACAGCTTTGTTTGACAGAAGAATTGTGCATTAAAGGTTGCTACATGGCACTTAGACTAGAAGCCTGTTGAACGAGCTGCTGCATGTGAACTTGGCTTTCAGTGTCTAATGTCCTGAGGCTTTGTCACCTCAAGATCTAATTGTGTTATATATGTATGTTCTCTGCAAGCTGTGCATGACATGCCAAATCACTCCCCGTGGGGTTTGCAGTGCGTGTTACGGCAAGCATTGTTGACGAGAGAATACGGTATGGCATACATGTGATTGTATGCGATTGAAAAGTCCTCAGCACAGGGTTTTGAGAGCCCCTGAGGCGCAGAGCAGAGTTTGCATATGCTAGGTAGTTGGAGACTCCGGCTCTAGCCAGAACGGCGGCAGCTTTTTGTGTAAAATCTGCCCGATGCCCATGGAAGGGAACTTGCTGCGGTGCTGAGGGCTGTCGGGCTCTTCGCTGCTGGGAGGGCTGCCGCTTGAATCTGAGGAGCTGGACCAGCCTGAAGTGGGAGGCTGTTTCTTGAGCTGAGGTTTGACGATGATGAGATTGTGGCCTTCATGTACAGGAAGGGATGTTTGGGAACAGGGGGTGGATCTCCAACATTTCATAGAGGAGGACGTGATGCAACCACCACGTCCTGAGTAAACGTCATTAAAACCTCCAGTCACAGCTTGCAGAAGACCTGAAATTGATGGGAGAAAGTTTGATTCAGAGCAGATCCAACTCATGTCTTTATTTATATTACTGTCATGCAGAAAGTCTCGTGGCATAGAGAACGGAGTTTGGAATTTACATTTTAAACTGCTTTAAGAAAAGGTATTGTTTAATGTTTCAACTGTTTTTGTTCAAACAATGAAAGTCAGGCAAAACTATGTAAGCTTGTTTCCGTCACTGAATATAAAAATAAAAGAAATAATTGCGACTTTTTATCTCACAATTCTGACTTTTTTTCTCACAATTGCGAAATAAAGTCAGAATTGCGAGATATAAAGTCAGACTTTCGAGATATAAAGTCAGAATTGTGAGATATAGTCAGAATTGCGTGATATAAAGTCAGAATTGCGAGATATAAAGTCAGAATTGCGAGATATAGTCAGAATTGCGTGATATAAAGTCAGAATTGTGAGATATGAAGTCAGAATTGTGAGATATGAAGTCAGAATTGTGAGATATGAAGTCAGAATTGCGAGATATAAAGTCAGAATTGCGAGATATAGTCAGAATTGCGTGATATAAAGTCAGAATTGTGAGATATGAAGTCAGAATTGTGAGATATGAAGTCAGAATTGTGAGATATGAAGTCAGAATTGCGTGATATAAAGTCAGAATTGCGAGATATAAAGTCAGAATTGTGAGATATAAAGTCAGAATTGCGAGATATAAAGTAAGAATTGCGTGATATAAAGTCAGAATTGTGAGATATGAAGTCAGAATTGTGAGATATGAAGTCAGAATTGTGAGATATAAAGTCAGAATTGCGAGATAAAGTCAGAATTGCGAGATATAAAGTCAGAATTTCGAGATATAAAGTCAGAATTGCGAGATATAAAGTCAGAATTTCGAGATATAAAGTCAGAATTGCGTGATATAAAGTCAGAATTGCGAGATATAAAGTCAGAATTGTGAGATATAAAGTCAGAATTGTGAGATATGAAGTCAGAATTGTGAGATATAAAGTCAGAATTGCGAGATATAAAGTCAGAATTGTGAGATATGAAGTCAGAATTGTGAGATATAAAGTCAGAATTGCGAGATAAAGTCAGAATTGCGAGATATAAAGTCAGAATTTCGAGATATAAAGTCAGAATTGCGAGATATAAAGTCAGAATTTCGAGATATAAAGTCAGAATTGCGTGATATAAAGTCAGAATTGCGAGATATAAAGTCAGAATTGTGAGATATAAAGTCAGAATTGTGAGATATAAAGTCAGAATTGTGAGATATAAAGTCAGAATTGCGTGATATAAAGTCAAAATTGCGAGATATAAAGTCAGAATTGCATGATATAAAGTCAGAATTGCGAGATATAAAGTCAGAATTGTGAGATATAAAGTCAGAATTGCGTGATATAAAGTCAGAATTGCGAGATAAAGTCAGAATTGCGAGATATAAAGTCAGAATTGTGAGATATAAAGTCAGAATTGTGTGATATAAAGTCAGAATTGCGAGATATAAAGTCAGAATTGCGAGATAAAGTCAGAATTGCGAGATATAAAGTCAGAATTGCGAGATATATTTATGATATAAATATATATATTTATATATATATATTTTTTTTTCAAAATATTATTTTGTGTTCCACAGAGATAAGTCAGTTGTTCAGGTTTGGAATGGTGTGGGGGATAGTACATTTTCAGTTTGGGGGAAACAATTTCAGAAATTTTAACATCACATTATTTCCACCGCACTTCATTTCCCAGCATCCCCAGCTGCACGTCATCATGTCATGTATTATGTTTAACGGTCTATATAGTCTAGGCACTTACCAGTTCTTTGTTCTTTTTCCTTGGTGGGGCCTTTGCTCACAGGGGGATAGACGGGTACCAGTTTGGGTACAGCTGGAGGATAATCGTGTAGATGTTGGTTCCTCAAACCTACCCTGTACTCTTTTGACAGTCTCTTCATTTTGTTGTTGAGGAGGAAGTAGACAGCCAGCGTGTGGCAAGCTTTATTAGTGAGCACCGCACTCAGAACCTCACTGTGTTTGTAGCCCATTTTCTCAGTCATGTGGAGCAGAACCGTATGGTTGATCTCCTCAATGTGGATTCTGAGGGTTAAAAGGACATAATATGTCATAAAAGGTAAAATCAAAGCAATTTGTCTTTAAAGCGTATTAGATGACTCACCCATTTAAGTAAGGAACTCCAGTGTGAGGGTTGCCCAGCTGCAGCCACGAGTCGGTCATCACTTGGTGGATGTTGGGTCTCTTATCGGGGTCGGGCTCTAACAGTCTCTTCAGCAGATTGACCGCAGCTGTGAACACAGACAGGAAGCAGTGAGGACTTTGTTACTTTAAGTAGACAAAAAATGACAATTCTCAGCTGTGTTTCTGTCAATACCTGAAGAGATCGATGGAGGTAGAGGGTTCATATCTTTGTCCACCATCCTCTGATGCAGAGCTTTCAGGCTGAATGGCTCCACGGTGAATGGTAGGGTCCCAGTCAGCATGGCGTACATGTTCACCCCTCTACAAATAAACACATACAGAGTCAAATCCAGAAAAATGACTCAATATGTGTAAATGCTTCACATTTAGTGAACTCACATTGACCAGACATCCACTTTGGGTCCATATTTTGTCCTTGAGAGAATCTCTGGTGCGGCGTATGCTGGGCTGCCACACTGTGTGCTGAAGGGATCGGAGTATCCCAGAATTCCCGCACAGTTACTGAGGCCAAAATCTGTTTGGAGAAACAGAGAGAGGGTTTGTACACATATTTATACACATAAAAAAGTCCTTTGGTGTTGTTTTAAGCAGACCTCAGGAGCAGCAAACCTTGCATAATGTAAATCTCTGACAACGCTTACCGATCAGTTTTATGTTGTCCTGTTCGTCAAGTAAGAGGTTTTCAATCTTCAAGTCTCTATTGAAAATTAAAAAAAAACATTGAAACAACTTTCATTTATAAAATCGACCAATAATAAACTATACCACAATAGTTCTTAAAAAGATTTGACTGCTCATTGTGCTCTAATAAAGACTTACTATATACAATGATATACATTTTCGATGACGTTTAGTTTCTCACCGGTGAACAACTCCTGCCCTGTGCAGATGCTCCACGGCCATGACTAGCTGGCGTACGTATTTCTGGGCTTCTCTTTCGTCCAGTCTTTTCTTCTCATAAATGTGGTTCATGAGGTTTCCACCAGGGCAGAGCTCCATGACGAGGTAGTAGCTGTTCTCCGTCTCCAGGATGTCCAGCAGTTGGGTGATGTGTGGGTGTCGGATCATCTGCTGAATCTGTCCTTCGCGCCGCAAGTTCTTTGTGACGTACGAATCATTTTTGGCCTTTCTCTTGTCAATCACTTTCACCGCCACCTGTGGAGAAAAATAAAAATTGTCAAGATAGAAAACATAAGGAAAAGATAGAAAACATAACAGGATTGATTATTGATCTTCTTACGTATGGAATTATTACAATGCAATACCGAGAATGTATATTGAATTTTACACTCCATGGTTGTACTAAAGAAACGTTAGTCACAAAAACAGATAAAACAGACATACCTTGTTGTGTTTATGCTTCTTTTTAAAATTATATTAAATAAACTTAACTATATATAAAATTACATCTAAACGTATTTACATTTCGTTTCAAAGACAAGAGGACAGTAAATTTTGAAGACTCTGCCATCGTCTCCATTTTTGATAGATTGTTTACTTGTTTGTCTTGACTTGTTCTGTCTGTTAACATTGCATTAATAAAAATAAATAAATAAAATATTCCCATTTTCCTTGGTTATCCTCCGCTTTAATCTCCACAACCGGAAATGGACGAGCATCCATGCGGAACTTATGCGTGCATATAGCCCATTAACACAAAAAGTGAACTAACACTATCAATTAACAATATCAAATGACTTCCCTTAACAAATATTAGGGCTGTCAAAACGATTAATCGCATCCAAAATAAAAGTTTGTGTTTACATAATATATGTGGGGGCACTGTGTATAATTATTTTAGATATATAAACACACACACATGGTTGTATATACTTAAGAAATATTTTCATGTATATACTGTATATAGATTTATATATAATTTATGTATATATGCATGTGTGTTTTTTATATATATACAAAATAATTATACACAGTGCACCCACATATATTATGTAAACACAATCTTTTATTTTGGATGCGATTAATCGTTTTGACAGCCCTAATAAATATACTTCTAATAAACAAACAAAAGAAAAGCAAGCAAAATAGTCCTTGGAGTTCCCCGGGAGAAGAAACCGGAATGGTTGTGGCCCGATCATTGGCCGGAACCCTATAAATACGTCCAATGTTACACCTCGAACCCCTTTTGATGGTGCACCAGCTCACGGGACTCAGACCAGACGGATCAAACAAACAAACAAAAAGAACGGTAAGAATAAACTTAAACCTAACGTTAAAGAGTGTGCGCTCTTAACTCCAAACGAACGTTAAAATAATGTTAATTAATATTTATTAAACCGAAATAATGTTGTTGTGTATTCTTTACTGTAAACAAATTCCATGAAATAAACTCGAACTGACCTGACCCAGGCTCACCAACATCCGCCACAGTCACGTAGGCAGGTCTTAAGCTTTTAGTTAAGCTTTTAGTTTAGTTAGACAACATTCACGAACTGTTAACTTGTTATTACTGGTAAAGTTACCGGGTACCGGACATTTTCTCACCGTTTCCCAACCATAGATACGTATATAAAGGCTAGATGTGCTACGGCGGAGTTTCTATCGTCATCACCGGCGGCCATCTTGTCACAGACAAGCTGATGTAAGATGAGTGGTCAGCACGAACACAAATACTCTTATCTCGTTGAAATCTTGACGGATTTACAAACGGTTTGGTTTCTTACAAACGTTATTAATGTGGCTATAATTATCTGGATGATTATTTATTTATACACTTTTTATTCATAAGTATGCAGTGTCATAGCTACATCTCTGACGTTTATAACAAACCAAACTGTTTGTAAATCGGTAGAAAATTGAGCAAGTTATGGTCATTTAAATAGTACATGTACCATTACCACAATGTTACGAGTGAGCGAGCTGCCTGTGACAAGATGGCCGCCAGGTGCAGACGACGCGTCGTGACGTCATTACTGACGTGGCGCTCATGTTGGAGGCTTACGCGCATGTAAACACACAGCAAGCAAGTCGAAGGAGGAGAAGCAGCAGAGTTGGGATAAAGAAAAGAAAAAAGATGTTAGAATTTCTAAAAGGTTGTGGAATTTACCGGGGTATGTTAAATAGGGAAGCCGGTGACCGGTATGTGGACTAAACCGGCACTTTTAACGGTTTGGATCCATATGAAATTTCCAACAAAGAGTCGGCAAACACATGGGAACAGGGTAATCCGGACAGATAGTTAGTAACGTTAGTTAACTGTCAACCCTCAGGTTTTTCCTGGGTTTCTCACGTACTTGAGCTCTTTCCCCGCTGTCTTTCCGTTTTAGTATATTCCTGTAAAATATCCCGTATTTTAATATTCTCATAACATTAACATTAGCCCTTTAATCGGACCTGTCAGTCTCCGTTGTCCTGTGCTTAAAACAGCTAACGTTACTTTGAAACGCATAGTTAAAAGAATGTCACATGTGTGAATGGTTGTTAGGTGGAGCGCTGTTTACCTTTGTCCC
Organism: Cyprinella venusta; assembly: GCA_038021265.1. Classification (NCBI taxonomy): domain Eukaryota; kingdom Metazoa; phylum Chordata; class Actinopteri; order Cypriniformes; family Leuciscidae; genus Cyprinella; species Cyprinella venusta. The sequence continues at coordinate 715,461 of CM075882.1, forward strand.
GTTAGCGTCACGTAGCTACTCTGTACTCCCACTGTTTGTTGGAAATTTCAAATGGATCCAACCCGTTAAAAGTGCTGTTTTATCCACATACTGGTCCCGGGTTTCCCCATTAAACCTATCCCGGTAAATTCCGCATCCTTTTATCGATTTTAACATCTTTTTTTCTCCCAACTCAGCTGCTTCTCCTCATTCGATTTGCTGGTGTGTTTACATTTGCGAAGCCTCCCAGAATGCAACGCGGCGCCCAAGCCCTATTTAATACACTATGTAGCTTATTAAAATGTCTTTTACTTTTCTTTTTCCTCATCCTCATCTTTTTGTTGGTTGTTAGTTTCAGCTGGCCTCTTTACCCCCGTAAAGTGCCGCCACATCTAAATTCCAACGCAGTGGCGGACATAGTTGAAATGTAAAAATCCTGACGAATCACTCAATTTTCATTGGCTACCTGTGTGTACCTGTACCAATACTGTCTATGGTACCAATGTGGCAGGTAGATTGACCCGCAGTGTCTGCCAATAGCAAAATTCACCCGCATTTGGCAGGTGGTCGGGTGATGCGCTCAGCTGCGGTAATGCGTGTTGCAGTATACTGTAAAAATGAAATGCTTCATCTAATCAATAAAATTGAGGCAACAGATTCCAAGCAATATTATGAATTAAATTTAAGAAATTAGAGTTGAGTAAAAGTTAATCAAATTAATATTCTAATTAATTCTTATTTGTACAATTTAATTAATAATATTGCTTGTAATCTGTTGCCTCAATTTTATTGATTAGATAAAGCATATTCGTTTTTACATAACGGACTAAAATAGCATAAGCCTATAGCCTATATAATACGCTCACACAGCTTTATTTTTTAGCATTTTTGGGAGAAGTAAAATTTAAATATGTGGTTTCAACAACCAGATGTATTTACACATGTCCAGTTTCGTCCGGAATGCGGCCCAGACCACCCCCAGAAGTGTTTTTGAGATATCGGATTCAAATCTGTCTCGAATGCGTTTCTGAGGGATATCATCCATCCGATCACATGAATGCATGGAGTGGTTAAGTGTAAACGGCCCCTCTGCTATTCTTCTCCAAGGATCCAACACAAACTGATTTAAAGGCAACTTTTGAAATAAAATGTCGCTTTAAACTTTATATTAACATAAAAAAGCATTTGTTTTTTAGAATAAATCTCTAAATAACAAAATAGAGAATTCAACACTTGTTCATAGACCGAGGGGGGTTTGACCAAAAGAAATAAGACGGATTATATTTTATTTTAACTTTACATTTTCACATTCAGACAAAATGATAAAGTAAAATGATAGGCTTTGTGGTGAATAATATGCAACAGTAGTTCTTAGCAGTTTTTCAGCGAGAAAGCGAGAATTAGCCTATATAAATAAATTCCTTAAAATAGCTATTATTTTCACAGTGTTCGCAAATCTCACCTTCTCGCCGGTGGTCGCTTGAAGCCCCTCTCGCACTTTGGCGAACGATCCCTCTCCCAGCTTCCTCCCGATCAGATAATTCCCAACTTTTTTCGTGTAGCAAAAGTTTCGGAGGATGTCAGCTGGAGGACCGTTGCTTAGAGACGAAGGATGGATGTTTTCTGTGGCTACCGGAGCCTTAGCTTTCATCCCGAAAACCCTCCCGCTGTCCGTACACATGTCTGTTCCAGCATCGGGCATCCCTGCGCCTGTTGATCAAACCCGGTGTCCTCTGAATCAACTGCTACTGCTGACTGAGAGCTCTATGAGAATGAGACATCTGAATACCTGTCCCTAATACTAACCTGACACACGCGCCACCCAGGGGCGGATCTAGACAATTATTCATATAGGGTGACAAAGTGTGGCATGAGGTCTACCTATTTGGTGACAACACCAAAGCAAGTGCAATGCGTCGTTTTTTAGATTTATTGCCTGACATACACAATTGTGTGTTCACAAAATAATAATAATAATAAATAAATAAAATGAAAAAAACATTATAAATGTTTCAGAGCTTGTATTTCTAAAGAATTAATATTACACTGCATGGGTGCTAAATCTCATAGTGCAAGTTAAAGAGCAACAAAAACTTTTGAGTTTCCCAACGTTATTGCTTACATATAAAACAGGCTAACATATTCATACTAAAAGCCACTCAATCTAGCATTCACTTCAACAATAAAACACTGTGTATGTATGTTTCAAATTCTTAATAAAACTGATGAATGTGTGTGTGTGAGAGTGAGAGAGACATGTTGTTACTGTCATAAATGTAATTGGCCATAATAAAATACAATACAATTTTGCCACAGCTATCCAACTTTCCCGGCTCTTATACATCATCTGATGATGAGAGACACCCCTCAGTTCGCCTTTCTCTTCCAAAACACATGCATACTGAAATATTTACCTGGGTAGGTTGTAACATGCTTCATTAATGTTACAGCTTACCCACAGTCTTTAGCCTAGCTCACTTTACAGCTAACAGACGAAACATTTGCATTTAAATCATCTACCCTATTGCTTTTTCTCTTTATATTGAATAAATGCGGGAATTGGTATTTGTGATACAGAGAAACTTGTCTCATACCCACAAGGCTGATCAAAGAACAACAGAACTTCTCCATCAGACCCTAAACCAGGTAGTTTAAAGGAAGAATATATGCACAAAATAAATGTGTCCTGATGCTGAATTACACCCACATGGTGGCACTATTGTGTTAAGAAAAGTCCAATTGTACGGTTTAGAGCACCACGTGCGCGCTGCAACTGATGAAAACACATGCAAATAGAACAAACACCAGCAAATAAATCGTGGTGCAAATACTCACAAAGCAACCAAATTCAGAAACACAAATGCTCACAATGCAGAGACTCGGTTTGACCACACATCTAGCGGCCCAGACAGGTTCATCAATTGTTGTAGTCTCTTTGAAACATTTCCGTGCTATTTGCAACGAGTTTCTGTATGGCTGTTGTAAGTATTTGCAGCACATATTGTCAAAATGATGAATATGAGTTCTTAATGCTGGTGTGTGTTTTTTTTTTCTCTTTGCATTTGTTTTCTCCAGTTGCAGACGAGTCCTCTCGGCCACCGTAAAAAGATGAGCGCAACTTTGTGTGCCTACACCCATAATCATGGTAAGGTTTAAATTTAATTTTGCTTTGAAAATGATTATTATTGCCCTTTTATTTACTCTCTAGAGTAAAAACAACAACTAAACACCAGTTACACTAGCCTAGGCTAGATCTCTCAGGGCTGCATATTGATTTTTTAAATATGGTAGTACAAGTAACTTCTCTAAAGAGAATAAATGCAGCTTTCTCGATCCATTTATGATCTTTAGCTCATTTTAAAAACAATATAATTCGATGCAAATTCCCTACTGTGGTGGAAAAACATAGCAGTAGTCACACTCTAAAAAATGCTGGGTTGTTTTAACCCAACTTTGGGTCAAATATGGACAAACCCGAAATGTTGGGTTAAAAATGTAATGTAAAAATTTAACCTAACGGCTGGGTTAGTCCATATTTGACCCAAAGTTGGGTTAAAACAACCCAGCATTTTTTAGAGTGCAGTCTTGGGTTACAGGGTGATATGGCTACTTTACTTTTATAGACTCTAATTTCCATAATTGTGCATTCTACAAAAATGCTGGGTTGTTTTAACCCAATTTTGGGTCAAATATGGACAAACCCAAAATGTTGGGTTAAAAATGTAATGTAAAAAATTAACCCAATGGCTGGGTTAGTCCATATTTGACCCAAAGTTGGGTTAAAACAACCCAGCATTTTTTAGAGTGTACCATAACCGAAGCATCTCATTTGACGCTAAAGGGCGCCATGTGCGTTGGATGTCTACACTTTGGCAAAAGTGTTGTACATGACGCCTTGGGATGAGAATGGGTTGAAATGACACATTCACAAGATTAGGCCTATATTTTGTTGGCAAAAAGTGCATTTTGAATATGAGCACGTCCAGAGCCGGGGAAAGGATTTTTGATGATGCCTTTCATTTTTTTCTTTTCGTTTCATCGTTCCGTCTGTTTCCCAGCCTTTTACTTTTATATCTTCAGTTGCTCGCTGATGGATATTTTATATTTGGGAGAATGAATTTATCATTGCTAATTAGCTGAATTCAGATTCCATGTCTTAAGTAGAAGTTTTTGAATCAAATCTCACCTCCCGTGAGTCATTCCAGATAATAAGGTCCTAATCGCCTCTTCTCTTTTCAACTTTTACTAGAGCCAATCTTCCTTATGTTATGAGTTTTGGCTTATTTTGAAAGTTTTGAGAGACTTTTGGTTTTCTGGCTCATTAAAGACCACTTTCACAGTGGGGGTTGAGCAGGAAGGTAAGAACGTATGTGGAAAAGGTTTCCAGAGCACCAGCATCAGCCTTGCTTATTAACCACCGTGTGCTGTGCTGGGGCAGAGATAGACCTGCTGACTGGCTGTGACCTGGCATTAGAAGCATTTTTACTGCCTGAATTCAGAAAGCCGCATTTATTTCCACCTCATTGTCATAATAATACAGTTCCTCACTATTGGCTGTACAGCTGGGACTCAAGTTTGGGCAGTGCTTGTCCCTCCATCAAAAGTGCAGCAGGCAGGAAACCTTCAAAGGTTATGTTGAATAATAATGCTTTATTCAGCAATTATTTAGTTGCGTTTTAACTGGTTTTGATAATGGCACACTTTGCTTTATTTGAAGACCTTGCTGTGTGTGCTTTCAGACAAGAGCAAGAAAAGAGAGCAGTGAGGTCATTCAGAACGCCCTAATATGGAAATGGTTTGCCATTTTTACATTTTTTTTTTTGGCATTATTAGTCGACAAAAGACATTATTTTTTGCATTATTACTTTGGTTATGCAAGGACTGCGGAAATTACACACTTAACTTTTAACTTTTCATACTATGTGATTAGAAAATTGTCAAGACACACAGTGTGCTTTAAAAAAACAGGTCGTTATTGTTTTTGTGCAGACGTTAACAGCCTAGTAGTCTGAAAATGTAACATTAAAGATATGATACAAGATATAAGTTTGAAAGCGTTCCTATAATCCAACAAAATGGATGTTTTTAAAACTGTGAGTCAAGTGGGGTGTTTAATTGTCTTAACATCCTTCTCCCCACTCTCGCAAATGTTGTCTTCTTGATATTCCACTCGCTCAATTTTCCAGCACATTCAGAATAACCTCAAAAACTCTGCTATCGAATGCTTCATCTAAACAAGCTACTGTGTCAGTTTTATAAGCACATCAGGTTCAGATGAATACCTTCCGGCACTCCATAACTCACTCTGAGAAATGAATCCGTAAAATAACAGAAAAAGTACTGGCAGCTCATTACCCGTACTTTGTCCCGTAATTAAAGGGGATACTTCACCTCTGGAAAGATGAATGTGTATTTAAAATGGGTCATTTATGTAGAAGAAATGTGAAATCAATTTTGAATTTGGAGCTTTCTAGACTGAGAAAAGCCAGAAAATGTATTTTTGGCTTAGACAACAACTCCCAGAATGCACCCCTAGAAGGCCACGCCTACCGGTAACAGAGTGCAGTAGTTAAACAACAAGTCTAGGCTACTAGTGAGTCTCCGCAATGAGTCGCCATTCATCATGTTGAAGTTAGTTGTGGAAATTAGCATTGAGTATACACCTTCTGAGAGCAGGAGGGTTTACCCATCCACCCTCCTTTGTGTGTTATCCAAAAAAACATGATTACCTTTTGTTACTAATTTGGAAATATGACTCTTGTACCAGTCGCACGTGTAGACATTTCCAAATAATACGAAACACGTGTATAAAACTGTATGATAGTTGTTCAAGATTCTTGTGTGAGTTTGGGTGATTTCTGCACGAGTGTGAGATGTTCAAATGTTAATTTGCAGCAAGTGGTCTCTTCAATCACTTTTATAGTCTTACAGAGTTGATTAGCCTCAGAATTGCTTTATCCGATATAGGATCGTTTTCATTGTCTCTCTCGTGACCTTCATCCGGAGGCAAATCCCCTGTTGAGCCCTCTTCAACACGCAGCAGTCCAGCGTTTCGAAACCCCTCGATGAAACTGGATTTTTTGACAATTTTCCACTCTGTCAGGACCCACTGACAGACTTGACCATAAGTTGTCGTCGAGTGATTGATTGTGCAAAAAGAAGACTAAAACTTTCAGAGGGAAGAAAAGCAGATGACCCCAACTAGAAAATGAGCTGGAGGCACAGAGAGCTGAAGCGACTGAACGCTAAAACAATCGCCACCGCAATTTGGGGTGTTTAGCAATTCCCCTTTTTGAGGGAACTCAAAAAGATGACATCATACAAAAAATAAAACAAATTACTTTGTCTGAGCGAACTGAAGTCCTTGCTGAGGATTTGCTTGACCAAATGAAGTCTGCAATAAAAAAGCACCACCTAGTGGCTGTTTCCAAAAAAGCATAAGAGTTTCGCCTTTTGGTCTTCTATACAGGGGGTACTCAATGGGCTCTATGCACGGCGGTATTTCCGGTGAAGATGTAAGGATGCTCGATAACTTCCGCCAATAGAGTCCAATGCAATATTGAGAATTTATATTAAATTTAGATAAAACAGACACCCCTCATTGTGTTTATGCTTCTTTTTAAAATTATATTAAATAAACATAACTATATATAAAATTACATCTTAACGTATGTACGTTTCGTTTCAAAGACGTGAGGACGGTAAATTTTGAAGACTCCGCCATAATCCCGTTTTCCTCGGTTTTCCCCCGCTTTAATCTCCACAACCGGAAATGGACGAGGATCCTTGTGTCAAATGCGGAACTTATGCGTGCATATAGCCAGAGCCCGTCAAACGGAGAGCCTTGGCACTTCCTATTAGCCCCATTTGTGTATCATCTTGGTTGCAGTTCCGTTAGAATTCCACTGGAGGGGATCGCGGGCGAGCGCAGAATGAATGGGAGTCTATGGGGCTAAACGGCTAAATGTGTCTCTTTCACCTGTTTGTCGTTAAATTAACATAGATTTTATTGTTGATTGCGCAAGTTCAATATAGATTATAGGCCAAAAGTCGAATGAACGAGTACTTATGTCCTTTTGATTTCTTACAGGTTAGGCCGTTGTTGGGCGGAACACGCTAGCATTCTGCTATTGTGTGACATCATGACATTTTTGAACGGATTTTTAGAACAGATGAGTGAACTTAAAAATGCAGTTTTCAGCTGAGTGTATTATCTTAGCCCTCCCTTTTAAATGCAACTTTCAAATTACTTGACAAAAAATTATATCCTGAGAAAAGTGGATTTCTGGGGGTGAAACTCTATTGACTCCCATTCATTCTGCACTCGACCGCGAGCGCCCCCGCATGGACAGAGACGTGTTACTGCAGCCAGTCCAGAACCCGGAAGTAACCAGCCAGTGCCCATTCTGACATTCTCTGATATAGCCCATAGGCGAACCACCTCTGTCGATTTTTGCTTCCTTGTCAAAAAATGCTACCGTAGCGCGAATTGATGACAGAATGCCGATTAAAGTCGTATGAGATACAATTATAATACAATTCTAAGTTATGAGTAGCTACTGTATACTGCAGATGACTGTTTTTACTTTTAAAACGGTGTGAAAAGTAAAAATTATCATAAAATATTCATCTTTGACTTGTCAAAGTACACCTTTCCTCATAGTAACTGAAACTTTCAGTTATTCTTTTTCAGCTGGCAGACCGTACAAATATTCATATGGAAGTAAGCATTTTTTAAAGGGAAATTATATATTATAACAGGAAAATGTACCTTTTGTTAAAAAAAAAAAAAAAAAAAAAAAACTGTGAGTCTGCACATGCGCATAACCGGTAAATAGCAAATCTCGATGGGTAGCATGAATGAATTGAAGCCAAAATCAACATTATATAATTTAGTCACGATCCGGATCATCTGTTGTGGTTTATCGATCTTCTGTGTCTGTCCAATCAAGATCCAATCAGGAGCTGTAATAACTGTAATCACCATGACAACTCACTCACTCGTTGACCGCGCTGTGTGTGTGTGTGCGTGTGTGTCATTCGCATCAATGCAGGCGCTAATCCATCTGCGGTAGCTGTTTCCTTGCTAGCAGAAATCATTGAATGCTCAAAACCTGACAAAAAGAGAAAAGTCGATTCTGAAAATCGCGAATTTAAGACCGAGTGGGCTGACAGTTGTGCATTTGTGCTGCCAGTGGGGAGCACAAAATCAATGTGTTTAATTTGCAATGAGACGGTTGCCGTTGTCAAGAGTGGTAACTTGAAACGTCATTATAACTCAAAGCACGGAGTGGCATTGGTCTTAGGAAAGCAAAAAAAAAAAAACATGCTCTGACTCGGAGATTGTGAAGGAATGCATGAATAGAATAGCAATTGCCCTGACCAAAGTAAGTCTGCAATAAAAAAGGCTAAATGCATTTCAGTGGCTTTGAACGCACAACTTCTGGTGTTTGTCAGTTTTTTTTTTTGATGGACACACAAGAGGGGATGATATTATGGAAGCTTGTTTCCGCCACTGAATAAAAAAATAAAACAAATAATTGCGACTTTTTATCTCACAATTCTGACTTTTTTTCTCAGAATTGCGAGTTATTAAGTCAGAATTGCGTGATATAAAGTCGCAATTGCGAGATAAAAAGTCAGAATTGCGTGATATAAAGTCGCAATTGCGAGATAAAAAGTCAGAATTGCGTGATATAAAGTCGCAATTGCGAGAAAAAAAGTCAGAATTGCGAGATATAAAGTCGCAATTGCGTGTTATTAAGTCAGAATTGTGAGTTATAATGTCAGAATTGCGAGTTATAAAGTCAGAATTGCTTGATATAAAGTCGCAATTGCGTGATATAAAGTCAGAATTGTGAGATATAATGTCAGAATTGTGAGATTTAAACAAGTATTTTTTTCCCCTTAGAATTGGCCTGATAAGTCGCAATTGCGAGTTTATATCTCACAATTCTGAGAAAAGATGTCAGAATTTCGACATATAAACTCGCAATTATGTGTTAGAAAGTCAGAATTGCGGGATGTAAACTCGCAATTGTGAGAAAAAAAGTCAGAATTGTGAGATAAAAAGTCGCACTTCTGTCTTTTTTTCTCAGAATTGCGACTTTATATCACGCAATTCCGACTTTATATCACGCAATTCTGACTTTATATCTCGCAATTCTGACTTTATATCTCGCAATTCTGACTTTATAACACGCAATCCTGACTTTATAACTCGCAATTCTGAGAAAAAAAGTCAGAATTGTGAGATAAAAAGTCGCAATTATTTGTTTTATTTTTTTATTCAGTGGCGGAAACAAGCTTCCATATGATATTTATGAAGCACTGATTCAGATGTTTATTGACAGAGAGAAACACCTGATGGAGCTCCATGTATGACTGGAAGAGAGAGAGAGGGTTAGTGGCACGCTTGAGAGCTCATCACCCTGACCGAATAGCATGTCATTGCATAATTCATCAGATGGTTTTGTGTGCAAGTCTTTAAGAAAATTATGCAGAGGTCATGACAACAATAATGAGACTTGTGAACTTTTTGAGGGCATCATCTGCTCTGCAGCTGCAAATTCATACAATAGGGTGCCAGATTTCTATAGAGCCGCCCGGCCTAAACACACAGTAAACAGTCCTTAACCCTCTGGGGTTGCTCGTTTCAGAGTCACACTCGGGGTGTTCGGGTCCAAATGGACCCAAAGGCCCGGATTCATATTTAAAAAAAAAAAAAAAAAAATCATGATTTTTTTTTTTTACTCGTTTTTTATAATATTTTTTTCTTTTCTTTTTTGGTGTTTTGAGAAAATTTCAAAAAAAAATTATAATTAGTATTAATGCAATAATTATGACAAAATGTCCCCCCATTGAACATAATAGAAAAAAAAAATTTTTTTAAATATTTTTTTAAGCTATATTTCATTTTGAGTCAAGCCTAGGCCTCATAAAAGCAATTTTTGAGATGAGATGGATGCCATCTGGTGGACAAACTGAGCATTTTAAAAATGCAAAACACATGTATAATCTGAATTTTTTGGTGTGTTTGTGTATAAAAGTGTGTGTGTGTGTGTGTGTGTGTGTATGAATGTTTCTGTTTTGCACTCTTGATGTTTTATAGATTCACCCCTTCACTGTTGTGTGCTTTTTTTCAAGATCGTGGCTGATTTGTAGATTGTACAAAAAAACTCAGTATTTTCACATTTTTGCCAATTTCCCATTCATTTTCCATGCGGGTCCATCTGAACCCGAACACCCCAAGTGTGACTATTTTTTTTACAACCACTTAGACTATTCACATCCTGTCACCAATTTTTTTTGGGTGTTCAAATACCAAATACCAACAAAGTCAACAAATTTCGGACCATTCGGAAAATTTTTATTTAAATTCTTCAGGTCCATTTGGGCCGAACAACCCCAGAGGGTTAATATGTCGCGAAATAAACACCCAATCTGGCAACACCAGCCACCAGTTTCGCACCGAAAAAAAAAGAAAGCTCGCAACCTATGGAAAAAAGAACTATGAACTAGTTCATTTTTTGAAAGTATGAACTATGAACTGAACTAGTTCATTTTAAAATGTGTGAACTGAACTTTGAAATAGTTAATGTAGAAGTGAACTTTCCCAACACTGGTCCCGTGGCTTAGTAATGCTTTTGGACATTACGGAAAGAGTTGGAAACCTCTCTGTTGGATCAGAAGGGTGCAAAAGCAAAATAATGTGTGGAATTTATGCAGAATGAAGAAAAAATGGAAATTATTGCATTTCTATCTGACAATACCTCACTGAACATGAAGCTCCAGGGCAAAAATAACACAGTGTGTAACCTCACATCAGCTGTCTGTGCCTTTCAGAAGACACTGAAGCTGTTCAAATGTGACTTACAGCAGGGCTCGCTTCACTTCCAAAGCTTTTAAATCAAACAGCAGGAACATGTCACACAATTTTTTATCAGCCTGTCTAGGAATCCAGCATGATTGTGATAATAATTCTGAATTCCTGGACAAGCTGATAAAAAAAAAAATTCCAAACTCGCTTTGGAGATTTCCCTCAGGGGAAGCAAGTCTTGATATGCATGGAAAATCCATTTCTTGTCAAAAACATCTGCCCATGGGTTAGTGCTCCTTCTCTTTAATCAGAGTTAATTATCTTACACTGCAGGAGTCTCATGTGACCTGACCACCTTCTGGACTAAGATGGTCCCGGCAGCAGGTGTCCCTTCCTTGCAAAAAGTGGCCCTTCAAATTCTCACCATGTTTCCCTCAACATATTGTTGTGAGTCTGCCTTTTACTACTAAAATATACTCTGGAAGTCAATGAGACCAGAAACTGTCTGGTTATTGATATTCTTCTAAATATCAGAAAATCAGCTGAATGGATTCGAAAATGGTAAAACTCAACTGTGGGAGTTGTAAAATGAGCCTATTTCCAAAAACAGTGGAGTATCCCTTTAAGTTCAGGAAGTAGTGCAGCTGTGCATAAAGCCAATTGTTGCTTTGCACAGTGTGATATTTTATCTACATATCAAGCGGCTAGAGTTTTGGCACCGAGTCAATTCGCTTGTTTATCGTCATCGCTGTTTTTTCTCCTTTTACTCATCTTTGATTTATGAGCAGGTGCCACTTGAGAAATTGGCAGTTTAGGTTGTTTCTCCGCCATTAGCACAGCTGCAATCTTGAGTTTAGTTTCAACGAAGGTACACGCTGTGCAAGACAGGGGTGTGATCGACATTTCTCCTGGCTCTGATTGGTTGTTTCTGACCGTGAGCGGTGTATTTCTCCGAATGGCAATTGGACCATTGGGAGGAGCCAGAGGAGCTTGTTTTTTTTGTTTGTTTTTTTTCCCCACAGTTTATCTGTCTCATATTCTATAATGACAAAATTTTGAAAATATTTGTTTACAAATGTTACCTACCCTTTAACCCTCTGGGGTTGTTCGGCCCAAATGGACCAGAAGAATTTAAATATTTTTTTTTTTTTTAAATCACAGCTTCCTCGAAATGGTCCGAAATTTGGTGACTTTGTTGGTATTTGGTATTTGAACACCCAAAAAAATTGGGGACAGGATGCGAATAGTCTAAGTGGTTGTAAAAAAAAATAGTCACACTTGGGGTGTTGGTGCACGGAAAATGAATGGGAAATTGGCAAAAATGTGAAAATACTGCGTTTTTTTTTTGCATGCGTACAATCTACAAATCAGCCACGATCTTGAAAAAAAGCACACAACAGTGAAGGGGTGAGTCTATAAAACATCAAGAGTGCAAAACAGACACACAAACACACACACAAACACACTTTTATACACAAACACACCAAAAAATTCAGATTATACATGTGTTTTGCATTTTTAAAATGCTCAGTTTGTCCACCAGATGGCATCCATCTCATTTCAAAAATTGCTTTTATGAGGCCTAGGCTCGACTCTAAAATGAAATATAGCTTTAAAAAATATATATACATATATATATATATATATATATATATATATATATATATATATATATATATATATATATTCTATTATGTTCGATGGGGGGACATTTTGGCATAATTATTGCATTAATACTAATTATAATTTTTTTTTTTTTGAAATTTTCTCAAAACACCAAAAAAGAAAAGAAAAAATATTATAAAAAACAAGTTAAAAAAAATCGGTAACGCTTCCTTTTACAGTCCAGTTACCCATGTAAATACTATGTACTTATTTTAATAACTACAATTACTGGGTAATAACTAGTACTAACCCTGAACCTACCCCTAAACCTACCCCTGTTCCATGTACTTACCTTATATTAGCCAGTACTTTCTAGGTAAGTACACTGTAAGTACCCTATAAGTACTGTATACTATAAAAGGAAGCGTTACCAAAAAAATCATGATTTTCTTTTTTCTTTTTTTTTTTCTTTTTTTTTTTAAATATAAATCCCGGCCTTTGGGTCCATTTGTACCCGAACACCCCGAGTGTGACTCTGAAACGAACAACCCCAGAGGGTTAAAGGAAGAGATTTATCAAAAATATGCGTATTCCAAACCATTTTGATTTTCCATTTCTACAGAATGTTTATTTTTGCATGATGTGTTCCTTTAAAATTGGATTGACTGTGAATCCATGCATATAAATTGTTGCATAGATGGATCTGTTTCAGTTACCTGGCAGCTTTCATTAGTAATCCTGTCACTGAGTAACTACGTGAGGACATGCCTTGTTCCTTAAAGGGTTAGTTCACCCAAAAATTTAGGAGACTCAGAAAGCTCAGAGAGCTCAAACAGCTCTCAAATTCCATCATACATATCTTAATTTAGATTAACGAAGGTCGTACGGGTTAGGAACCATACGAGGGTGTGTAATTAATGGCAGAAATTTCATTTTTGGGTGAACTATCCCTTTAAACAATATTAGCTGTCAGTCAGAATGCATTGAGTTAATGAATAAACTCTTTTTGCAGAGTTCACCATAGCTGTCAGATTAGGATGGAAACTGGAGCTTTCCTCCGGCACTGCCACGGTAAAACGCAAAAACAAACACAACACAAAATGTATTCCTCCTCTAGATATCAGAATTATGAGTGTTTATTCGCAAGGTTGTCCTAATCACATTTTATGCAGCTGTATGTTGTTCTTTTTTTAGCCTTGCCTCACAGTACTGCCAAAAATCTTTGTGGATTGTGTGTTTCGAAGAAACGTGAATGTGCACAACCTTATGCAAATTTTAGCGATTGCAAACGTGCAATATCAAGATTCCAATGCCTGGTTCCTTGTGCCATTCTTAGTTGTCATTTATGGATCAAGAAAACTAACATAGCATGTCATTGGTTGAAGTTCTGAAAATAAATCATGTCACTGAGACCGCCCGTATGGAACAAAATATATGGGGATATACTGCAATATATTACACAATACATTTCCAGTTATTGGAAACTATTATATTTTTTTCCGTATACTGCAATATATGCATGCATTGACCGTGTATGGCTATATATTAATGCATATAAAATATTTAGAAATTAAGTCAAAAAAAAGTTTTATCCTTTATTGTGTACAAATATTGCACACATACATGTTCCCATATAAAAGTGAATGTGTGTTCTCACACATCTGTGATATGTTTGTGTTTATTTCGGAGTTTAAAATGTTTTCTGGTATGTTTGAGTTTGGGGGTTACCATTGTGCTGAAGAGTAAAGCCTGTGGTTAGGTTGACGATTAGCCGCACAACATGAAGTCTATATTACTATATTTTAAAAGTAATAGCTGTGCGTTCTTCAGCACACTGAGCACAGCGACAGTCTCTTGGCTAAATACATTACACCCCCATGTCATCCAAGATGTCCGTGTCTTTCTCTATTCAGTCGGAAAGAAATTATGGTTTTTAATGAAAACATTCCAGGATTTTCATAATGGACTTCAATGGGGACCAAACGGTTCAAGATCCAAATGAGAGTTTCAGTGCAGCTTCAAAGGGCTTTAAACGACACCAGACGATGAATAAGGGTCTTATCTAGGACCCTTCGAGTCATGACTCAAAAAAAGATTTGTTCATTTTAATGAACGAGTTCGAACTGGAGAGTCACAAACGCTCATCATAGAACAGAGCAAGGCGAGCATTTGTGCTTCTAAAACTTAAACTTTTTCTTTATTTTTGGCTTGTTTCGCTAGATAAGACTCTTATTCATCGTCTGGAGTCGTTTAAAGCCCTTTGAAGCTGCACTGAAACTCTCATTTGGACCTTGAACCGTTTGGTCCCCATTGAAGTCCATTATATGGAGAAAATCCTGGAATGTTTTCATCAAAAACCTTAATTTCTTTTCGACTGAAGAAAGAAAGACATGGACATCTTGGATGACACGGGGGCGAGTAAATTATCAGCAAAGGTTTTTTTAAAAGTGAACTACTCCTTTAACTAGCTGTAAAAGAAACATTTATAATATAAATGATTAAAAAATACAATAAATATATTACATTACATTTTTCCCCATATATGTGTATGCTGAATGAGTATATATCTGGAATATATTACACATGCAGTACCATATCTGATCACATATATATTACTGAATATAAAATGACATATTAGTAAATATATTGTCACGTATTTTTTCATTTATTAACACAATATATTTATATATGAAGAGTTCAGATGCAAAATCCTCTAAGTGCCATTTGAAATTTTCTTCTAAAATGATCATTTTTATCAAGCTTGTATATTTAAGTTCAGTAATTTCACTTAAATGGCAATGAAGATTACCTATTAATTGCCATTTAAGTGAAATTACTGAACTTAAATATACAAGCTTGATAAAAATGATAATTTTAGAAGAAAATTTCAAATGGCATTTAGAGGCTTTTGCATCTGAACTCTTCATTTATACCGTTAAACTATTTAATATATTGATCATTCATATATAGTGAAATATATGAAGAGTTCAGATGCAAAAGCCTCTAAGTGCCTTTTGAAATTTTCTTCTAAAATGATCATTTTTATCAAGCTTGTTCAGTAATTTCACTTAAATGACAATTAATAGGTAATCTTCATTGCCATTTAAGTGAAATTACTGAACTTAAATATACAAGCTTGATAAAAATGATCATTTTAGAAGAAAATTTCAAATGGCACTTAGAGGCTTTTGCATCTGAACTCTTCATATTTTCTCTTCATAAGGATTGACGTGCAAAATTTCAAGTTGCAAACAACTGAACAGTTTTGCCCGGATTTGCTTTCTCAGCCAAATGTACTTTTCACTCCGCAGACACTCAGCACTTGAAACGCTCTATATGCTACTTGAATTTCAGGCATCGAATCGGCAGCAGCTGTGAGAGAAACCCTGAGGGAGCAATTCTCTTAAAAAACGTTTCTTGATTGTGTGAAATTTCCCCAGTAATATTCTAGACTCCCGTTGCCGCTGACCTGAAAATAAAGTGTCGTGCCGCAATCTCTCGGATAATGTTTTTTTAGCCCATATAAAATCAACCATAGCTGGATCATTTAAAAGTGCTACCACTCCATAAACAACATCAACACAGAACATAAAACCATCTCCCGCAAACTTATTAGAGGAAATTAAAGAGCAGCCCGAAACAGAGCTTGGAAGATTAATCTTGTTTTTTTATACAAGTGTCTTTTCTCCTTAGTAGTGGATTCTGGGCAGACTCCTCCATGATGATGAAGCAGCGATTATCCACCTCAGAGGACTTCCAGCTTCAGATACCCTGACCTCATGGCTGGCCGAGTCCCTGGCTAAGTGGTCAGATTTAATCTCCTTGCTTCTTGCGTAGCTTTAGACTTCTAATTGATATTATTTGGTCTGGTGTCTCAGAACCACAGCACACGTGAATCATGAGTCACCCAAATTGCATTTCACAATTGACCTTTAACGTGAATATTTATATTAGGGCTGTGCAAAAATTAATTGCGATTAATCGCATCCAAAATAAAAGTCTGTGTTTACATAATATATTTGTGTGTGCTGTATATAATTATTTAGTATATATAAATACCTATGCATGCATGTGTATATTTAAGAATTATTTGCGCTTAAATTTTGTATATATATATATACATATTAGAGCTGTCAAAAGATTAATCGCGATTAATCGCATCCAAAATAAAAGTTTGTGTTTACATAATATATGTGGGTGTACCGTGTAAAATTAAGTGTGTATATATAAAAACACACATGCATGTATATTTAAGAAAAAAATATTATTTATATATGAAATATTTATATTTATATATAATATAAACTATATATAAATCTATATACAGTATAGACATGAAAATATTTCTTAAATATATACAAGAGTGTGTGTATTTATGTATATATAAAATAATTATGCACAGTGCACCCACATATATTACGTAAACACAAACTTTTATTTTGGATGCGATTAATCGTTTGACAGCCCTAATATATATATATATATACATAATCTATATTATATAAATATAACTATTTTCTATATGAATAACACATTTTCTTAAATATATGCATGCGTGTGTGTGTGTATTTATATATACAAAATAATTATACACAGCACACACAAATATATTATGTAAACACAGACTTTTATTTTGGATGCGAATAATCGCAATTAATTTTTGCACAGCCCTAATTTATATGTAATTGGAGTTCTTCTACATGTGTCAGTTGCACAATAAATATGAATAATTTGTAATGGAAGTTGCTCGAATACATCTTTCTGAAAGCATCTCAACAAAAGATTTTTTCCCCCCCAAAATGTCCCAGACACACGTAATAGACTTCCCCCTCCTCTTCAGATCCATCATCTCAGCTCTTTTCAGCTCTCTCTATACCTCATTCAATGCCGCATCTTAATTCAAGGTGCCTGGCGTGTGTTTAAATAATTTGCCATCTGCCTACATGTGAGAATATATATATTAATTCTCGTTGATATTTTTATGGAGGAACTGGCAACGTTAAATGAAGGGCTTTGAATCGTGTGACATTGAAAGTCTCTCTCTCTCTTTCACTCCTTTTCTCTCGCCATCACTTCTCTCTCTCTCTCTTGCTGATAAAAATGAGACTGTATGTTCCAGAGAGAACTCTCAGTGCTTCTTTTGTGATCTCTATTGATGTAGAGTCTGCTCAAAACCCTTTGGTCTTATAGCTGGGTTTCAGTCACGTGATTATGATGACGCGCGGAATTCAGAACATATCATGACTGGTTAAGATACACACAAAAACCAGTGCCGTTTGATATAACTGACATCAAACCTGAGGTATTTGGCTTCAAAAGACTTTGAATGTAGTGGATGAGTCATGGTGCACTTTATTCATTCAGAAAAAACAAAAAAAAAACAGCGACAACATGCTAAATGACTCCTTTTATGTTCCACAGAAGAAAGTCCAGAGAGTGAACAAATTGCAGATTGTTAATTTGTGGGTGATTTTTTTTTGTTCACTCTTACTGTGATCTCTGAATTGCTTTGTTCTTTGCACTTGCATGTTTTAATCATACCTTGTCTCTTTAGTTCAACTCGTTTAATAGTGATCGATTGATTCCATGATGGAGTTGAAGTCATACATTGCTCCACTTAGTGATGTTTCAGATTGCCCTCTACATTTGTCAGGAAGGGAGTGTGGTAAAGGAGTTTTACTCTATGACCATCAACGGCCTGTGTAATATTATAAACACTAACACAACTCCTACAAATTTGGTCCAGAGATATATACAAGCTCTTAGCCATGATGTGAAAAAATGAAACTATGACGAGCTGTTCAGGAGAAAGTCAAGCAGGATTAAAATAATGTAGTAAGTTGTTGTTGCCATCACTCTTTCCCTGCTGTGTAATACCAAATGATAACCTTCAAAAGTCAACACCAAATTCCTGTGGTTTCTCGCATTTGCTGTGCTTTCTGAGTTTGAATGATTATAAGGCCTACGAGTTCATATTCCATAAATTGAGCCACATTCACAAAATGTCATCTCTCAGAGCTGACAGGCAGACATTCAACTCGGCGGCAGACCTACTACGTCTTAAATTGGGAACAGGTGGTACTCTGGTTTTGACTCAAATACTGTAATGAACAGGCTTTGATGGTAGCCGAAACTAGCTGTGTTTCTATTACCCTTCAAATTGCGCAAATTGAAATTCGCTCAATGGAAACATGTCGATTTCGCTAAAACTCTCAGAATCGCAAAAAAAGTTTTTACGCTCACATGAGGTTCGGAAAAAGGAGTATGTTGCGAAACTGCAATGGAAACGGGTCCATATTTAATAGTCAATCATTCTTTAAAGATGACGTGGTATGTTTGACCAACCCGATCTCACGACCAAGTCGTACGACTTCGACGAATGATTAAAAAGTGGCTAATTCGTAACAATTCATACAACCTCACTCGTACGATTTTGCTAAATCGTACATATTTTACGAATTGGCCAATTCGTATGAATTCGTACGAATGACCTACCCCTTACCCCGCCCCTAAACCTAACCATCACGTGGGTTTAGACAAATCGTACAAATTGGTACAAGTGAGGTCGTACGAATTAGACACTTTTTAATCACTCGTCGAATTGGGCGTGAGATAGTGTTGGTTTGACTTATTAGGGCCCGAGCTGCGATGGTGAGAGGACCCTATTGTTTTTGCTCTGTTTATTATTATTCTTCTTCTCTTAAAAGAATCACTTTTTAGAGGGCCTAAACATGCTCGAAAACTTGAAACTTTGCACACGCT
Source organism: Cyprinella venusta (assembly GCA_038021265.1). NCBI lineage: Eukaryota > Metazoa > Chordata > Actinopteri > Cypriniformes > Leuciscidae > Cyprinella > Cyprinella venusta. The sequence continues at coordinate 734,626 of CM075882.1, forward strand.
TCAGAAGTGGTGAAATTTACGTGAGATGTGGTTTTCAAAATTGGGTGAGCCAATACTTTAAATTATTGCCCCGGCTCTACGTTTCACGTACAGGTATGAAATTTGGTACATACATGTAATGACCCAATACCTACAAAAAAGTCTCTTGGAGCATTGCTCTAAACACAACAGGAAGTCAGCTTTTGGTGATTTGTGCATGAATATGTCATATAGGTCAATATTGCTTGCAGTTCTGATGTTGCTAGGCAACCACAGACAGCTTACAGTAACCCGGGCACACAATGTCCGATCTGCCCCAAACTTCACATGTTTGATAAGAGTCCTGTCCTGAACACATGACCATGCTCATATTTGGTAATAGCAATAGCGCCACCTGCTGGTAGCAGGAAGTGTGCAAATACAAATCCTTTGACATAGTCCTCCTATTTTTATTATTGGATTTTGTTTTCCTAAACCCGCCGGGTGGTGGCACCACGAATGCGAGGGCCCTTTTCATCGCTGCTTGCAGCTTTAATATTTGTATTATGTTTTATACGTATAACATTGGTTAACGAAATGCCGTCACTTTGCAATATCGTAAAAGTTTGGTGCAAATCTGTAATGGAAACCAGGCTACTGAATTGCTTGAATAATCTGTTATGTTTTTCATAGGGAAACCCTGCAGGTGCAAAATGAGGGCATCTTTGTTGCTGTTAAAACATGTCAAAGATTTGATGGAGATAGACGTGGGAGTAGTCAGATGTTCTTCAAAAACAAGATAAAGACCATCGCTGGATCACCAAACTTGGAAGGTGAAATCTGTGCTTTTTAAGTAACACAAACTAATAATGATCAGTACAGCATCTATTCATTTTGGCCAATGTTCTTTTCTGCATGTAATAATGGAGTCTAATGTAAAAGTTACTGAATTTAGTTTATTATTATAATGTAGAAATGATTCTCCTCATTATACACTTAACCTCTGCTTTATCACTGCCATCCATACGAAGATGCATTAGATGCCCTTTTACAAATCGAGAAACCTTTGCTTGTTAAATAAATTTATGACTGTTCGTTTTATTTAGCTTAGCTTTTATTTAAATTAGACAATGAGAAACAGTGTGTTCTAGATTGGATCGTTCGTTCTCGATTAAAAAGCAACACCTTTGTGGTTTAGCAGAGCACAAGAGCCCTTCAGTCCATGCTTCGGGAGGATTACAGATGGGAATAATTACAGCCATCAAATGCTTTATAACTAGCTATAACTTTTTAATCAAATTCAGATTTCTTCAAACGTAAATATGTAAATATATAGGCCTACGCTACGTTCATGTCTCATTCATGTCCCTCTCTGATCTCTCGCTACTGTATAATAGGACAGGTATAAAGGCTGTTTTATATTCCAGGAAAATTTTCATTTTGCAGCTGGTCAGCTATAATTGAACTGATTTGCATGATTGCACCGGTATGTTTAGGGTTTGACTTTATAAACAGTCTCGAGGCTGCATTAAATGTAAATGCACTGCATTAAATGTACAACATTTGTGTACGGTTAAAAAGATCATAAATATCATAGCAGATATGCAAATTTGCAGCAGGATATCTTTAATCTTTAACATCTTATCTTACTCAACGTCTCAACCTCTCAACGTCAATCCCTCCCCCTAAAAATGTATAAAATTGCAATGGTTTTCGCTTCTGAGTTTTCAAACACTTAAGAAGAAAAAGTCACAACACATGTAAAACTTTTCTTATCTTTTCCGCCCATTAGTAATTCTGTTTTTTGAAATTTAATTTTCAAACCTCCTAAATTATAAACAGAGAGTTCAACCAGAAATGAACTTTCTGTCATCATTTGGTTACCATCATATTGTTTGAAAGCCATATGGCTTCTTTCTTTAGAGGGAAATGGCACACAAATGTCCTATCTGCATTTTTCCACAGTGAAAGTGAATGGTGGTGATGAAACTACAGTTCAAAATGGGGTCAGTAAGATAATAATCTATCATATTGCTTCAAAAGACTTGGAATATATAGTGCACAAGAGTAATGTATAGTGCCCTATAGTCCCTATTTACTTTTATTGTATAAAAAAGAGCAGTGAATATTCTATAAAACTTTTCCTTCTAGAAAAAAATGGGTTTAGGGTTTGGAACAGAATGACAATGACTGACTGATTACATCATTTATGAGTAATCTATTCCTTTAATTAACAATCAAATAGATGGAATATAATAATTTTATGAATGAGGGAGTATAAACTAATCCAGTAAAAGGAGATAATAAACCTGTCCGCCTGCACCCTTAATTCTGCGGTGAAATATACACAAGATTTCTCTCCAGATTTGCAGCAACAGATTTCAGCTTATTTGTTGCTCTGTACCAAATAAGAAGTAAACAAAAAACCACCTGAGGACAGTTAAGCACCATTGACAGCATGACAGAACGGGTAGCGTGGCACTACCAACTATGTGTTTGCTAAGGGAATCTGAGTGTTTTTAGCGTGGTTGCTTAAAGTATAAGCAACACTAATATCTGAGCAAACTGTACCTGTAGATCGTGATGTGATTTTCATGGTCCGTGGTGATCCGAGTGCGGCCCAATTTTCATTTGTGCCCTGTAAATACAAATGTAACGTTTGTATTGTAAGTTTGTAAATCATGTAGACAAGACTATGGACTGTGTTCCTCCAATTTGTTGGTATAAATGAGAAGAAAAACAGCAGATTAATGAATTGGAGATTTATTATAACGTAATGACAGGCACTTTCCACCCTATTTTTCAACACAGAAGGTGTTTTCTGTAAATGTGCGAGACTTATTCATTAGCATCTATTGGGAAATAACAAGAAGAAATGCAGTAAACTGTAAAACTATTTACGCTACATAGCAGCATGTTTATAATTAAGACAATACATTAAAATAATATGGTAAAAAATGGCAGGTTGCAATATCAAGCAGCATAAAGAGCTGTTTTGTACAGCTAAAAATAACTGGAAGAGTTATTAAAATACACATTAACACATTAAAAATTACACATTAAAATTACAAATGGTCGCACCGGCGCTTAGCCTACCCTAAAAAATACGGTATAGTGGAGGGATGTAGTAAAAACCTGGAAGACTAATTTACCATTGGTTCCCTGAAGAGTTTCCTATGGGTTTTTATTTATTGGAAACAAGTTGTTTTTTTTAAACATAACTGCTTCGTTTTTGATGTGTGTGATTTCTGATGTCTCAAATTGAAAAACCCCATTATAAAAATCCATTGGAAAATCTTGATGGAACCAATGCTGGGGGATATTTTTGGCTTTATTTAGATTTTATAGTTGAAGAGAAGGCAGGAAGTGAAGTGGGAGAGGGATGGAAAGGATCACGACTCAGATTGTTGGAGCGCAGCCCAAAAGGCGTTCAGCTCTGGCCACTGGATGTTATAATCATAAGCCCACAGCTTTAACTAACTCTGAGAGCTCCATGAGCTTTAACCAGGCATGAAGAACAAACAAAAGCAACAATTTAGTGGTTCATTACAAATATCTTGCTATTACTTTTCCATTTTTTTCCAGTTAATAGGATTAAACTGAAGAGAAGTAGTGGGAAACATCTGTGAGAACAGATTGGGAAATTACCTGTGCCAGATTCAAAGCCTTGGGTTGTCCATGGTGCAACATGTCTGGCCCTTTATTCCTTCATTATTCTGGGATTTTCCTGATTCTGAAGCCCCAATGTTCCAAACTCTTTCAAGATAAAAGTCATAAAATCAATTCAGGAGCTTCCAAATGTCACCGTCCCGCTACGGGGACACCTACATTTACTTCACTATTACAATTAAATGCTAATCTAATCATAACAAACTATATATTGGTGGAAAGGTCTAAGACTCCTATAGATATTTTTGCACTGTTTTTTTTTTTTTTTTTTTTTTTAACAAATTAGTGCACCTCAAAAAATTCTGCATCATAAGTTCTAACCTTTGTCCCAAAAAGTTGACGGACATACTTTTAATAATTAAAACTTGGGTTTTCATGCTAAAAGCTCATAAAACATAAATTAGTATTTGTCAATAAAGAAATATATGTAAAAAAAAATAATGTACTAGGTACCTCCTCCTTGGCCTCCTTTAATTTTATTTATTGTATGTTTAGTTATTTTTTTCCCTTTTTTGGTTTATTTGGTGTTGACATAAATTCAAAGTGAAAAAAATATATATATAAAATAATATTATCCTCTAAAATATATTATCTTTTTTTTAATCGCCTTTTTCACTACATCACATATTTTAGTAGTTATAATGAATAAGGTATAATTTGAAAGCTTACAAACTTTTTTACATTTTTAAATTGGACGTTGTGTTACCATAGAAACGGTACTCTAAATTATTTTATTGGGCTCCTCCCTTTTTGGGCGTCGTCATGTTTCATAATTTATGATCAAAACCTTTTTTTTAATCTTGACAAAACTCATATTGAGTCTTAAGGTTCTATATTTTGTGTCTTAAGTAATATTTGGAGAGATATTTATCAATTTGTTTCGACAGAATGCATACAATTAATATACATATAATATACATAACTCAATGTTATGTCACCCGTTGACAATTTTTGGTATTATGCCTCAACAAAATCTCATGGACACTTCAATTATTGTGATAACAACTGCAAATTATGAACACAACTTGGTTAGATATATGGCTTTGATTTTATAAAAAAAAATTAAAACAAATATTTTGTGAAATATATTTGATATAAAAGAAAAAAATACTAAGTACATTACACTAAGTACATAACTTTTTACTTTTTTGAAGTGCTTTCACTTCAGCATAATCTGCTGAGTGTGTGTTTTTTTTTAAACAAGCCCACATTATATTCCATAAAGCATTCAGCCATTTAAGTTTGAATAATGCATTTTAATTCCCAAAAAGTGGGGTGACAGTTAAGTCGTTAAAGGTTTTAAAGAAATAGCCATCAAAGATATGCAAGACAAGAGGCACATCTGCAAATTTGACGATTTTCACTGAAGAATTCAGGGGCGAGCTGGAGCAAAAGATCCCTTTTTGCTCAGGTTCAGGAGGTTAATAACGACTTTGAGACACAGGGAAGATGAGTAAAAGACTGGTATAACAAAGTGAAAGAGGGGTGTCACAAAAGCTTTGCTTCGCCCATGAAGAGAAGCTCTCCTATGGCAGTACAGAACAAAACATACTGAAAGAAGCTCTGGAACACCGACTCATAGATCTGTGGGAGTAATGTCTGTTCAGAACATTACCAGACCAAAGCTGACTGACACACACACACACACTCAAGAGAAGACTGCTTATTCCCCCAGATGTTTAGATCCTCATTCTGGTGCAGAGACAAAGAGGGATGGAGAAGTCTAATTTAGGGGACAGGTGTTGAGAGTTCTCCGAGACTATCCTCAGCTCTTTCTTTATTTCAGCTCCTGGAGAACGACTGTCATGAATTACACAGCAAGTTTAAATATATAGCAAGTTTAAACTTGTCTGTCTGTCGGAAGAAGGGCTATTTGTCATATTTAGAAGTCCATTAACAACTGTGCGTGAACAGACTGGAAGCAACCAATGCCCCGTCCATTAACTTGCTGCAGTCAACTCATGAATAAAACAAATTATCAGCTTTTACAAAGTTTGACGTCGGGTTGTTTTCCATTAAAGGGGAACTAAATGGAAGTTAATAACTTCTGCTCTCTTCAGGTTGAACTCTGGCTATATAGTTGAATTTTCCTATTGGATGTTTGCGGTAGTTCATGACGTAAGCAGGTTCCAGCTTCCATGGCAGCATACGCTGATTTGATGCAGCCGCCATTTTGAAATGGCTCCGGTGGCAAGAAAACCCGAAGTGTCTCTTTTAATCAGGAGAGTCGCGAATGCGATGGAATGCAGAAATTAGTTATTCTAAAAGCAGGAATAAACTATACATATCCTATAGAGTGCCGAAGTTATGACGTCACTTTGTGGGCCAAACGCGGAAGTTAGCATTTTAGCACTTCTGGTTTTTAGCACCATTTTAGCACTTCCGGTTCCCTTCATAAAACGCACCAGTTATAACTTCCTTGTGTTTTTTTTAAAACTTTATTGTGTCTGCTTGTGTTTTTTAAAACTTTATATAGACTTCAAAATGTATAAATTTTGGATTAACTTAAAGGAAAAGTAAAACGAGAAGAAGAAACAGTGAACCTGAACCGCGCGCAAAACAGATCAGCTGATCGTCGTCATCGGATTCGAAAGTAACGGCTCCCCTCACCAAAGCTTCAGCTGTTTGTTCGGCTCTCTCCGTAAAGGTTGGTAAACTCACCAAAGAAATATAAATACTACTCACTGTATATTCAAACACATACGTATATACTAAATGAATTTTATTTTTTTATCGTTTTACAGTGTTTACCACTCATTTGCACAGTATGTGGTATGAAGGTTTTAGCCGCGATGCTAACAGTTAGCATCGCGGCTAAAACCTTCATATCACATACTGTGCAATAAATGAGTGGTAAACACTGTAAAGGTAGTAAGTTAGTAATTAGTTAGTAACTAATCTAATGAACCAACGTGAAGAAAAAAATGATATCATTGTCTTAATGTTTTAGATTCATTCACTCCCATGGTGTGAGGACCCTCTTGGGCTTAAATAACGTTAGTTTGGTCTGTTTTTGTTGATTTACTACAGCCAGGTGCCCTGATTCTTTCAAATAGCAATTTGAAGCCCTTTACTGGCCAATAAATATTATGTTGTGAGTGGATTATCAGCTTTGTTCTTTTGTTTCTCCAGAACCACTGCATTTCTAAAATGATCTGAACATTTCAGCGGCGACATTGAATTACAGAACATTAAGTTACCTGTAACACATGTAAGTAATTATTATTATATGAATTTGTTTTGTACTTTTGACTGTGTACTGGTGTTTTTAATCAGTTATTCTCTGAAAATCTTCCTTCATGCTCTCAAATCTTGTTTTTCAAATTCAAGTTTATCAGAAAAATTACAGGTTTGGCCTGTTATATAAGGCTCATAAAAAGAGTAATTTTTCATATTTTTAGGATCTTTTCTTGGATTTTTTTGAGCTTAAGAGAATATTTTTACATAAATTGTTTCATTGAATTGAACCAGACAAGTATAGAATGGCTTCATGAATGATTTGGACAATTTTTTTTTCTGCTTGTCTCATTGCAGTGAAATTGAATGATGAATGGGGTTGCTTTATGCCTGAGATCTGCTTTTGGGTTCCTCAGGCAGAAAGACAAACAGGTTAGGCATGTCAAAAGGCTGACGAAATTACTTTAAATTCACAACTGTATACTTTAATAAAATTGTAATTTTGGTTCTTTGCAGGGGACCTTGGTATTCGGCCCGAACCCAGAGTACTCCCTGCTGTATATAAATGGTTAGGACTAGATGAGTGGAGAAGGAGTGGTGGAGGGATGCTACAAAGCTGTCAATGGATTGAGGTGAGTGCTCTTGAGTGCTCTATTCGAGTGCCTACCAAACTTAACTAACTTAATAGAGCATAATTTAAAAACATGCAACCGCTCATTGTCAATTCATTAGCTGTACTTTAAATAATGTTACCAGATACAACTTTTATTTTTAATAAGTTTATAAGATAATGTTTAAATTATCATCAACTAAGATTCATCATTTCAATGCAAATCAAACGAGCTATTAGGCTAACTGAAGTAAAACCATGCCAATCTCTAGGTGTGGTGAAGGGTGTGTGATGATGTGGGGATATTTTAATTCCAAAGGCCAAGGGAACTTTATCAGGATGCATATTATCCTGGATCCATCAAATAACTGGCTTTTAAAAATAAAAATCTGCCTGACTCTATGGGAATTTAACATAGGGGTGCAATGACTTATGCACCCTGTATTTTAAGGAAAAACATTTATTTATTTATGATACATTATTCATTCACAAAGAAAATTGGTGTCCTTAAAGGTTGGAGTTTTCCTCATTTTTCTAATTAAGGCATTAAGATCAATATCCAAAAGATGATTTTTTTATTCCTCTTTTTAGGCAACTTTAGCATGGGGCAAACACTTATTCACACCACTGTGTATATATATATATATATATATCTGTGCCATTATTGTTACAGACATGGTGTGGACTCTGCTATTCTTTTATATTTAGAACAATTTTTAGGAACTATATCTTTATCATGTGAAAATGGGCATTTAAGCTGGAAAAAACTAATGCTGCAGAAAAAAATAAGTGCCAAATATTAGATTCAGTTATGTATATTTTCTACATTTTGATTCATTCAAGAATCTATCTTTCATTTACTTATTATTCATTCATTTTCCCACCAACCTCAACAATGTTCTTGTGAGGAGGTCTGTGTTTAATGCATGGGCCATCTGTGGGTGTTTTGGGAAATATACTTGTAAATTGTCAAGGGATAGCCTATGCGTTCCTCTGAAGAAGGCAAATTGAAACCATTGTGACTCCCCTGAAGACAGAAGGTTTTGCTCTGATACCTTGGCAGCATTTGATAGGATTCAGTCAGCAACACTGTGTTCTCCATGAACTTCACTGAAGCTTGACCGTGACTATTTTTCTTTTAAAACTAGAATATTGTTGAACATTGTTGTCCCTGCTTGGATGATCTATACATGCATCCATCCATCATGTGGGTTTAAATGTATGTATTAGTATTTCTGCTCTTCTAGCAAACCCGGATCGTATGTGTTGAGTGACTCACAGCAAGAGAGCTGGACTCTGTTGAGTGAGAAATTGCACAAGTTATTGCAAGGAAACACTCCCAGAACTGCACTCTTGCTGAGATACTTGCTGATTGAACTCAAATGACTCCTTGGAAGGTCGTCTGTTTTCGACCTTTAACATTATACTATAATTTTCCAATTAGAGTAGAACAAATACTTTTACAACTAGAAAGCCGTAGGATTCAGCTGTTTAAGCTTCACTTAATTGAATCTGTCCTATCATATAAATCTTGTCATGTGTTTTTATTTGAGTGCAATGCCTATGATTCATAATGTACAAAGTAAAATTTGTAATGGTTTGATTTGTAATGTCTGCTTAAAAAGGATGGAAGTGGAAGACTAAGACAAAGAATGTTTAATAATCCTTTGGGATTTTTTTTTTTGACTAATACATTTAAAATGAATTCTTGCTTTAGAAGTTTTTTTTTTTCAAAGAAATTGAAATGCTCTAGTCTATAGTTAAACCATGCCCAGTGAAGTGATGTTATCCGTTAATAAAGTTGGCTTGTGAGAACTTATTATTATTCTTCCGATTCTTCTAACTCTGAAAATTCTATATTTAGAGTTTTAACTCCACATACTCCTAGACTCAGACACTCAAACTGTTCTGACTTAGTGTGCTATATCTTTTCCAACTGATCAGACTTATGGTTTTCTTAAAAATGAAGATCAAATTTGGAAAAAACTCCATTGACGTAACATTGCGGAATCTTTTTCAGATTTTCAAACTCTCCAACTGTCAAAAATTCAAATCTAGAAACACCCTAGCAACCAACCAAAATATATTAGAACACCCTAGCAACCAACCAGAACACCCTAGCAACCACCCAAAATATCTTAGCCACCACCCAGAACACCTTAGCAACCCACTAGAAACACTCTAGCAACTTTAAATTACTTCAAACTATATTTGTACCTTTAAACTACTTTAAACTAATTTAAACTAATTTAATTTCTAATAACTACTTTAAACCTCTTTAAACTTTCTGGTCAAAACTTTCACAAGCCAACTTAAAGTTTGTCTCAACAAACTTTTTAATCTAGTTTAGTGTGCTGTGCTAATTTGAATTTGAAATCTTTATTTCGAACATAAAAAGAAAGTGTATAAAATAAAACAATGTTTAAAATATATATATATTTATATATATATATAATTCTTTGCTGTTGACATTCTTCTATTATATGTGCGAAAAGGAGTAGGAAGAAGTAAAACTTATAAACTTTTCTAATTATATACTAATGTGCTAATGAACTTGCCTTTCTTGATCCACTTATTTAAATAATTATAATTTACAAAAAAATACTAGAATAAAAAGCACTACTGTACAGGATTTACATGTGCGCTATCTGTAAGACTAAGTTATATTATCTCTGCAACAGAGATTCGATTTGCTTCCAAAAGCGTCAGAGGGAACAAATAACAAATCTGTAATGTACCTGTACTTCAGTGTCCAAAATCAGACACAGGGATTAAATCCATCTAAAACTGACAGATTCTCTGCTGACTTTGTATGTGCATGCATTTTAAAAGAACAAAAAAAGGGAAAGTAATCGAGATTAGCATAACAATCCTTATACATCAGAGATGTCAACAATTTCATTGATTTTTGGCCTTGGGTGCCGGTGGGATCTCATCCTGTTCTATCCTATAAATTTGAAGCTGGACATCAAATCCAATTGTTCGGCTGTGATTCACTTCCCTCCTAGGTAATGTTTCTCAGTCAGCGTGATTTACATATCTCTTAGTGGGTAATATTTGTGAAGCGCTTCCATCCTATTAGAACAAATGCACAAATGATCCTGAATAGCCCGGCCCTCACAAGTGTATAAAGTTTATTTTTAAAAAAAGTTATTTCTGCAAACATGGCCTTTATAGCAAGTGGAACATTCATCTCTGCACTAAAAGTAATGGTATTGATTAAAAAAAATATAGAGAGAGATATATATTGTTCTGCAATAAGCGGAAGAGCATTCCGGCTCATAGCTCGGACTCGGTGCTTCTTTGGGGTTTTAGAGATTTTAATTTAGTCCTGCTTTCTCAGCCATTTTGAGCAGCTGTTAATGAGGAGAATAATCACCATCTGTTATATGCAAAATATTTATGTGCTGTATGTCTTATGTATTTCTGAATGGTTTGTTGAGCATTGTGTTCAGTTTACAGATTGTCAATCCGACAGTTGGCTGAGATGTAGAATGCAATGCTTTTCGTTTGGCCATTATCCTATTACCCACAAGTTAAAGATCAGGATGCGCCTGATCAATAATGCTAAACCACAGGTTCTGTGAAGCAGGCCTAATGGTGCGTTCTATTATAGCCAACGAACCGACTCGGACCTCGGATTTGACGTCACGTCCACACTTCAAGCGTTCTATTTGTTTTGCGCGTCCGAGTCGGAGAAAAAAATGGACGCCACCCGGAAAGCTGTTATAATTGTAGCACTGGCCGAGTACCAGGCACTTACTTTAAATATATATATATATATATTATGACTACACCTTATTAAACGCAGCCATTTGAACTTGAAAATATTCACTTTATTAATGTTTTTCATGTTAATCTTCTGTTAGCAACGCAAACAACGTCAGTAATTGCACTCACAACAACCGATTCCCATATCTACAGGGGACGCAGTAATACGAGTGATTATAATCGTCATTTAAAATACCAAAGCGGTTCAAAAACAATGAAAACAATTCATTCTTACAAGTCACAGGGCGCAGCCATCTTGAATTCCGAAACGGAATTCTTGCTCGGTGTCCTCACCGTGGTCCGACGTCCGAGAGGAGAAATCCGAGGAAAGGGGGCGTGTTGCTAGGCAACGTCTGTCGTCCGGTTCGGATCTCCGAGACGGATGAATAATAGAACGCACCATAATGCTTAGGCTAATGCACTTCATTAAGACATGTCATGATGATAATAAATAGCGTTTATTGAGGTCCATAAAAAGCTTCAGGAATGAGAAAGTTGATCATCTTATCACAAGACTTAAATGGGACATTTTATTGAGTTGGACAATGAAAGAGCTATTGATGCAATGCAACAAGCTATTGATAGTGTTCACCAGACCTGACTGAATCAGTGACAATTAATCTCTGGCAGCTTCATTCTGGCTCCACCGTTACACATACAAAAAAAAAAATAGTTTGTTTACTATATGTGCATGGTTCAAGGTTTGGATGCTTAAGGCTGACACAATATTTACATAATCAAAATCGAACAGCTGCAACTTCACAGCCAGACCTTTTGGAAATACATTTCTAAATCAACCCTGTGTTTGAATGTCGGCACGCTGGTGTCTCTGTGCTCTGAGCTAACTTAACCATCCATCTGTGCCGCAACCCCAGAAGATATCAGCATGATTTCAGCATGTGAGTCTAAATTATTTTCGCTTTGTTTTTCAGAAGGGTGAGTTAGATGGAGAATTTCAATATGCATTATTCTATTTTACCTTTACAGATATTAAAAAGTGGAGGTTTCTGTTACGGAGGAGAACAGAAAGTTAATGCAGGACCAACTGATGGTATGAAAAAGACATGGAAGAAATGTTGTAAAAGAGGATGAGAAGTGGATAAATATGCTGGCAGTCAAATGTGGAAGGAATTTGATTGAGAAACAATGGTATGCACAAAGAAAACAAGCCACAACACAATGGAAACAACAACAAAAATCTTACAACGCAAAGGAAAAGTCACAATAGAACAGAATCGCTGCAAAACACCAGATTTTTCAGGAATTCAGAATTTTCAGAATTCAAGTCGATTCCATGAAAGAAAAGCCTTAACTACTCAAAAATATTATATGTAAGATTGTTACCATAATTTTTATCGTAATCAGTAGCATTTTAAGAGTAGAACATGTTATCTGTTCTGACATAGTGTGAAAGCATTGGTATATTTGGCAGTAAAAATCCATTGTTTTGGTCTTGTTTGAGCTTGTGTGTAAAAGAAGTTCAAGCGTTTTAAATTTGTGTTAATTGTATGCAATGTGTTAATAGTAGCCTATAGCTTACACAGACGGATGTAGTGCTAACTGTGTTAAGAGTTTTGGAAATTTGTTAAAAAAATTTTTAAAAATCTGAAAAAACAGTAATATCTCAGCACACACTTCCCAGAACACAGATTGCTAGATTTCAGGAGCTGGGGAGAGGTAAGTGGATCAGGTAAGAATGGCAGGGATCAAAAGACAACACAGGGGAGACACTAGAGATAGAGTTGAGCTAGAGTCACAGAGGTAATTGACGCTGGAGAATAGGTACGAGTCTTTTAGGTTTTGGCTTGTCGTTCACATCAGACAATGAGGGAGTAAGAAGTGTGTGCTCTGATTTGCTGGTAATTGGTGAGGTGATTGGGAACAGGTGTGACTGGTTAATACTCAGGAAATTGGGTGAGTGTATGTATATATATATATATATATATATATATATATACACACACACACACACACACACACATACATATTTACGTATTCTGAGAGCATATATAAAAAGTTGCTTTAACCCTCAGGTGCTCTTCGGTCATTTCTGACCGAAAAATTTTCTGTTTTGAATTTTTAAAAATCACAGCTTCATCGGAATATTATGTTTATATTATGTGAACACAAAAAAAATTGAGGTCATGATTTGAGCATGCTGAGTGGTCTTAAAAAGAATGGTCACACTTGTGGTCTTTGGTCAAAAATGACCCCCATTGGAAATGAATGAGAAATTGTAAAAAAAATAAAATTAAAAAGTTAAAAAAAAATTGTGAATTTTTTTTTGTCATTTTTTTTTAATAAGAAATAGTTTTTGAGATTGTTTCAACTATATATTCAAATCCACCAACAACAACAACAAAAATGTGTTCATAAACATCTGGTGAATTCACATGCTTCTCCATAGAGAGCTGTACATGCCATCTAGTGGTTACACCATGATTCTACACTTTTTCTCTATACTGTAACCAGATGGTGCTAATTTTCTTCAAAAAAAAAAAATTCTGAAGGCCTAGACTCTATATTAAACTAAAATACTGCATTAATATTTTTTTGAAAAAAAAAAAAAAATATATATATATATATATAAAAATATATATTTTTTCCATGGCAAAAATAAACCGTAAATATTGCATAAATATTAATAAATTCAATCAAATTGTCTCAAAATACTAAATTAAAAAGAATAAATATTATAGAACAAAAATAAATTGCATTGGTTTTACTGGGATGGAGAAAGTTTCATTTTTAGGTGTCCGGTCACTTTTGACCAGGAAGATAACAAGTGTGACTCTGAAACGAAAAGCACCTGAGGGTTAAGGTAAGCCTTAGGGACGGTCAGTTTGGCCAGTTTATTTCAGTACAAGTTTTGTCCTTGAGTAGAACAGCAGTAACTTAAATGGGTACAACTTGTAAGGAAGAACCTTGAAAACAGTATAAAGGCTGTCTTCATCTCTTCCTGTCGGGTGTCACTCTCTTGCACAGCGTAACTTCTGTGTACTAGACTGAACCTATTCTTACAAGAATAAATACTTCTGTTTTTATTAAGTCGACTCTGAGTGTCTCTTATTGCAGGGATGATGTTAAACATAATTTTTGCCACAAAAACTTGCAAGCTTCTTAAATGGCCTTTCGACTGGCACTCTCTTTAGCTCTTTCTTTTGTAAAAGTACAAAAAGAATCTGATGGCTGGTTGATCTTTTCCCTGGATTGCCACACAGAGAGCCACTGCACTTTTCCATAATAGACCCCTTTTGTCTGCCTTGATCACAGTTGATATTCGTAATCTCCTAATGAGAGCCAAACTGCAGCCAAACAGGCTTTTTTTAACAGATATGCTGATTTCTTATGGTGATAAGGCAAAGCTTATTCCTTTAGGCTCATTTGTTTTCGCATTACTGTCATTAGCTGAACTATTTGTGATTGTGACCATTGCCGCTGCTAGCCATTTTGGTGCTCTAAGAATAATTTCTTGATGATTTTATAGAGCAATACGCTCTATGCACGAACCCTGCTGACGTACAGTATGTCTGAAAGAATCTCAACCAGCTTCTTTACTTCCGCAGGCGCGTTCTGCAGGGAAAGTAAATAGCGGCAAAACTTAAATAAAATTAATTTTTTCAGAAACGGAGACAACGATATTAGAAACTGACTAGTCGGATTTCGCACGATTTGAAAGAATACTAACCCTCAAAGTTGTTGATATAGCTCGAAATATATAATTAAACCCCTTAACTGGCACTTGCCTGTATACGGGCAACCTAACTTTACTTCACTATATTACTATTAAATCCTAATCTAGTCATGACAAACTATATATCATTGGAAAGGTCTAAGACTCCTAAATAGATATTTTAGGTCTGTTTTTTTCTTACAAATTATAAATGAACAGTAAAATATGAATTTTTGACAAGAGTGCGCCTCAAAAAAATCGACGT
The DNA here is from genome assembly GCA_038021265.1 of Cyprinella venusta. Classification (NCBI taxonomy): domain Eukaryota; kingdom Metazoa; phylum Chordata; class Actinopteri; order Cypriniformes; family Leuciscidae; genus Cyprinella; species Cyprinella venusta. The sequence continues at coordinate 749,749 of CM075882.1, forward strand.
CATTACAGGAGTTTCTGACCTTTGAATGGGAACTTCAATTTTTGAGATATCAACTTCAAATTTGAAAAAATGTTGTCATAATTATTGCATTAATACTAATTATAATTTTTTTTATTCTTGACATTTTCTCAAAACACCAAAAAAAAGAGAAAAAATATTATAAAAAAACGAGTAAAGAAAAAAAAAATCATGATTTTTTTTTTTTTTTTTTTTTTAAATATGAATCCCGACCCGAACACCCCGAGTGTGACTCTGAAACAAACAACCCCAGAGGGTTAATATGCAACTCATTTTCCAAAAAAACCCCACAAAAAGCATACTTCAATACATGAAAATTCGGTCTTAATTTACTCACCCTCATGTCGTTGCAAACCTTTTTGATTTTTCTTCCTTTTGGAGAACACAAACAAAGTAATTAGTAAAAGGGAGTGAGTGATCTTGAGTTTACTGCAAAAATTAACTGAGTGTGATATGCTTAAAGAGCACAAAGTGTACCAAATGATTGACACAAAGTAAAAAAAGGGTTTTCGTGTGGGATTCTGTCTATTTAACTGTAAAGATTTATAACACAAGGATTAAGCCGAGAGGAAGCGAGCAGAATTCCCCTAGACATACAACTTCCTCATTTAATTGAATGAGTAACGACAGCGGATGGACTTCAGAGACGGCAGCTTTCTGCTGTTGTCCGAGGCAGGCTGCCAGACACTGAGTGTATGGGGATATCTAAATATCATTGCAGAGTAAAAGTGTTTTTATGTGAAAAAAATAATCGATACATTATAAAATTAGGCAATTTATATGCAGATTGGTAAATGCAAGTAGTTATAAAAATGTAAATGACTTTGCAATTCGTTTCTTTTAGGTAGCCTAGCTACTTTAACTTAATCTACATCTGTTGTTGTTTGGGATTAGAACTCATGAGAAGTCTGTTCATCCAATGGAAGCGAATATAACCCTTGTTAACATAGGCCTGGTTTCTGAGCTTGACACTAAAGTATGTTAAACTTGTGTACTGAGTATCGGATCGGTCCATCCTCAGCCAGATCAGTGATTTGCACAATTGAGAACGACTCTGTCGCAGTGATTCATTAAAACAGAGATTGAATCCAAAGCAATTAACAATGTCCATTAAGTACACTGAAAAGATGGAAAGGGGGCGATTGTCCACATGTACAAACAGACATTTTCATTCACCAAGCAATGCTACATCTCTGACTCCTTCATCCATCCTTTCCCTCCCTCTATTTTTCAGACTCTGAGAATCACTTCCCCAGCTGCTAGTTCATGAATAACTTTTTTTTGTTAATGTTTATATCAGTAATCCATTACAGAAGCTTTGTTTTTCCAGGCCTGTTTTAAAGTTAATTTGGTTCTTTCTGTTTATATGCTAATACGAGTAACAGAGATGCTGCGGTGACTCCAAATTCGGTTGTTTTCGTTCTTTAATATTCAGGACAAGGACGTCAAAGATCACTCTCAGTATGCTGAATGTTTTACCTTAAAAACACCTGAATAAAAAGCATGTTTCAAGATTCTGATGACAAGCTTTATCTCTTGTCCTTCGAATCGGGATATTTTTGTGAGTGTAGTTAAAGGTGGCATGAGCAAACTCGCATCATTTACAGAGCTAGAAGTTGACATGTCAGAGATGTTGATAGCACCACAGGTACATATGAAAATATGGAGCTAATACTTATTTTTCACAAGTCTGTTTGATTAGAAGTTTAAATGATCTGAGTTTTTTATTTAAATTAACATGTTTAAGTATTTTTTATATTGATGATTACAAATATTAAGATTTAGAATTAGAATCCATTTATTAATTTTTCTATTTAAAGGGTTTACATGAAAGAGTAATATATATATATATATATATATATATATTTACATCTAAATATCTTCTACATCTGACTATTTCAACAGACAGAAAGAGTGTCCCCTGCTAATGCAAAGTCAAGAATTTACTCAATCTGTCATACGAGGAGTTGCAATTGAACCTGCATATTTGGCACAATGCAAAAAATAAGATATTTTTTTGGTCTGTTTTTCCTCTTCCAGAACAAGACCACTCTCCCCTGAGCCTTTATTAGAATTGAAGCAGCTTTATTTGTCATGGCTCTTTCTAGCATTATATATGCACTGAATCCTGTGTATCTGCTAAAGGTTTTGCAGACGATTTGAATCGCCATCTGTCTTGGGAGTAAGCAGTCTCAAGGCCATTCAGTCTTCTGGTCACAAATCTAACATGTGACATTAGACGGTTTGTGATAGTCACCATCAGCGCTGCCGCTCCCAGCATGCACATCACGCGCTGTTCATAGGGCACCAAGTGCTGAGGGGGCACCAAAAATATCCCGATGAAAAGTAAATCACTGTAGTACGGAGGCGTATTGCATTCACTTGAAGAAAAAAAATCTACTCTGTTTTTCTGAATTAACGAGTTAATTTTTCATGGATTTTTTTTTTTGCTCTGTTTTTTTCTGAATTAACGAGTTAATTTTTCATGTAAATTTTTTTTGCTCTGTTTTTCAGAATTAACTCATTAATTCAGAAAAACCGAGCAAAAAAATTTTTTCATGAAAAATTAACTCATTAATTCAGAAAAACAGAGCAAAAAATGTTTTTCTCATGAAAAATTAACTCGTTAATTCAGAAAAACAGAGCAAAAAAATTTTTTCTCATGAAAAATTAACTCGTTAATTCAGAAAAACAGAGCAAAAAAATTTTTTCTCATGAAAAATTAACTCGTTAATTCAGAAAAACAGAGCAAAAACTTTTTTTCTCACGAAAAATTAACTCATTAATTCAGAAAAACCGAGCAAAAAAAAATTTCTCATGAAAAATGAACTCGTTAATTCAGAAAAACAGAGCAAAAAAAATTCTCATGAAAAATTAACTCATTAATTCAGAAAAACAGAGCAAAAAAATTTCTCATGAAAAATTAACTCATTAATTCAGAAAAAATGAGCAAAAACTTTTTTTCTCATGAAAAATTAACTCATTAATTCAGAAAAACAGAGTAAAAAAATTCTCATGAAAAATGAACTCGTTAATCAGAAAAAAATTTTTTTCTCATGAAGCGACATTCACTAATTCAAAAGTAGGGATGGGCAACGATTAATCACGATGAATCGCATCCAAAATAAAAGTTTGTGTTTACATAATATATGTGTGTGTAGTGTGTATAATTAATTTGTATATATAAATACCCTCACATGCATGTATATATTTAAGAAAAATGTGTTATTAATATATCAAATATTTATATTTATATATAATGTTAATTGTGAATAAATATATATAAAATATATACATGCACATATTTCTTAAATATATACATGCATGCGTGTGTATTTATATATACAAATTAATTATACACACTACACACACATATATTACGTAAACACAAACTTCTATTTTGGATGCGACTATTCATTGCCCATCCCTATTCAAAAGCAGATGTAATTAAAACCTGTGGGCATCAATCTACTGATAAGGCTATTTTAGCTCTGTAATACCTGTCAAAGTTTATTGTTTTCATCAACCTTCAGATTTGGCTGGTTCTTTGAATACTGCCATCTTTGTTCGTGGTTAGCAGTTCTGGTCGTGTCAGTTTTTGATTGAGTTGTATAAAATTAATGCGTCTAGTCACTATTTCATTTGAAAGAGTACCAAAACCCATTCTTTAATCATAAAATTGGCAGGCATTTCCATCACTAAGAGCCGAGACTGCACTCTGTAATCTGATGAGCACACCAGTGCATGGCATCAATCGATTGACCTTTAGTGGTGACCAGCTTCTCATAAAGGCTCTGTGACCCCAGTGGGCGTAAATGAACTCCGGCACAAGCTAAATCATTCAATGTGACGGGCTTTAGTAATCACAGCTTCCCTTCTCCATCATGTGACAATAAATGAAGAGTAAATCTTGACTCTCGGTTACAATTTAAAACGCTGCTGTGAGACCAGCGACTAAAAATAACTCAAACAATATTTTTACTAACATTAACCCGGTGGTTTTGGACTGAAATGTAAAGTTTGTGACCAGCCCAGTTGCATTATGTTAAAACAGTTTCTTTAGATCTAGTGATCCACTAGGAGTTAGTCAAGGGGCAGTCAGACTTTGCGGTATCAAATTAGGCAAAACTACGATTTTTTATTTTTTGTTGTTGTTGTTGATAGATCTTGATAGACTAGTCTTAGTGGATTATGCAACTGGCCCCAGGCTGGGAAACAAATTACCACCAGCTTAGGCTGGTTACGGCAAGTTGTTCCTTTTTGTTTGCAGAAGCAAAAGATAATATAAATTAGAGTGGCATGCGAAAATCAAGTCATGTCACCATTTATATAGCGCTTTATACAATGCAGATAGTTTCAAAGCAGCTTTACTGAGATAATACGAAATTAATGCAATGAATATTGTTTTGGCTGTACAGCTGCTCTTGAAGAGAGTCACTGTCCAAATTAAGTAAGTTTTTGATTGTACATTGTTGGACAGCTGGGTGAAATGAACTCTGATGAAAGCAGACAAGGATTGTGGGAAATGCAGTTTCTAATGTGACTAACACCGTGAGGGAAGAGGACATCTAGTGGTGAACCAGGGAAACACAAACCAGACACTGTGACGTAATATTTTCACAAATATTCCGTTTGCAGTGATTATTTTTTTCGAACGCATGTTAACAGGTTAGAGCTTTCACACTGCAATCCGTCGATCCGTTCCAGTTGCGGTGCGTATGCAGAGATCATTTCAGTGCGGAGTAAATTTCTGCTGTGCTGCAAACGCTGAATTAAAGTGACAGCGCACGGTTCGTGCTCAAAATAAACACAGACTGACCTCAAAATGTAGTAATTTCACCATAAATACATTTAATTCAATAAAAAGTAGTAGTTTCACCATCAATGTATCTAATTAAATATAACTTTTTTTTCCACAGTCACCTTTTATACTTTAACCCTTGTGCATCCTTATGGACATTTTTATCCTTTTCAGTTTTGTTTTCTTGATCACTTTGCCTGTGTTAAAGCTAACTGCAAAAAACTTGGCTCAGGTGTGTATTTTTATTGGAATTTTACTATTTCAGCGTCATTTTCTTAAAAAAATATTTTTTGCATTAGGTACAAAAATCCTCCCTCTCAGCACCTTTTGGACAAAAATGTCCCCATTGAAACCCATTAAAACTGCCATTTTTAATCCCCGGTTCAGTTAACTATAAAATTATGCAATCTTTGTTAAGAGGCTTTCATTCTGATGGCAAGGCTTCAAAATTTTAGTTTTTACTATTTTTTATCAGATGGTGTCATTTTTTTAAGTTTGGCCTATAAAACAAATATCGCTTTATTCCTGTTTTCTGCTTCGGCATACTATAGAGCCAACTGGATAAATTATGCACCGATATTTGTGTGGGTGTGTTGGTATGGATGTCAGAGTGTGGTTAGTATGTGTGTTATAAAAAAATATGTGTGTGTGTTTGTAATACTGAGAGAGAAAACCTGCAAATAATAATCCAATCACTGTGAGCTCCAGTGGGGTTTTGCTGGCACCCGATGGGGAAAATATGTTACTACGCCCAAACAAACTGTTACCCAAAGCTCATTTTTTGAGTTTGGAACACAACCTATTTAGATTTATGGCTTTGATTTTATTGCAGTTTTGAGTTCAACCTGATTTATAAAATATATATTTTATATAAAATATTTTTTATAAATAATTTTCATAAACTTATACCTATATAACTTTTTTTTGGATTTACTTATTATTATTTTTTAATTGAAAAGGGTCTTCTTTAAAACGATACCAAACTTAAGTCTGTGCTCCAAAGCGTCACATTTTTATGACCGTTTTTTGACATGGACATTTTTGTCCTCTTTTTACCTAAGTGTAACTTTTTAAAATTGATGCACAAGGGTTAAGACCGTGGTTAAGCAAGGAAAACTACAATTTACCTCAACAAGGGCATAATGAACGACACACGCCTCATTCGTGGAGGAGGAAAAACAAGTTCTTTGTGACATGCAAGATGTGTTGTATTAAAATTTAAATGCAATAAAAGGCATTAGAGCTGGTCAAAATCATGTCTAATCCATCATATCTTCCGATATATTGCACATCTTAGTCATGCTGTTAATTTCATAATCAGCATAGATGTAAAAATTACAACACAGTCTCATAGGGCCAGTTGTTCAAAGGTAAGCTGATCGGATTTTGGTTATCGGATTGGAAATGGGTTGTTCAAAAGGGAAAGAAGGAATCTGAAATCAGATTAGATCAGGGAATCCAATCCTAGTTTTAATCTGGATCAAACCTTCAGTTTGTGTTGTTCAAAACTTGTCAGTGGGATTTGGATAAATTTGATAAAAAAAATACATTTGTATCATTTAGTGTATATACTTTTTTATATTTTGCACTTGACTTGTGTAACCATTGTAACAGTGATAAAGTAGACATATAGGCTAACCATTAAGCTATTCAGTATAGTAAAGTAAAAATAACCTTGTCCCCATTTGTGTTTTGTCTTAAAATAAGAAACACTTACAGTACAGACCCCATGTTGGCTCTTACCTGTTCTTTACATAGCTAGTAGCCCTGTGATATGTTGTCCCATATAGTACTGGTAATCTTGAAAACTGTGTATCTGGATCACGGTGATCCAGTCCAATGTTGCTTTGAAAAACCGGCATAAAAGTGATGGATTGCCTGATCCTAGATAGGAAAAAATGGGATTTCAAAATCCGGATCATTTTGATCCAGATTAAATTTTTGAACAACTGGCCCATGAAGATGCTTATCTTGATGCTTTTAGACGCTAAAAATGTTTTTTGCTTGCTTATGCTATACGCGCTAAAAACCCCTGGGGTAGGGAGGGGGTTGGGGAGTTTGTGCGTATTATACACCAAAAATTGCGTATCATATGCACGCGAAAAACTGTTTTTGGCGTATAAATGCCACGAGAAATGACATTCAAGATACGAACTTTCATGAGATCGGGCTCCAAAATTATGATACTCATGCTGTTCAATTTTCATAATCAGCATAGATGTAAAAAAGACATTATTTTTAGGGGTGCTTTTGTCTTTCTTGGTGGTTCTGAAGCACCTGCTCGCCCATTGCCATCCATGATCAGGGATAGGCGTTCTCATAAAAGTATATAAATAAAAGCAAAGACATTTAGCCTAGTGTTTATAATCCCTAACCACGCGGCAGTGACGAAATTCTCAATGAATAATGTCGGAGCTCCTCAGCAGCTCATCGAGTCTCTCAGTTCGCGGGAGCAGGTGACAGAAACTGCTGGACCAACCGAGCGATGCTCTACCTCTCGTCTCCACGAAAGCGATACTCGCTCATCTTCTTTTGGAAATAGTGCGACTTGGGAAAAGTCTGTGTATTTGAAGGACCGCTGTGAGGCTTCAGCATGAAATCCTTCAAATATCCTTCACACACTCTCTTGGAATTTACCGTCATTTTCCTTTTCATTCAAAACTCCAGGGTGGAAACCGAAGGTAAGATCAGCGACAGTTTTTTTTAATTCCTGCAAACTTTTACTCTTTCGTCCATGATCTGCTAACCTCTTATAGCTTATGCTCATATGCTCAGTCATTATTTTAATATAGCCAGTTCTGATGTTTTATGAGAAGCGCGGTGTTTACGGAATTGAGTTTAAAGAATGCGATTTAAATAATCTAATCAACAATATATGCTGCCGTCAATGTTTAAGACAGTTCACTGAAAAGAAGATCACTAGAGTCAAACCTCTGAGGAACTTTTGACCCTTCTCGCGGTACACTCTGTTCTGTGGGACATGACATGACAATATTTTGCTTGTTTAACACGCGTTCTTAGACTTCAGGAACTTCTATATCAGATAAAACAAAAGGTGGCACAGGTGGGGGCTTTTCTCGCTTATCTACAAAACACGTTTCATCGCAGTTAGTCAGTCACTCAGGTGCTCCTTTCTACACAAAGACTCGATTGAATTGTGTTTCAGTCTGTGCGCACTGCGGTCCGCACATGTTGTCAGACACCACAGGTTTTGAATAAAATTAAAGTTGCATTGCGCACAAACCCAAGCCTAAAAAAAACATAATCTGTGGACATATGTGAGGATTGTTAAGTAAAGGATGAATGAAAAGCATCGGGGCCAGTGCTTGCAGAGCTGTGCGTTATTGGGGTAGCCTAATTTTAGCATAACTATAATTACATTGATTGTTGTCAGTCTTAACTGAGTTTATTTTCTGTCATCAATTTTTATTAGGTTATAGCCTAATATAATTTGTTATATAATTAACATTTTATTCCCTTTTCATTTCCACATTTATTCTCTATAAAGAAATATTTTAGTTGTATTTATTATTTATTTATTATTTGTATTTGTTTATGTTTTTATTTAGTTGAATTGTATTTAGAGTTGAGATGGGTTGTTGATTCTTATTTCTGGTGTTATTTAAACCTTTGAGATTGACTTTATTGTCTTTGTTTGAGGTCCAAGAGACCATGATGTGTATGTGGAAAATATGTAAAAAATGAACTTCTTCTTTTCCCTTCAAATTATATATATATATATATATATATATATATATTTGACTTAAAGACATGCATGGTCTTATATTACTTACAGTAAGTTTTCCCTATTTAAATAGTTTTTTCTTGTTTTTAAGGATAAACCTCACTAAATTTTGCCAATGTGTTTAACTTATAAACACAAAACTAATTCAATATATATTTACTGAACAAAACAAATCCAAGAATTGGCTGGAGTGAAAGAAATTTTCAAGTTAACTTGCATTGATTAATCTTTTATATCTGGAGTTTCCTATCCTCGCATATACTTAATAACTTACTTTTTTCCTGGTTTATGTTTAAAGGATCAAGTATGAATTGTGTTTATAAGTATGTAACTAGGGTCTCTCAGAACCCGAACACAGCATGAGGGTTTATAAATAAGTAAAACCAGCATTTTTCTGTTTCTTAACAGAACCATATGGAGTCATACCTCTCAGGATAAGTAGAGTCTTTCATGAGGTGAATTACCACAAGGTACAGGCAAACAATACAGGGGATCTGAGGAGTACCATGGTGGGGGATCTTATTTCAGTTCCTTGAGTCAGAAATAGACTAAACATCATTCCAAACCAGAAGAGTCGTGGTAGATGCCAAGAATGGAAATGATACTGTGAGAGATAGACATGCCATCTGTTTAAAAAGCTTTGATTTTGAATCACAAGCAGATTGAACGTCAGGGTTAATTATATGGAAACGCATACTGTCAGTATGGAAATGGTCGCGTTCAGTTTAGCGGGACAATGCCTGCACCGAGCTTCGTGGTGCACTTCTGTTTTGAAATAACAATGTTAGTTGTTCAGGGAAGAAGCTGGGAGCTGGAAATTATCAACGAAAATTTTTAATCGGGAGATAAACAAACACGACGTGAAGGTAAAGCAACAGTCCCTCATGGATGACTGTCGCATAAACATAAAAAAACACAAGGTAAAGTCCAGGGGCCGGTTTCAGAAAGGAGGTTTCTGAGTGTTAACTGTCTGAAATGAGGGAAACTCTGGGTTTTCCGTTTCAGAATGGGATGTAAGTTATCAAACAAACCTGAGGAAGCAGGATAAGTCAAGCCCGTTTCTGAAAGAGAGGTAACTTATACTCAGAGTCAGTTACCATGGTAACTTTATATACGCACAACCGGCACATCCGGGAACTTAGCTGACAATTTTGTGGCGGGGACAAAACAAACTAGACTCCCCATAGACTTCAATACAAAATAACGGCAAAAACCAACGTCCGTACACAGCCGACTGGCGTAATCACTTATATACACCATGTCAAGTAATATGTCCACCCCTGCCTGCCATAGAGCGTGAAAGATACATTTTTTATGCCCGTTATCAACTAGCCCAGGCTACCTATCATCATCATAAATTCATAAGATATACATTAAGGTTTTTTACTTTAAAAAACGAAATAAAATCATTCACTGGCTTGCCTGGTGACTCGACGAGGTACAAGTAAATGTCCGGGTAAGACACCTCTGGCCACTGGGTGGGGTTGTTTACCCCAATTTGACGTTGGGTGAATAAAGGGACATGTTTTTAAATTGGCCAAATTAAGTTTGTGTATGTATCTTTCACGCTCTATACTGGACATATAATTACTTGAAATGTTTTATATAAGTGATTTCTTAAGTTATTTACGTCTGTCGCCTGTGTACGGACGTTAGTTTTTGCTGTTATTTTGTATTGAAGTCTATGGGGAGTCTAGTTTGTTTTCCCCAAAAGGGGGCGGGGACAAAATTGACAGTTAAGTTCCCGGATGTGCCGGTTGTGCGTATAGAGCGTGAAAGGTACATACACAAACTTAATTTGGCCAATTTAAAAACATGTCGCTTTATTCTCCCAGCGTCAAATTGGTGTAACAACCCCACCCAGTGGCCAGAGGTGTCTTACCCGGACATTTACTTTTACCTCATCGAGTCACCAGGTAAGCGAATGATGCGGGGTGGACATACTTATTGACATGGTGTATATAAGTGATTTCTTAAGTTATTTTCGCCTGTCGGTTGTGTGTTATTTTGTATTGAAGTCTATGGGGAGTCTAGTTTGTTTCTCCCAAAAGGGGGCGGGGACAAAATTGACGGTTAAGTTCCCGGATGTGCCGGTTGTGCGTATTGACTGGAAACAACAAGACGAAAAGGGCATTTTAGCATGTGCACATACACACATGGACACAGACACTGAAGAGAAATCTAGCAAATGTTCATAAAATTGTTTGTTTAGGTCAGGGGTGTCCAAACTCGGTCCTGGAGGGCCACTGTCCCATAGAGTTTATCTCCACTGCCTGGAAGGTCATACCCTTTCCTCCCATGCACATTTCTGGTATGTTGTTTTTTCCCCTGCCTATAGGCTTTGAATTGAGTGTTTTCTTTGGATTTGAAGATGCACCACATGCATCTCAGTTATTGTTGCTATGGGCTAGTGTATAAAGTTGTAGAATTACTACTGGTTGGCAGTATCTTATTTCGTCTCCCAGTATGGTTGCCTGGCAACATAAAAATCCTTAATAATCCTTTTGCCACCGTGTTGGGAGGGAGCCTCGTTCCAGATGTTACACTTGGTGTGTCATCATGCTCTCTTCTTCTCGTATGCTTTGGCAGAAGTAAGTGTTCTTTTGAATTTGTTGCTGTTGCATTATCTTTTGTGCATATCCTTTATTAGCACACATTGCTAATGTGTTTTTCTAAGACTGTAAATTGAATTAAAAACATTGTCAAGCAATTCAATAAATGAGTTGCACACTGTATGTCAATATTTATAAAGTCTCCAACAATAATTCCATGACATTACATAAATGTGATTCAGACAACTTGACAAGTTACTTGAGTTTATTAAACACTGTTTATCTTTGGCAGTAATGGTTCCTTATGGGGGTTCTTGCTCCATGATGAATGGCATAGAGCTTAAGAATTAACACCAGAACCATCAGCTTGAGTGATATATCAAGACAGTTTTACTAATGTCTTTAAAGCGAAACTCCTGGGGCGTCTATACGAGTGTCTCTCAGCAACGATGTCTTTGACAGCTATAGGACTTGAAAGCCTTGATAATCTGAAACAGAAGACGACGACAGCCAGAAGTTGCACAGTAGCATGCTTGATACTTGAGGTGAGCGGGAGGGTTGAGAGAAGTTTGAGCATGCTTACCAAGCAGTAATGATGTGTGTGTGTGTGTATATATATATCCTCCCAGTCTAATAGGAGAATGGAAGTGGTTAGAGTGCTTTGCTGGGCGATATGGCCAAAAAATCATATCTTGGTATTTTTTGGTCAAATGGCGTTATACGATATATATCTCGGTACTTTCTACGTTTTCTATTTAGATAAAGAAAATCTTTATATATATATATATATATATATATATATATATATATATATATATATATATATATATATATATATATATATCACATTCTGCCCAATGATATCCTACAAACAATGTTGATATTGAAGGATATGGAAACAAATATAATATAGGCTATGCAATACATTATGTGCAAAAAGCTTTTGTTTTTAAATTGACTAAAGGCTAAACTAAAAATGAAAATAAAAACAAAAACAAAAGCACTAACTAATTATATTAGCCTGCATTTGATCACCCCATTATAATGGTCACTTTCATTAAAAATATATACTTGTAGGTTTAAAATTCCACATATGACACATTTATTTTCTCCAACAACAAATATTTTAGCAATATGTTTATTTTAGTCAGAATTATTGCGTACTACAGTACGTAGAAGCAAAACGTAGTACGTTTTGCTTCTCAAGTAATGTAGACGAATAATACTGATTTAGAAGTTTTTTTTTTTTGAAGTGTGAAGCCCTAAAAAGAATTGGCTAAATCACTTAATTACTTTATTTCCATTTTGAGAAACAAGTTGCCTGAGGAAATGGTTTCATTATGTTTATTATTGGATGTTTGTACACAAATATAATGTAAAGCTTTTCACTTTGCATTGTTGGGTGGGCTTTGTGACATCATTTCCAGTTTCCTCAGCGGATGATTCGCTGGTCTGAATACACGTGAATTTGGAATAATGCAGTTAGAGCACTATTTTGTTAACAGATATATAAATTGGTGCTGATGTACAGTATGTTTACAATCCCTTTGCGGCACTTTCTCGTTAAAACTGTGAACCATTCAGCTCCCTCTTAACCAACAACATGTCTCAATCTTCGGGGAGATATCAAATGTTCATCTGTGTTGTACTGAACAAATAATTACATTTCCAGACGGGAAAATGTGTGTTTTTCCAAGTAGCATAAAAGAGACTCCCAAAATAAAGATCCATGCCACGTCCAGTCGATGAAATGTGTCAGAAACATGAGGTTGTCCCCCTCAATATACTTTTTAAAGTTTTATTTGTTTCCCTGATTTGAAGGATCAGATTTTCTTTCGCTTGAATCCCAACTCCAAACATATCCAGAGACGCCTCAAAAGATGACATTTCTTGACGGCTGCTCATGAGATCGTATAAGAAAACAGATTTGCTGGCTTTGTTGGGCTGTCTGGTGTGGTTACAAGGATTTCAGCTTTGCTGCGGAGACAGAAATAAATGAGAAGGTGATATATTTGTGGCACGGCTCAATCGGGCAAATTAAATATTCCATCTCTATGTTATTCTTTTACTCACTATTATGTCAAAATTTACTCTTTAAACTCTTCAAAATTTACTCACAAAATAAGGTTTTCTATATTTTTTTCCACTCATGCTTCTGAAGGTAAAATGATATCTTTGTGTGAGAAACAGGCTGAAATTTTAAGTTTTTATTCGCTGTTATCTTTACCCGTGCCGGAACTCACAAATTAAAAAAAAAATGATTTGTGTTGGTTTGGAATCACTCAATTTCTGGTCTTTTCCTCACATAAAGCTATCATAGGGCTTTAGAGGGCTTATGTTCTTGTATGGAAGAAAGAAAGTCATGTAAGCCCTGTTAACTATTCAAATGTGCTCACTGAAAAAAATGATTTTTTGGTAAGATAAATACTACTGAAAAACCCCAATGTAATTTACAAGAAAAAGTTAGTTCGGGCAAGAATTTAAAAAAAAACGAAGTAAATTCCACATCAGTACTTAGTTCATGCGAGTAGAAATGAAAGCATAAATATGAACTGAATAAAATAAAGTAAAAATTACTCAACTTTTCTGATACTGGGGATACCCATCATGCACTGGACCTTGAATAATTAATGAGGTTGATTTTTCACTGGTTTCCAGCTGTATTTACACTGTTTTATCATTGACTTTGTTGTCAGGATTAGTAACTTGCCATTTTGTGACATTTTGAGGATGACACGTTCAAACACAAAAACGATCCATCAAATGTTACCGTTATTGTGTATTTTCTACTAAGTATTGAAGTCTTTGCATTCACATCATGCTTAACATCTGACATGATGAAGTATAAATTACTTAGTAAAACACATACTATAAATGACTGGTAAAATTCAATAAAATTGTTTGAGTGAAATGTAATGCAAAGGAAATTGCAACTAAGTCGATATTAATCCACCTTTTACCAGCCAAGTTACTTATTATTCTTTGTTACTTTCACTTAACTAAAGTAATGTTTACTTAATTCCATATTCCATGTAGATTTTAACTTAAGATTTCTAATTAAAGCTACTGTTAAATATGTTTAGGTTTTTACTTGGCAAATCTTTGTAAATTTACTAGCATTTTATGAGTGGAAAAAGTTGCCTAGCTTTTTTCAAGTAAATCTTACTCCACATTTTTTTTTTCAGTGTACTACTTGTAAACTATGAGATTTATACACTTCTCAGAAATATACTTAAAAATTATAACATACTATGAATGTTTTCACTAATTATCTACATGCCATGGCTAATGTAAATGAGGATTTCTCCTATTATTGCAAATTGTCTGTTTAAAGAAAGTGTAAAATATGATTTGAAGTGGTGAAGATGTTATGAAATCTTAAAATATTCCATTTACAAATAAACATTTAAAATTAGAATCATAAAATGCAAATGAAGTCCGAGTACTCGCCCAATCAGACGAACGCAGTTGGACGGAAAGGTTTCTGAGCCCTGGCGGCTGGCTTTATTACTTTAAAACACCTCTAAACAACTCTATAAAAATATTGCTCCACGAGGAGTTGTTTTTCATTACCAGCACTGGTACCTGTGGCATCTACTGCTTGATGGAGACTTTTTATTTACAAGTATGCTTGAAGCGTATTTCTTTTATTAATTTATGTGTGGAAGCCCGCAAGCATTTTTATACAGTTTTCTCAATGAGAAAACAAAAGTTGGCAGACTGGAGCCGTAAGCTTGCTTCAAGAAAATAACCCAGTTATTTAGTTTATTGTATTTATTTATTTATTTCAAGCAAAACAGTGTGACAACAGAAAAGATACACAATAATAATAACTTTTACACTTATGCTTGAAATGGAGTGGGAAGAAGTAAAATAAGTTCACTTTTTTATTATCAAAGTGAATATCAATACACTCAATACACACTAAAATTATAAAAAAAATATTCCACACAAGCAAATTATTTTGAATCTTTGTAAGCTCCTTGTGTAGAGAAGAATCTATGTGAAATAGTAATGTCAAACAAATCAATGAAATTGCTCCCCTGTAACTTAAATTAGTTAAGTTTAGTGAACATGCTTTAGTTTATTTAAAGCAGCACTGAAAAATGAAGGTATGTTGGATTTACATGATATCTTTATTGAATTTCTAGACTATAATTAGCTTGTAGCACTTATCAACATATTAAATGCTAAGATTTTATTTGCTCTTTCAGCAAGAAGAGATTTGCTTCTTCGAATCAGTCCACATTTATTTTTTATTTTTATTTTATTTATTTATTTAAAAGGGACAATGCACATCAATTGACATTTTTTGTTTACACTCAAAATGTAAATGCGCCAGAGTTGGCAGAAAAGCTAATTTTCATCTGTAGCTAGTTTTCATCTGTTCACATCCTAACCAAATGCTTCACTTTTCTGCACTGTAATTTAAATGGTTCTAATAATTGCAATGTAATTGAACATTAAACACAAGTACACACTATAAAGTCTTCCCCTTTCCTAATTTTTTCAAAAACATAAAATAACACTTTAATTCAGCTATATGCTGGAAACTAACATGCACCGCCTAGTTTAAGTTAATGCAACACAAACGGATTAAGTAAACTTTAATTTTACATATAAGCAGATTCAACTCAATCAAATTAAGTTTGGACAAAATGTATGTATTTGAGCATGCAGCCAAAATGTTTTTGTTTTTTTCGTTGCAATATATTTCAGTAGTGGTCAGTTTTATGCAGAAGCTGTATATATACCCATCACTGGTTGTTGTATAAACCAATAATATAAATATATTTTTTTTTTCTAAACTGCATGTACCTATCATTTGTCATTTCAGTGGCTGGTTAAATCATTTGATTCACAAATGCCCAATGTGACATGCAGACAAATGGTGACAAATAGCCTCAAACAGAGCAGCGTATTTCTTGTATACGAGGTTGTTAAAAACAAGGCCATGTTTTATGATAAAGCACTGTGATGGGAGAGCCACCCCACAATTTATTACAAATCTACTTAGTAATGAGTGTTGGAGAGAGCCGATAAGAAAAAACACACAAACAGAAATTTATTATGCAGAATGAAGCTGTCGGAGAGCTATTTTTTTATTGCGCAAAAGCCTTCGTGCAGAACTTTTTGTTTGTATATTCTGGCCTGTCACCTCCCTTTATCATGTCAGATGGAAAGAAGAATAACCGCGTGCCATAGGGAACCCTGTCTTCATAAACGTCATATTAAAAAATTAGGGCTGTCAAACGATTAATCGCGATTAATCGCATCCAAAATAAAAGTTTGTGTTTACATAATATATGTGGGGGCACTGTGTATAATTATTATATATATATAAATACACACACATGCTTGTATATATTTAAGAAATATTTCCATGTATATACTGTGTATAGATTTATATATAATTTATATATATATATATATATATATATATATATATATTAGGGCTGTCAAAATGATTAATCGCGATTAATCGCATCCAAAATAAAAGTTTGTGTTTACATAATATATGTGGGGGCACTGTGTATAATTATTATATATATATATAAATACACACACATGCTTGTATATATTTAAGAAATATTTCCATGTATATACTGTGTATAGATTTATATATAATTTATATATATATATATATATTAGGGCTGTCAAAATGATTAATCGCGATTAATCGCATCCAAAATAAAAGTTTGTGTTTACACAATATATGTGGGTGCATGTGTGTATAATTATTTTAGATATATAAACACACACACATGCTTGTATATATTTAAGAAATATTTTCATGTATATTCTGTATATAGATTTATATACAATTTATATTATATATAAATATAAATATTTTATATATAAATAATTTTTTTTTTCTTAAATATACATGCATGTGTGTTTTTATATATATATACAAAATAATTATACACAGTGCACCCACATATATTATGTAAACACAAACTTTTATTTTGGATGCGATTAATCGCGATTAATAGTTTTGACAGCCCTAATATATATATATATATAGTATATAAATAATATTTTTTTTATTAAATATACATGCAATTGTGCGTATTTTAATATATATATATATATATATATATATATATATATATATATATACAAAATAATTATACACAGTGCACCCACATATATTATGTAAACACAAACTTTTATTTTGGATGCGATTAATCGTTTGACAGCCCTGCACCATTGTCATTATGCGCCTGTGTGCGAGTCCTTTTCACGTCATCGCATATATTTACTGCACCATCTGTAGCCGTAATCGTGCATTTTCATGATGGTCAAATAAATATGCAAAAGATGCTCTCTTTAAATCTTTTGTCAAACTCAATCGAACTCCGCTGTGTTTTGGTGCACGTTCATCCACATTGGCTTGTGCTTTCCATCTAACCCTGCTGGAGGGCTTCCAGTGTGCACCGCGGTGATTTAAAGGGCTTTTCCTTTTTGTACTTTTCTAACGTTTTCCTTCTCTCCCTCCTTCCGCCGTCTTCTCTTTGCCGCCAGCAGCGCCGATGATGGCCAGTAGGGCGGTGGCAGATGGTTGCCCTCTTGGCCAGTTCCCCTGTGGGAACATGAGTGTGTGTTTGCCGCAGGTCCTTCAGTGTAATGGCCACAGAGACTGCAAAAACGGAGCTGATGAGGAACACTGCGGTGAGGCATATATTTGTATTTTTTTTTAATGCCGTTCTCAGTTCTAAAGCGTTTCATCCATTTACAATAGGCTGGAAATGTAAAGTTCAGACTTTGAAGTAAATTTTATGTTTACACTTAAAAATGCATTAGGAGCTGATGTTTATTCAATTTGGATGTTGCCGGGAGAAATCCTGACATCTTTCTTTGGTCATTTTATATCATTTTTTATGTATCACTTTCTCACACAAAAATTTGTTTTACGTTTTTGCAGGGGACAACAGCGGATGGGCGGATATTTTTTATCGCACCATTAAAAAGGCAGCGCCACAGGACCTTCCTAATGACTGCTGTATGTGTCCCGGAAGAGATATGAATGCAAAGATTAGCATAAATTTATCTTATCTTGAGGCGCATCCAAAAAATCTAGTGCAAAATCCCAGACTCAGATTTTCCGATTCTTTTTTTTTTTTTTTTTTTTTTTTTTTGAAGAATTTACAACTTTCAGTGTCCTACTGGTTGTTTACATAATATATGTGTGTGTATTGTGTATAATTCATTTGTATATATAAATACCCACACATGCATGTATACATTTAAGAAAAATGTGTTATTTATATATGAAATATTAATATATTTATATACAATATTAATTGTGAATAAATATATATAAAATATATTCATGCACATATTTCTTAAATATATACATGCATGTGTGGGTATTTATATATACAAATTAATTATACACACCACACACATATATTATGTAAACACAAACTTTTATTTTTGATGCGATTAATCGCGATTAATCGATACCCATCCCTAGTAGCTACCAGGAGCTTCGTAATGACCTGAGAATGTTGACGGGGGGAACATTATGAATTTTTTTGAATATGGATCATACATAACAATTTGCCTAGTAGTCGTCCCAAAACTGATTTGTTGAAAGGCAGGTAAGTGGGCATGGACCATAGTAAAACTATTACTTACTGTTGTTATGCTTTCGAAAACACTTAAAACTAGTGAACACATATTCACTAACTAGCATATTATTGGCTGTTTATTCATACTTATAAAGCACTACATTCTACATAAAAATAATAATAATAATAATACATTTTATTTATTTGGCACCTTTATGGACACTCAAGGTCGCCTTACAAAAAATACAATAAAACAAACTATAGTAAAAACTTGCATAAAAACATGTTAAGATACATCATACATAAATAATATCATGCATACGTGACTATTTTCTACATCCCTTAAATCCAACCCCATAAATATAACCACAGAAATTAGCCGTATTTTTTTCTTCAAGAACTAATGCAAATCATCAAATAATGTATGATTCATTGTTTGTGTTTCTGATAGTAGAACATTGAACTGAGCAATAGTAGGCAAAGCTTTTATTTTTTGCAGCTTTATTAGAGTTTTTTATGTGTGTTTATGCTGATCTTTTACAGTTTTGAAGCAGTACCCAGAGAGATGTGATTGCATTAAGACAGAGGTGGAATGTGTGGACAAGAACCTGAACGCCGTGCCCGTCTTCTCCTCCAATGTGACTTGGTTGTAAGTACATCAAACTGGGAGGCAGCTTGCTATTAATCTGACTACAGATTTCACATCAGTGAGGGAGAGCTTTAAAGCACTGAATTATTAAGCTTAACGAGATAAAGAGCTCTTTGTACTGAAAGAAGAATGATGTGCACTGCCTAAAGGTAGGGTTTTGTTTTGTTTGGTTGTTTGAGTTGTTTTCTCTACATGAGCTCTAGTTGTGCTTTTGATACTTGTGTTGTGATCTGGTCTTTGAAGATATTGAGATATACAGGGTGGACGAGGTATTTAAAGATAATTTATGATTTTTGGAATAATGATTCTGGAAATGATCTTTTGGATGTTTTTTTGGAAAATGAAGGAATGTTAGATAATGAATATCAGTGGTTATGAAAGTTGTTTCCAATGATTTATCCACATTGTTTCATCTTTGTGGAATAAAAATACTCCTTAAAGGGATTCTGTTCGTCATTTGCTTTCAAATTACCCTCATATCTTTCAAAGCCTGTGCTTTTTTTTCTGTGAGATACTTAAAATGTCCATGTCAGCAATCTGATGCTATCTCTATTTGTGTTACTAAGAGTTGGTTTAGCTCTGTTTTTTGATTTGGATCATAGGTTTCTTATTGATTAGCACCTGATGTTGATTTCTTTGAATAGTTTGGTCTATTTCAGCTCTGGGTTTTGTTCAGTTGTCTGTTCTCATCAGTGTATGGGTTTTGCCTTAGTTTCTGGACCATTGCACTTGAATCCAGCTTTTATTTAATTCTCATTTCTGCAACCCAACTATGACAGTCCAGGGTTTTTTTTTCTTTCTTTGCTATACAAAGAAAGTATTGTAGGTTCAAATGCGCTCAAAATGAACCGGTTGGATTTTCAATAACTAATGATTTACAAATTGGTCTACACACAAAAATATCATATGACTAGGAAATGGAGTGGAATATAAAACAGTATTGAACAACACTATTAGTCAAGTAAATGATGACATAATTTTATATTTTTTAGACTAACAATGCCTGTGATTGCCTACTATTTTCTGATAGTAATGTGGTTTTGTTTGTAATTCAATGCTTTGTAATTGTACAGGTCTCTGAAGAACAATAGGATTAGGATTTTGGATGATCACATCTTCTCCAAATACACACAACTGCAGAGACTGTGAGTACCAATTAATCAACTGTTAAAATGCACGTTGCATTTGCCTAAAGTCACTTTCTTCTCGAGTCATTCTACAGTTTTACTTCTGCTATAATTATAAAAACACACTTTTAATAATTGAAACTTTGGTTTTTAGTGCTAAAAGTTCATAATAAAACATAATTAGTATTTGTCAATAAAATATGTACATGCATGTGTGTGTATTTATATGTACAAAATAATTACACGCCGCACACACACATGTATGTAAACAAACTTTTATTTTGGATGCGATTAATCGTGATTAATGGTTGCCCAGCACTTTAATTTGACGTTATCCAAGAGACTTGACATCATATTTACGCGTATTTCAAGAGTAAAGGGTCAGAAAAGGGCATTAAATATGTGCTATTGCATTTTCAATAAAATGTCTGGCTCATGGACCCAACAAAAATTGATTTTAAACTTAGAAACCATAAAATGTCTTGCTCACTCCAGCCCCAGAGATGATTTACTCTCCATCCTCACAGAGTAATGGTAGTATTCAGTTATTCTCTTTTGGCTGTTTCATTGGCCCTCATTTATCAAAAGTGCGTACACCAAATTTCCAGCGTACATCTGGCGTACACCCAAAACCACGCTGACTTTGAGATTTATCAATATGGATGTTGGCGTACGGCACGCTCAAATCCTACGCCAGCTCAGGAGGCCGTGCACATGCACGCACGTTTTGAATTAGTGCAGAAATGCGCAGAAAAACAATTCCTAACACAAAACATGATGTATTATTACCCACTGTAAAACAACAACATAGAAATTATACACTTCAGTGTTTATTTTTTGTGCAACATTTGTGTGACTTTACGAAAGCATTTGTGTGAGAATTTGTGTGACTTTACGAAAGCATTTGATTTGTAGGCTTATGTATTCCTTCAGTTGTGCACGGACTGGGGTCAGTAATAATAATAATGGCATTCTTCTAAATAACAATAAGCGTCATTAATTGTACAAATCATAATAATAATAAGAATATTATAAATTGTCATGCAATCAACTGTCACTTGCCCGTATACGGGCAACCTAACTTTACTTCACTATATTACTATTAAATCCTAGTCATGACAAACTATATATCGTTGGAAAGGTCTAAGACTCCTAAATAGATATTTTAGGTCTGTTTTTTTTCTTACAAATTATGAATGAACAGTAATATATGAATTTATGATAAGAGTGCACCTCAAAAAATCGACGTCATTACAGGAGTTTTTGACCTTTGCCACAAAAAGTCGACGCACACACTTTTAATAATTGAAACTTTGGTTTTTAGTGCTAAAAGTTCATAATAAAACATAATTAGTATTTGTCAATAAAAAAAGATAAAATTATATTTTAAAAAGTAAGGTAAGAAGTCCTCTAAAAAGTATAATATATATATATATATATATATTTGTATTATTATTATTATATCACATATTTTAGTATGTCCATTTCAGGAGCTTATATGTCCATTTTAGGTGGTAATATGTACATTTTAGGTGGTAATACGTACATTTTTGGTGCTAATATGTACATTTTAGGTGCTAATATGGCCATTTCAGGAGCTAATGTCCATTTTAGGTCCTAATATGTACAATTTAAGTGTTAATATGTGCATTTTAGGTGCTAATATGTTCATTTTAGGTGCTAATATGTCCATTTCATGAGCTGTTATGTACATTTTAGGTGGTAATATGTCCATTTTAGGTGCTAATATGTACCCCTAAGGTACCATTATGCAGCCTTTGGGTACAAAAGCGTCCTTTTGAAAAGGTACAGCCCCAGTGACAGCTTTTGAACCTTTTTTTCTGAGAGTGTATACGAGAGTAACTGTGTTTTACCAACATTAATCTTATATACTGATAATTGGCCGTATGTTTTAAGTGACTCCATCAGTTTTGGTAATGAATATGTTGGCTGCCCTAAATATATCAGAATATCATCTGCATAAAAAGCGAGTTTGTGCATGTTCCTTTAATGTTAATTCCCGTGATATCCTCATTCTGTCAGATGTGTTGAGCTAATGGTTCCAAATATAATTAGAAAAGTAATGGTGACCACGCACAACCCTGCCTTGAACCCTTTTCTTAGGGTGAAACTATACAGATATCCATTGATTTTAGTCTTAGCTGTGGGTTTATCATCATAGAGACTGAATAGATTTTATAATTGTTTTGTGTAATCAAAGTTGTGATAAAAATCAAACCAAATCTGTGTAAAACTCTGATTAAAATGCCTTTTCTGCATCTATACTTATCGCTATTGCTTCCATATCTATTATTTTGTATATGATTCATAATGTGTAGTGTCCTTGTGTCTGACGTTATTGTTTGAAACCTGTCTGATTAAATTCTTCTTTTCATTTGGCCATGATAGAGGTATATAATCGATAATACACGTTAAAAACTGATATTGGTCTGAAGGATCCACATTATCCTTGCCTTCTTTTGGTATGGCTGATATTATTGCCTCCTTCCAGCTTGGTGCGTTTTGTACTTTTATCAGAACCCAGTTCAATGTAGGGAGCGTAACCAGAATTAATTCATTTTTAAATTCTTTGTACCACTGCCGTGTAACCCTCTGGTCCCGGTGACTTCAGTTCAGTTTCAGTTCTAGTCTACTAATTGCAATCTTTAATTCATATTCAGATATGTCAGCGGTCATCCTTCTGTTTTGCTCTTCATTTCAAGCATGAATTTATGAAAGTGTCAATTTGGGTTCCATGGAACTCTTATAAAGTTTTATGGAAAACTCGAAAGATTCCGAAAGAACTTACTTTTTATCACTTTTGTTCTTGGGTCTCTAACTCTATGAATTGTATTTTCTGCAGTTTCCATGCCTATATTCTCCTGCCTTCATAATATCTCTGTTTTAGAAACATTAGATTCTTCTTTACTTCTTGTATAGCTAAGTTGTTAATCTTGTCACTAACTTTTTTTATTTCATCTAGTATATTGTTTTTTTCTACACAAACACAAACACACCAAAAAATTCAGATTATACATGTGTTTTGCATTTTTAAAATGCTCAGTTTGTCCACCAGATGGCATCCATATCATTTCAAAAATTGCTTTTATGAGGCCTAGGCTTGACTCTAAAATGAAATACAGCTTTAAAAATTTTTTTTTTTAAATATTTTTTCTATTATGTTCAATGGGGGGAAAATTTGTCATAATTATTGCATTAATACTTATTATAATTTTTATTTTTGAAATTTTCTAAAAACACCAAAAAAGAAAAGAAAAAATATTATGAAAAAACGAGTAAAAAAAAATAAAATCATGATTTTATTTATTTATTTATTTTTAAAATATGAATCCCGGCCTTTGGGTCCATTTGGACCCGAACACCCCGAGTGTGACTCTGAAACGAACAACCCCAGAGGGTTAAGTATTGGATGTTCTGGGTTCATCCTTGCCACTGCTATGCTGTAATGAACTTCATTTTTGAGATCTTCGACGCCCACGTCATTTTTTTCTTACAGTGGCAATAGTGAACAGCTTGAGAAGTGCATTATAATAAGTAATGCATAAGTAATTATAATAAGTAATGCAAAGTTAAAATGTGCATAAAGCAGTGCCATTTATGTTGTCAGACGTCCAAACGAACACAGCTGAATAATAGTATCTCCATAAGCACTTATTTATTCTGACTTTCTTTGTGAACAGGTTTCTTCAGAACAACACGATTCAGACGGTCTCAAGCCATGCCTTCAGTGGACTATTCACTCTACAAAGATTGTGAGTGCAGTTTTGATTATTTATAAGGAACTGCTCCTACATTAAAAGCCAGTAAGAGATTGTGTGGTGATGAGAAACTACAGTCTCCGATTGAATATTGAACAGTGTGCGCTCTTTCCCAAAATTGCAGCATGTGTTACATGGCTTCTTTGGGCTGTTGTATCTCTTTTCGTATGGGGTCAGGTGGGTGCAGACTATTTTTTAAGGTGGTCTTTAAGACTAGCGTATAGTACTTGTCTTCTTTTACAGCAGCTCTGAGATCCCCTCGCTCCCGTAAACAGCAGGACAAGCCCAATCCTGGGGTGGTGGTGATAGAAGCCCATATTTCATCAGGGAAAGCCATGTCTGGATGATAAATGACCTTATCAATTTTTCTTAAGGAGTTTTGTTGGAATTACAATCATTTACCTTTTCTTTACTGCTCCAATCTTCCTCTAATTCATTTGAAAGCATCTCAGTGTGGCTAAGACAGAAATGAGTTTGGCAGCGCTTGTATTCATTTGGATTCCTAAAAGGGCCATTTATTATTTTTATATCCGACAATCGCTCCTTTGGACGATTTAATGCCTAACCTTGACAGCGAATGGAGCTTTTGACCAATTTCAAGTCTGCGTCCCTAATTAAACATTGTCTTTTATGCAGGTTTCTGAGTCAAAACCAAATAACCTATTTAGGCCCAGGCGTATTCAGAGATCTGCGCAAATTAGACTGGCTGTGAGTATGCATCACAACACGTTTCATGAATTACAAAAGGGAAATGGTTTCTTCTTGAGCTTTTGCATCAAATATCACTCACAAAATGTAATTTTTCTATTTTATATATATTTTTATATGCATTTTTTGTTTTATGTTTATATTACAGTGCATGTTTAATTACGTTTTAATATCTTATTTTCTTGAAATTCTCTTATTCTTTGGCTTTACAAACTTCATAGATGTTTTATACCATATTTTGCAATATTTGTTTTTATTTTGTGTATTTTAATTTCCGGCGAGGCACTGTCTCCTTAAAGATAAATGGCATAATAGCTCTGAGTTAGTAGAATATTTTTTTTATATATTTTTTCTATTATGTTCAATGGGGGAAAATTTTGTCATAATTATTGCATGAATACTAATTATACATTTTTTTTTTTAATTTTCTCAAAACACCAAAAAAGAAAAGAAAAAATATTAGGCCTACTAATTAAACTTGGCATAATAGCTCTGAGTTAGTAGAATATTTTTTTTTTTAGTATTTTTTCTATTATGTTCAATGGGGGAAAATTTTGTCACAATTATTCTATTAATACTAATTATACATTTTTTTTTTAATTTTCTCAAAACACCAAAAAAAGAAAAGAAAAAATATCAGGCCTACTAATTAAACTTGGCATAATAGCTCTGAGTTAGTAGAATATTCTTTTTTAAAATATTTTTTCTATTATGTTCAATGGGGGAAAATTTTGTCACAATTATTCTATTAATACTAATTATACATTTTTTTTATTTTTGAAATTTTCTCAAAACACCAAAAAAAAGAAAAGAAAAAATATCAGGCCTACTAATTAAACTTGGCATAATAGCTCTGAGTTAGTAGAATATTCTTTTTTAAAATATTTTTTCTATTATGTTCAATGGGGGAAAATGTTGTCATAATTATTGCACTAATACTAGTTATACATTTTTTTTTATTTTTTAAATTTTCTCAAAACACTAAAAAAGAAAAGAAAAAATATTAGGCCTACTACTTAAACTTGGCATAATAGCTCTGAGTTAGTAGAATATATATATATATATATATATATATATATATATATTTTTTTTTTTTTTTTTAATATTTTTTCTATTATGTTCAATGGGGGAAAATTTTGTCATAATTATTGCATTAATACTAATTATACTTTTTTTTTTTTTTTAATTTTCTCAAAACACCAAAAAATAAAAGAAAAAATATTAGGCCTACTAATTAAACTTGGCATAATAGCTCTGAGTTAGTAGAATATGACTATGAATATGATTTAGCAAAAAGAATGATTTGGTTGGCATGTTGGCACAAACGCAGGCTGGGCACATTTATGCAGAACTAGAACAAGCACTACCCTGACAAAAGATGTGCCAACCAGATATTGCTTTCTATCATGCAAAAGATCACACACACACACACACAAAACACATGCAAGTTAAAATCTAGCATTATAACAATGTATTCCTGTGGAGTTAACATTTCGTAAATGACACTTCAGTTCTTGTATTATTATTTTTTCCTCAGAGTCTTGGATCACAATCCACTTAAAAGCATCACCCATGATGCGTTCATCGGTTTGAGGTTGCTGACATTTCTGTAAGTATCTTGCTTTTTAAAAAAGATTTCATGGTGTTTCTCAAGTGTGGCATTTATTTTAATCAGCTTGTCCTTGTTATCCCTCTAAGGAAGATGTTAAGTTTAGTATATACAGTATATATATATATATATATATATATATATATACTAAACTTTTATATATATATATATATATATATATATATATATAATTTTGTCCCTGTTTCTGATACAATTTGTTTTATAAGGTTTTAATTAAGCAATATTATCTTTTACTTTTACTACTTTTTCTTCTGTTTAAAATTTGCCAGTCACTGTGAACTAAATCAATTCCCACAACAATTTGATATGACACATCTGAATTCATCTGCATGCTGGTAACAAGTTTGCCCAAGGAAATGTAATGTCAAGATGTCACTCAAGAAACAAAGAAAGGGATCTAGGGATCACTAACCCTGCAACACGGCCAAATTTCTTATTGCAACAAAACATTGCTGAGACAACTTTTAGATCTTAGATCACAATAATACAGAACTGTCTGTACCCAAAGAAATCAAATACTTTTGGATTTCAACTTGTGGGTTACCCGAAGGCTAACGTCATTAATATTCTTCATGCCTCCTTTGTGATCACGTCTGTGCCAAAACTAACTAGAGTAAAAGAAGGAAAGGTTTTCACATCACTAGACTTTTTTTTAAAAAATTTCCGCTCTCCTCACTGAAAAGGCTTCATTTATATTTGATTTCCAGGCGGCTTGGTGGCAATGTCAAACAGACTTTTGCGTTTTTACTTTTACTGTCTTTGGTTTTTACCCTTTACACTGGAACGTGGCGGTGGAGTGTTTATAAAATTTCACTTTTTTGCGTTTTTAAGCCCCAAAAACGCCGTCGCCGTGTGAACGAAAGGCACATCCGATAAAATAAATTTTACGTTTTCACCCACGAGTGTTCTCGAGTAAACAGGGCCTTAAATGGATAGTTAACTTTGAAATTAATTTATGTTTTAGCTTACCTCAAGGGCATCCAAGATGTAGGTGTCTTTGTTATCACAGTAGTTTCAATTTTGATATTTTTAGGTCAAACCGTTCGCCAAATTAAATGAATTAATTCTATAAATATCAAGAGTGGTGTCAGGTTCTGATGGGTCATGTCAGTCAAGCTCGCATCAGCTGATCAATGTTTTCTGATAGGAATATGATGCCTACCACAGCATTCATAAGGCACCATTCAGTATTATTATTATTATCAGCAGTTTTATCTTATTGTTTAGGAGCTAATTACCCCAGCTCATCCTCTCATCCACAGTTACCCTTACGAAAATTAACCATGTTTTTTTGTAGTAACCATGGTTTAACTATGGTTTTTGTAGTAAAACCATAGTAACTACAAAATGAACCATGGTTTAACTATGGTTTTTGTAGTAAAACCATAGTAACTACAAAATGAACCATGGTTTAACTATGGTTTTTGTAGTAAAACCATAGTTTAACTATGGTTTTTGTAGTTAAACCATAGTAACTACAAAATGAACCATGGTTTAACTATGGTTTTTGTAGTAAAACCATAGTTTAACTATGGTTTTTGTAGTAAAACCATAGTTTAACTATGGTTTTTGTTGTAAAACCATAGTAACTACAAAATGAACCATGGTTTAACTATGGTTTTTGTAGTAAAACCATAGTAACTACAAAATGAACCATGGTTTAACTATGGTTTTTGTAGTAAAACCATAGTATAACCATGTTTTTTGTAGTTAAACCATAGTAACTACAAAATGAACCATAGTATAACTATGGTTTTTGTAGTAAAACCATAGTAATTACAAAATGAACCGTGGTTTAACTATGGTTTTTGTAGTAAAACCATAGTATAACCATGTTTTTTGTAGTTAAACCATAGTAACTACAAAATGAACCATAGTATAACTATGGTTTTTGCAGTAAAACCATAGTAACTACAATCAACCCATGGTTTTTACTACAATAACCTTGGTTTAACCATGGTTTTTGTAGTTAAACCATAGTAACCATAAAATGAACCATGTTTTTTGTAGTAAAACCATGAAAATGTTTTTTATACAGTAACCATGATACACAATATAGTTTTGTATAAGAAAACCATGCTCTTAATAGAATAATCTTAATGTCATAAATAATTGTATTATTATAGTTATAGATATAGTGCATGTACTTGGCCTTCTGATATTCCTCTTCAAATTAGACTTTCCTTTATCTTGATTTATGTTGGTACTTCAATTTATTCTCATTAAGAACTTTAATGATATCCGTAATACGTTTATGTTGGTTCTGTTATCTTCGCTGCTCTTATCCATGTTCGGCCGTAGGGATGTTCCTGATCAGAACAGAACCATACGCCAATCTAAACCGTTTACTGATTGTCAATCCACTGTGAAAATCTGCATTTTACTCTTGTGTGTTTAATTTGAACTTCAAAGTAAAAATGAAACATTTATGCCACTTTTGCATAGTACTTCTAAACTAAAAACCTGCAGCATGCAAATTGCACAGACATTGTTTGTGCCATTACATCATTTGCATAATTCTCCAAAACAACCCTTTGTGTGCAAATCAACTGTGCTGTCAATTAATTCCTTGCATTATTATCTTTTTTTTTTGATTGTTTGTCCATTACAGCTCTGAGAAACAACACACTGTACGGAGCAATTTCACATTATTTGCCTTGACCTCCATAATTGAATCACTGAATCACTGCCGTCCATGAAAGATATTAAAAAAAAAAAAACAACTTGATTTGTTCCTCCATCTTAATGAAAAGCAGGTTTTTTTCAGGGACCGTGAACTAATAATAGAAAATCCAAAACAGATTAAGCATCACTCAAAAGAAAAGTACCTCATGAGATTACCTTTTATGAATGAAGATGTTATCTGAAGTCATGACAGAGGAGATATACACTAGCCCCTGAATGTTTTTCCAGCCAGTTCCCTTCGCTCTGTGATTCCTGGATAACAGCACAAACAACAGTTGTACATCTCTCAAAGGTTTTCCAGCTGTTTAAATTCAGCCGTTGCATGCAAAAGCTTAGCTTGCGGGAGTCTGCAATTACAGAAAATTACTTTTTGAACCCAGTTTATTAATAAATAAATACTACCTTGTAAATTACAAGTGCTCACTGCATAACAAACACATTAATTTTGCATTTATGAGTACAGACTAAACTGTTCTCTAAATTAGCATAATTAGCTCAAATGCATGCTTAATGCTAATTTCTCATTTTCTAATGACTACATGCATGATCTCCTCTCAGAGGTTAAAATTAATTTCTTAGTTAGTTGATAATGGACTATTTAAAGACAATTTTCAGCTAATTATTCAGAAAACAGCACAAAGATAGTCGCCCCTTGAAGAGCTGCAGGGGGTTTGTTTGAGTTGTACTATAAAGATCTTCTAGACTCTTGTTGTGACAGTCTGGCGTCGAGGCTGGGTTGCCATTTTAGGTGGTTGATTACAATTTTTGTGATTAATCGCAGATCTATGGTGAACACGTCCTTGATATGGCTGCCCAACTCGAGTCTCTGTCAGCACATGCCCAAGCTCAGCTGGCTGTGAGTACTTCATTTTATTGACCTATGATGGGGAGAGTGGGCTAATCTGTGCTAATAGCTGTCCTCTATCAAGGAGAAATGTATGGAAGCTTGTTTCTGCCATAGAATGAAAAATATAAAAGGTAATTGCGACTTTTTATCTCACAATTCTGACTTTTTTTCTCACAATTGCGAGTTTACATCTCGCAATTCTGACATTATTTCTCGGAATTGTGAGATATAAAGTCAGAATTGCGAGATATAAAGTCAGAATTGCGACTTGTAAAGTCAGAATTGCGAGTTATAAAGTCAGAATTGAGTTATAAAGTCAGAATTGCAAGATGGAAAGTCAGAATTGCGAGATATAAAGTCAGAATTGCAGTGCCGTACATCTGTCCGCTCATCACATCACTGCAGTTTAGCTAACGTTACCCCATACACACTGTGTAACAATATTCACTCTCTCCAGAAAATTACCATTTAGTGTGGTTTACTTTATTCCAGTCAAAAAATCCTCTTCACAAAAATCCACCCGGTCAAGATGAGTTGACTTCATTTATAGACCATTTCGCAAGATGTAAACAACACTGGTCCAGAAGCACTTCCTGTTTCAGTTTTTTAACACTACATAAACGTTGGGATAAAGTACAACCAACAGAACATATACAACTGGATCAGAAAGTTAAACAAACATCTTTAAGATGTGAAATAAAGAAAACAGCAAATTGTAACAGGAAGTGCTTCTGGACCAGTGTTGTATACATCTTGCAAAATGGTCTATACAGATGTGGGATGTTCCCGAGACTCCCGACCCTGTCAATCAAACGTTGGATCGGCCAAGTACGGCTGTGGAAACACTCAGAAGCGTCGTTTAGCCGTGGTCACGTGACATGGGTGTTTTAAATCACGCTTCAGATGTGTGTTTTCCGAAACATCTGCACTTCAGGATCTCGCGAAGCTTCAGAACGACAGCCATCCCTAAAAATATGGACTATTCATGATGTAGAAAATATATACAGCATATTATTTACTTGTTGAGTTTTGATAAATAATTTTCTTGCTGTAGCAGATGACTTGTAACCCTCTGGGGTTGTTCGTTTCAGAGAGAGTCACACTCGGGGTGTTCGGGTCCAAATGGGCCCAAAGGCCGGGATTCATATTTAAAAAAAAAAAAAAAAAAATCATGATTTTTTTTTAATTTTACTCGTTTTTTATAATATTTTTTCTTTTCTTTTTTGGTGTTTTGAGAAAATTTCAAGAATAAATTTTTTTTTTAATTTGTATTAATGCAATAATTATGACAATTTCCCCCCATTTACATAATAGAAAAAATATTTTTATTATTATTATCATTTTAGAGTCAAGCCTAGGCCTCAATTTTTGAAATGAGACGGATGCCATCTGGTGGACAAACTGAGCATTTTAAAAATGCAAAATACATGTATAATCTGAATTTTTTGGTGTGTTTGTGTATAAAAGTGTGTTTGTGTGTGTGGATGTGTCTGTTTTGCACTCTTGATGTTTTATAGATTCACCCCTTCACTGTTGTGTGCTTTTTTTCAAGATCGTTGTAGATTGTACGCACAAAAAAACTTAGTATTTTCACATTTTTGTCAATTTCCCATTCATTTTCCATGACCCGAACACCCCAAGAGTGACTATTTTTTTTACAACCACTTAGACTATTCACATCCTGTCCCCCAATTTTTTGGGGGTGTTCAAATACCAAATACCAACAAAGTCACCAAATTTCGGACCATTTCGAGGAAGCTGTGATTTTTAATTTCCATTTGGGCCGAACAACCCCAGAGGGTTAAGCAATCTAAAATAGTTAAGCTAAACAACAGCACGTGGACGCACCATTATACTTCACTGTGTCTATTGACTGACTGTCACTGTCTTGTTCAATTCCCAGCGTTCCTGATCTTGTTTCATTGTTATACAGTCTGTTATCTTCATCCAAGTCTGTGCCTTCGGCCTTCTTCCTTGATCGTCTGCTGTCTGCCTTTTTGACCCCTTGCCTGTTTCCTGGTTTCCGTCTCGTCTGCCGCCGGCCTGGTTCTCGGATCCTGATTATTTCCTTGTCTCCTATGCTGTATCTGCTGACCGTGTCCTGTCTGACTCCACCAGATCCAGCATATATCAGCCTTTCATGCCTCCCAGTCAGGGGAGAGTTGCAGAGGAGACTACACTCACTTCCTGGATAACCTTTAAAGATGTGTGCGCTGAAGTTTTATAGTCAACAATAACCAATAAACATGATTATTCTCAGACAGGACGCCCACGTACGATGCGCATCGCACACAAAACTGGAAAACATTTTCTGGCAAGCTTTAATCTCATTGGCTGATTTTAAGTAATTTGCTGGAGTGAGGGAACACAGCGTTTATTATCAGTCTACTTGGAAGCAAAGTCATGTTTACAAGGTACCGGGTGATACGACGAGTGCTTTTGAGGATTAAATAATCTTCTGGATCAGCCGGTTTTTTTCAGTTTAGACCGAGCAAACACAGATTTTTTGTTTTGTCGCTTGACGTGTCGGTCAGACAGACACTCTCTTCCTATTTAAGTGTGTGCTTATAGGCAAGATTAAAGGAGTAGTTCACTTTTAAAAAAAAAATATGCTGATAATTTACTCACCCCCATGTCATCCAAGATGTCCATGTCTTTCTTTCTTCAGTTGAAAATAAATTAAGGTTTTTGATGAAAACGTTCCAGGATTTTTCTCCATATAATGGACTTCAATGGGGACCAAACGGTTCAAGGTCCAAATGAGAGTTTCAGTGCAGCTTCAAAGGGCTTTAAACGATTCCAGATAGTAAATAAGGGTCTTATCAAGCGAAACGATCTCTCATTTAAAAAAAAAAAAACAGTTTAAGTTTTATGAGCTCAAATGGTCGCCTTGCTCTGTTCTGTGATTCACGTTCTTGACTCTCCTGTTCGAACTCAATCAAAATGAACAAATCTTTTTTCGTGTCTTTTGGTTCATCCAACGAAAAAAATGAATGAGTTGACTCTGGAAAAGATTCGTTCGTTTTGATGAACGAGTTTGAACAGGAGAGTCATGAACGCGCATCACAAAACAGAGCAAGGCGAGCATTTGAGCTCATAAAACTTGAACTTTTCCCTTTTAAAACGAGCATTTGAGCTCATAAAACTTAAACTTTTTTAAACTTAACCCTAACCCTAACTTTTCTTTATTTTTGAAATGACAGATCATTTCGCTTGATAAGACCCTTATTCATCATCTGGTGTCGTTTAAAGCCCTTTGAAGCTGCACTGAAACTCTCATTTGGACCTTGAACCGTTTGGTCCCCATTGAAGTCCATTATATGGAAAAATATCCTAGAATGTTTTCATCAAAAACCTTAATTTCTTTTCGACTGATGAAAGAAAGACATGGACATCTTGGATGGCATGGGGGTGAGTAAATTATCAGCAAAAGTTTTTCAATAGTGAACTACTCCTTTAAGCTGTTTAGTCATTGGTCCGACAACAACTCCATAGACTGTGTCACACATCTTGAGCTAACAATGAAAACTTCTCTCAGAGTGCCTGTATCTTTGCCAAATGTGTCTTGGGTGTATTTTTGAGCATCTCCCCCTTCATAATGAGCACTTTGGACTCATTTACAGCTTTTGTGTGAGCAATGCATTCTGGTAATTATAGTCAGGATGGACAATGGACATCATCAGGGGGACTGTGTATTTTGATGTTAGACTGCAATACTCTCAACGCTTTAGGATTTATATATATTTAAAATTTACCGCTGTTTTTCTCACTTTTGTTTTCCGTGGCTTGTCTTTCATCGCAGGGACTTTGCTGAGAACCACCTTGAGTTTCTGAATATTTCCACTCTGATGACCTGCACCGAGCTCACAGTGCTGTAAGTGATTTTCATGCTTTTACATTCAGCCATAGCTGGTTTCCTTGTGTACGCGACGGCTATGCTCACGCTGATGCCAGCATAGCAATTTATAATGGTTGTAAAATTTGATTTAATAGTCAGTTTAATTGAATGTGGTACAGATGTTTGGTTTAGTTTATTATCTCTAAAGGGAAATGCTTGTTCTTAGTCAGACATTAGGATGTGTTTCTAACAAGTGAACAGAGTTTGATGCCCTTGTGGAGAATGATGTCAAGCTCGAGTTTAACAACCGTGGGACAGTTCGTATATGCCATATACTGTGGAGTACAGTATTCTGGGACCACTTTTGAAAATGCATCAAACATGTCAGGCATGCATTGCCTTTTTAATTTATTATTACTCAACATTGTAAAAAAAATCTTTTTTTAAAAAAATCTCATTATTCCTTTTTCTGCTTGGAACAACAAGTCAACAGATAATAACATTACATTTATGAAATTATCATTCCCCACTGGTAATACCCCAATAAAACCCTTCCTCAAGTAAACAACCTACAGCTTCCAATGAAAAAAAAAAATAAATAAATAAAAAAAAATAAATAAATATATATTAGGGCTGTGCAAAAGTTAATTGCGATTAATCACATCCAAAATAAAGTCAGTGTTTACATAATATATTTGTGTGTGCTGTATATAATTATTTTGTATATATAAATACACACACTTGCATGTATGTATTTAAGAAAATGTGTTATTCATATATAAAATATTTATATATATATAATATAGTTTATGTATTTATATATATATATATATATATATATATATATACAGAATTTAAGCGCAAATAATTCTTAAATATATACATGCATGCATAGGTATTTATATATACAAAATAATTATATACAGCACACACACATATATTATGTAAACACAGACTTTTATTTTGGATGCGATTAATCGCAATTAAATTTTGCACAGCCCTAATATATATATATATATATATATATATATATATATATATATATATATTGATATCTTAAAGCATTTGCAGAATAAAATAAAATAAATGCTCAGCTCAAGTGTCTTGGGAGTTAGCCAGGAAATAATCTAAAAAGGGGTGCCACAGTTTATCAAAGGTTTTTAAAGAACCAGTCCGTGATACTCTAATTTTTTCCAATTTAATGCAAGCGAACACTTCTTTTAGCCGCGTATCAAAGGAAGGGGTTGAGGCATGTCTCCACTTCAGAAGTATGAGACGTCTCTCTAGTAAAGTAGTAAAAGCTAGAGCCTTTGAACCATTACTGAAAGGTGAACATTAACAGTCATCCCAAAAAATGGCCAGGAGTGGATTTGTATCAAGATCCAAAGGTATCTCTAAAAATGTTGAATATTTTAGTCCAGTAATCACATAATTTAGGGGCATCCCCTCAACATATGAATGAGATCTGCTTGGGTCTATTACATGCGTCGCTGACAGAGTTTAGCATTTGTAACCATATGTAGGATCTTATGAGGATTAGGATCTTACCTTTCTCTATTGTGTGTTAATATCCAATATAGGATATGTATATATTTCGTTTCTGCTTCTTTTTTTATGTTAAATGTTTTTATGCTATTATTCATACATTAATTTCACTGTATATAGTCTAAAGTATGAAAGAAATTAATGTGATTTTTTTAGAATAACTCATTTCTACATCAAACACAATAACACGGCATCGTATTCGTGACTCTCCTATGATTAATGGCGACTCTTCCGGTTTTCTTCCCAGCGGCTGTGTGAAATCAGCGTATTGCTACAAACTGTAAAAGCTGCATATACACTCTCAGAAAAAAAGGTACAAAAGCTGTCAATGGGGCTGTACCTTTTCAAAAGGCACACTTTTGTCCATTTTAGGTGCTAATATGTACATTTTAAGTAATATGTAAAATTTAAGTGCTAATATGTACATTTTAGGTGCTAATAAGTACATTTTAGGTGTTAATATGTTCATTTTAGGTGCTAATATGTACATTTTAGGTGTTAATATGTTCATTTTAGGTGCTAATATGTACATTTTAAGTATTAATATGTACATTTTAGGTGCTAATATGTCCATTTCATGAGGTAATATGTACATTTTAGGTGTTAATATGTACATTTTAGGTGTTAATATGTCCATTTCATGAGGTAATATGTACATTTTAGGTGTTAATTTGTGCATTAGGTACTAATATGTACATTTTAGGTGTTAATATGTACATTTTTGGTGCTAATATGTAGATTTTAGGTGTTAATTTGTACATTTTAGGTGCTAATATGTACCCCTAAGGTACTAATATGCAGCCTTTGGGTACAAAAGTGTACCTTTTGAAAAGGTACAGCCCCAGTGACAGCTTTTGAACCTTTTTTTTCTGAGAGTGTATTGTTGGTCTTAAATGTCAGTTCATTTGGTAGTTGTTTTTTTTTTTTACCGTGGCATTTTTACATTTTTTTAAGCATTTACAATACATGATTGTAATTTTTCGCAGTTTACCAGAGCAAATTTTGCAACAATCACAATTCTACCACAGATTGAGAATGAGTTGTGAATAATTTATTGAAATGTTTCAGAGATACATTGTCTAAAATTCCATCTGCCATTTTTTTCTTTTTCTTTTTTTTATTAGAATTTTTTAATTTGTTTTTTTTTTTAAATAGACGGTCTCCTTCTCATTTTGCTTTGGGCAAAAGTAACATAGTTTGATGTTATTTGGGGCGAAATAAATCTAACTCCCATCACTTTCTTGCAAGTTAATCAATACCTTGGGACATTTATCTAAGGGCTGACTCATTTGTGGTTGATCACATTTGAAGTATAAAAATAGAGGAATCTAATCCCAGTTTCTCAGAGAGCTGTGAATTTGACTCCTTTGTAGTCTTGGTACTGTTTTCCTCCTAAAACTGTGGCGAAGGAAAGCAGAGCGTCTCCGAGGGACAGTGTGATGACAGAAAGATTTTGCCTTATTCGGACAGACTGAAGTCTCTGACAGCGACAAACCCATTCCAGACGTTTTCTCAGGGCTCTAATAGTTTATTATTAAGATGTTCTCTTTTGTAATAGATGGGGATGTGTCAGACATATCTAAAATGAGATTTTGAGGGAGAGGTGGTATCTTTTGCAAACAGGGTCAGCGTGCCCTTGCTGGAAAAAGCTGGAAATGCAGCAGAAAGGACTTCATTATCGTCTGGGGGTTTAACGGGCCCGTGGCTGTTCTCTGAGGCTTTCCACACGCACATGAAAATGTTGAAGTTTAGTCTCATTATGTTGTTCTCTCATTTTTTTCCTATGCCTAGATCACTGCATGACAATAAAATCAAGATCCTTCCAGAAAGCACGTTTCATTCTCTCGGATCTTTGGTTGAGCTGTGAGTACTGCGGCACATCATTTGATTTGAGAGTAATAAAGTTATTACTAGGGCTGTGAAACGATTAATCGTGATTAATCACATCCAAAATAAAGTTTGTGTTTTACATAATATATGTGTGTGTGTGTAGTGTGTATAATTATTATATATATATATATATATATATATATATATATAAATACACACACATGCATGTATATATTTAAGAAAAATGTGTTATTAAAATATCTAATATTTATATTTATGTATAATATTAATGTTGTATAATTATATAAAAAGTATATTCATGCAAATATTTCTTAAATATATACATGCATGTGTGTGTATTTATATATATACAAAATAATTATACACACCACACACACACACACACACACATATTATGTTAACACAAACTTTTATTTTGGATGCGATTAATTGCAATTAATCGTTTCACAGCCCTAGTTCTTACATCATAATTGAGATGTTTTAATGTTGCAATGTTACATGTATGCAACATATAACTGATTGTTGTGTTTGTTTCTCCTTGTTTTTTTTTTAGAGATTTGTCTTGCAACAGACTTTCTGACCTTCCCAAATACACTTTCAAGAGTTTAAAATGTCTGCAGAAACTGTGAGTTATGCAAATATCAGTCAAATCGTTTATTTACATTTTTTTTTTAATTGGTTGGTGCACGCAATAGGACAACATAAAAAAAAATTGTGTATATATACTCCAAGGTTGCTTTATTTGAGGAAGAAAAAAAATGACAAACAGTAATATTGTGAAAAATTATGACATTTTAAAATGGCTGTTTTTTTATTTTAATATATTTTAAAATGTCATTTGAAAGCTGAATTTTCAACATCATTACTGTTGCTGATTACACATCAGTTTTCAGTGTCACATGATCCTTCAGAAATCATTCTAATATGCTGATTTTATGCTCAAAAAACATAAATTATTATTTTCAATGTTGAAAACAGTTGTGTATCATCCCCCCCCCCCCCCCCGAATTCTATGATGAATAGAAAGTTCAAAAGAACAGCATTTATTTCAAATATAATCTTTTCTGACATTATAAATGTCTTTACTGTAATTTTTGATCAGTTAAACTCATCCTTGATGAATAAAAGTATTTTCTCCAAAAATAAAAACATAAATTCTAACTGACCCCAAACTTTTGAATGGTAGTGATTAATGTTACAAAAGCTTTCCATTTCAGATCAATTCTGTTCTTTTGAACTTTCTATTCATCAAAGAATCCTGAAATAAAAATGCAAAAAACTGTTTTCAACGTGGATAACAATCATAAATGTTTCTTGAGCATCATATTATAATAATTTCTGTAGGATCATGTGACACTGAAGACTGGAGTAATGATGCTGTAAATTCACAGGAATAAATTACACTTCACTATATATTCACATAGAAAACCGCTGTTTTAAATTGTAATAATATTTCACAATATTTCTGTTTTTTTTTGTTTGTTTTTTCTGTTTTTTTTCTTTGTTTTGTTTGTTTTTTCTGTTTTTTTTTTTGTATTTTTATCAAATAATTGCAGCCTTTGTGAGCAGAAGAGACTTCTTTTAAAAAAATAAAAAATCTTACTGATCTAAAACTTTTGACCGGTAGTGTGTATACTCTTACTGTTCGATAAACTACCAGATCATAACTAGGCTTGGTACACAAGCAGAAACGCAAAGATACACAAGAATATATCGTATTCTTTCCAGAATTAGTCAAATTATTCTGTTTGTGTGTGTGCATTTTTGAGTAGGCTTTTCTTGGCATCCCTTTCACCGCAGAAAGGAGGTTTTTATGGAGATATTTATCTCTTTGAGGCCCAAACCCATAGTTGTGTCCAAACATTTGCATGCCATAAAGATGTCAAAGGGCAATTGGAATCAGACTTTCTGCTGCCATACTGGCAAACAAGGGGACGAGAGTCAGGACTACACGTTTTTTCAGAATGTACAACTGAGTCATTCTCTACATTCATGTCCTTCCAAAAACACTGTGCTTCTATTTCTTCCATGGAACAAACAAGCCTTCTTTTGGTGGCACCAGAAAAGTAATCTGTGTTCTGAGTCTTTGAAGCCATGTGCTAGCTTTGTACAGAATTGAATTTAAGCTTGTCTAGTTTGATGTTCTTTATGGAGCTTATGACTATTCACTGTTGTTAGTTACTGGCAGGAGAAAAAAATCTGTTCGAAGAAAAATGGATTTGAAGTGTGATAATCAGAAAAATTATTTTTGGCTGACATTTTCCATTTAATGTTTGCAGGAACATATCCCACAATCCTGCTCTCCATATTCATGCCAATCACTTCAATCATCTGGTGCAATTGGAGTCTCTGTAAGTAACGGCATTGCATGCTCTGCACTGGAAAAGAATGGCTTTTAAGACCCTATTAGTAGTTGTCGGATGAATTGCAATGTTAATTTTGTGTTTAACAGAAGTCTGGAGGGCTTTGAAATTCCTGATATAACCACCAAGATGTTTCTTCCCATGGGAAACCTGTCCCACATGTACGTACCTCTCATTGTGCGGTCTGTCTACTGATCTGCATTCGCAGGATGCTCAGTTTGTAATCTGTTGCTTGTTTTTTCTAGATATTTTAAGGATTTTCAGTACTGTTCCTATGCCCCACACGTTCGGAAATGTAAACCTAACACCGATGGGATTTCATCGGTCGAAGACCTGTTAGCCAGCCTGATTCTGCGGGTGTCCGTCTGGGTGATGGCCTTCATCACCTGCTTCGGGAATCTCTTCGTCATCGGAATGCGTTCCTTCATTAGAGCGGAGAACACCCTGCATGCAGCCTGCATCAAAGTCCTGTGTTGTGAGTAGGGCTGAAACCGTTTTTAATAATGGATTAATAAATGCATAATGGGTCTCATTCATGAAACATTCGAGTAAATATACCAGTAAATATGAGAGTGATTTGTGGGTAAAGAGACCTTCCCGAAAACTCTTCTCCTGATTCACAAATACTTCATAAACGTCAGATGTGATTGTGAAATGTGTGTGTGTGTTATATAGGCATGTAGGCATGTATCTATATAGGTATATAACAACATGAATGCGAATGAAAAAGAAAGATTTTTCGGATGCAGAAATCAAAGTTTTATTATCAGAAGTTCATTCAAAACGCCACATTTTATTTTCAAGCGTACATGGTGCCGTATAAGGTTAATAAGGTAATTATTATATATATATATATATATATATGCATGCATGTATATTTAAGAAAAAAATATTATTTATATATAAAATATTTATATTTATATATAATATAAATTCTATATAAATCTATATACTGTTTATACATGAAAATATTTCTTAAATATATACTGTACAAGCATGTGTGTGTTTTTATATATATACAAAATAATTATACACAGTGCACCCACATATATTATGTAAACATAAACTTTTATTTTGGATGTGATTAATCGCGATTAATCGTTTGACAGCCCTAATAATAATATAACTAACTTGATTATTGATTCATCTGATCTTTGTACTGAACACTTCATATGTTTGATTAAAAAAAGTAATGCATTAAATATATATTTTTATTATTATTGTTTTATTATTAATTATTTTATATATATATATATATATATATATGCATGTATATTTAAGGAAAAAAATATTATTTATATATAAAATATTTATATTTATATATAATATAAATTCTATATAAGTCTATATACAGTTTATACATGAAAATATTTCTTAAATATATACTGTACAAGCATGTGGGTGTATTTATATATATAAAATAATTATACACAGTGCACCCACATATATTATGTAAACACAAACTTTTACTTTGGATGCGA
The DNA here is from genome assembly GCA_038021265.1 of Cyprinella venusta. NCBI lineage: Eukaryota > Metazoa > Chordata > Actinopteri > Cypriniformes > Leuciscidae > Cyprinella > Cyprinella venusta. The sequence continues at coordinate 790,945 of CM075882.1, forward strand.
TTAATCGCGATTAATCGCTTGACAGCCCTAATAATGATATAACTAACTTGATTATTGATTCATCTGATCTTTATACTGAACACTTCATACGTTTGATTAAAAAAAGTAATGCATTAAAATATATATTTTTATTATTATTGTTTTATTTTTTTAATTATATGAAGTGCACAGCACGAAGTCGTTATTTGTAGTTGTTGTTGATGTTATTTACTATTATACAAAAATGTATTGTTGCAACACACACACACGGCCCGAATTGAAATTGCTCCAAAAAAATTTGTCTGCATATCCTACAATGGCAATAACAAAAAAGGATTTTCCTGGACAGAAAATATAGCCAGTAATGCTTAGGCCTCCGTGAATGGCGGTATTAGCAGAAAAAAAAAAACGAGGGCAACAAAGGTTTTTATCTGAATAATGGAAGCCGTCAGTAAAGCCTATTATGATTTAGTTTGCTTTGTGTCTGTATGTACAGTAGCCTATATTCTTGTGCGTGTTCATTCTCATACATTTATGCATGCATCTATAATCCTAAGAGTGACAGTTTGTTTGTCGTCTTATGCTAATGTTTTTGATTTGAACTTACTTAAAACGTAAAAATACAGACTGTTTCAGTTCCACAGTTCCATCACTTCCTGATGTATTGAGCAATAACAATCTACTAATACTTCAGTAGACCTGTGGCAGATGTATTTTCCCTTTTTTTTTCAATTCAGCAGTTTTACATGCGACATGCATCCAATAGGGATACGGTTTGTAATTGATTGAAAATTGTGATTTTAAGCTTTTCCTGCGTATTCACAAGTTGATGTGAAACTTGGTGAGATAATAATATTACTGCCTGAATCAAAGATCGCATGCAATCACAAGATGGTGGTATGATATCAGCGCATGCATGGCTCGGGTTAATGATGCATTCCATCAAACTGTAAGGAAGAATGATGTGTTCATAACTTCTCAAAAGCTTTGAAGACAGCTGGTGTATTCTTAAATTTACTGACTTGTGGGATGCCAGTAAGTGAGCATCTGTCAAGTATTTCACATCTCCTCTGGGAGGAAATTCCTAAAACAAATCTGCAAGCAACTTTATGCCAGCGCTGGTCACACGGTCTTGTTTTTATATTGGGAATGGGCAGGGGAAGGGGGCGTGTCCCCTGTTGCATCTGTAGAGATGACTTTTTAGTGTTATTTCTAGGGCTGTCAAACGATTAATCGCATCCAAAATAAAAGTTTGTGTTTACATAATATATGTGGGTGCACTGTGTATAATTATTTTATATATATAAATACACACACACATGCTTGTATATGTTTAAGAAATATTTTCTTGTATATAGATTTATATAGAATTTCTATTATATATAAATATAACTCTCCCCTTCTTCGAAAACCTCCATGACGAGTGAACTCGTTCATCGGGGAAACGTCCAATGACCTCATCATCTGAGGTTATGTAAGCCTCTTTCTTGCTGTGTTTGAACACTTGCTTCAAACAAAGATGCGTATGAGTACACTGCATCTCGTCCCTGCTTTTTCAGGGAACAGGGTTACAGTTGAGTAACCCGAGACGCTGTTTCATTTATGAAAATATTAAGTACCGTATGACATCATGCTTAAATATCCATGTCATTGTTTTGAATCTTTTTGCTTTTTATGTTTTCTAGTTGCTGACTGTCTGATGGGAGTTTATCTCTTCTTCCTGGGGATATTCGATGTGAAATTTCGTGGCGAATATAACCGGAACGCTCTCATCTGGATGGACAGCGTGGAATGCCGAACAATTGGCTTTCTTGCCATGCTCTCCTCTGAAGTATCCGTTCTCCTCCTCACCTACTTGACTCTGGAGAAATTCTTAGTCATCGTTTTCCCTTTTAGCCATCTGCGGCCGGAGAAGGTGCAGACGGTTTTGGTTCTGGCCTTCATCTGGGTTCTGGGATTTGTCATAGCAGCTGTTCCCCTGCTAAATGACGACCTGTTTGGGAACTATTATGGGCGAAATGGAGTTTGTTTCCCTCTGCACTCTGATAGACTGGAGAAACCAACAGCCAAAGGATACTCCACCGGGATATTTCTTGGTTCGATATCTATACTTCACTGATTAGATTTTTTATGTATTCAATTTTTGTTCATGTATTTAGTATTTTTAATTATATATATATATATATATATAATTAATTATATTTAAATTATATTTTAATTAGTTATTTTATATTTTATATTTTAATTAATATATATTTTATATTTTATTTTATAATTATTTTATTAATATTTTAATTAATGATTTTTCATGTATTCAATTTTTGTTCATGTATTTAGTATTTCTAATTTTATATATATATAATAATTAATTATATTTTAATGAATTATTTTATAATTATTTTATTAATATTTTAATTAATGATTTTTCATGTATTAAATTTTTGTTCATATATTTAGTATTTTTAATTATATATATATATATATATATATATATATAAAATAATTAATTATATTTTAATTAATTATATTTTAATTATATATATATATAATTCATTACATTTATATAGCGCTTTTCTGGACACTCAAAGCGCTTTACATAGAGAGGGGAATCTCCTCAACCACCACCAATATATATAATTAATATATATATATATATATATATATATATATATATTTACTAAATTTAAGCGGGGTGACCTCTTTTCTTTTCTTTTTTTTAAAGCCCAAACCAGCAAAGGGGATGATCTACAATGTCTGATTTATCTTAATTTACTGAGGGCTATACGTAAAATATTTAATGGAATAAAATTCCTAGCAAAAAACTCAAGGTGTGTCGAGAAGGAAGATGCTTGCCGTTGAAAAATGTTTTGGTTGTTATTATACATATATATATATATATATATATAGCTACACATATATTTTATTTAATGTACTATTTTTTTTAGGATGGTCAGGAAAATACTAAACCACCAGAGATGGTACTGTAGAAGGGCACTGTGAAATTTACACTTTAAGTAGGCCTACTCATTATGAAGTAATTTTTCTGGGAAACGCAAATATCTGGTCACCCTGTAATTTTTAATTGTGTATCTACAGACAGTCCTGCTTATTACTTTCCTTATGTCAGTCCTTCTGTGCATGTATTGAACTAAGTGTCTTGTGTATTCACAGGTCTTAATCTGGTGGCGTTCTTGGTGATTGTCGTTTCTTACTCCAGTATGTTCATTTCCATTTATAAAACTGGCATCAATACCACAGATGTGCGCAGTCGGCTGCACAAAGATGTGGCTGTGGCCAACCGCTTTTTCTTTATTGTGTTCTCTGATGCCCTCTGCTGGATACCCATATTTTTGGTCAAAACACTCTCTCTTCTAAAAGTTGAGATTCCAGGTAAGTTGTATATTTCTGCAGCACCATTTTTTGACCACATGGTTAAAACAAAAGCATATTTTTCATTTTTGCATGAACCTTCAACCTAATAACATTTTGAATGCAAGGCAGTTGACGCAAAAATCTATTTTAAAAGAGAAATATTCATACAATACAATATACAGGAATACATACAGACTATAAAAACTGTTATCTCATTTGTAAAATAAAATACTCTAAAATGCAGAACCACCGCAAAATAAATTGGTAACACTAAGACACATTGAAAATGTGCACACACACACACACACACACACAGAGAAATACATTTGTAAGGCTATAAAAAAGATAAAATAGATGAGACCAGCTATTGTTCTATTGTTCCAAACTATTGTTCCTAGTTGTTCGATTTTCTTCCCAATTTACTTTTTTTTTTACAAATATTTTATTTTTACTGCTTTATTTGCTAATTTGTTATTACTGTTCAGTTGAAATAAATGATCAAATCTTAAGACTCCAATATTTCTCTCTGTAACATGTTGTTCAGGTTTGATTCTAATCATAATGTAACATTATTGAAAAACTGTTGTTTTTTCAGTATAAAAACAATTGCTAAACTTTGACAAAAAGTATTTTATGTTTGTTATAATTGTGATTTTATAATATTTAGATATGAATCCAACTGAATTCAACTTTAGAAACTATATCTTTCAGTAATTCAAATAGTATATAGGCCTAGTGGAGCTCTATAGCCATCTAGTGGTTAAAGTGACTTATTGCAAATTTTAACCTGTATTTCCCAAAAATTGGGCAAAAATCTTCCATTCAACCTTGTAAAATTATCCATGGTATCCCCAGGAATGAAAGTTAGGAATCTGGGTCTTTTATAAAGTTTATTTAACATAAAATTCAGTTTTTTTTGTAGAAATCTTATTTAAATAAATATTTATTTATTTATTTATAGAAATAAATAAAAAATCATAAATCCTCCAAAAACTACACAAATGTTGAGTAAAAACATTAATAAACAGACTAAAATTATATTTGTTAAAAAATATATATATTATTCTGTTACAAAACTAAAATGTTATTGTCTGAAGAATTGTGACTTTTTTTAAAGACCATCAGAGGGTGAAGATGATCAGTGAGTCCTGCTGTTGTTGACATCAGTGTCTTGTGTTTATCTCTGCAGGGACGATAAACTCCTGGGTGGTGATCTTCATTCTTCCTATCAACAGTGCCCTTAACCCCATCCTCTACACCCTGACCACCAGCTTCTTCAGAGAGCAGGTGGAGCTTCTCCTTTGCCGATGGCAGCAACACTCGGCCTCAAAGAAAGACCGCAAGAGTCTCACCAGCTCCACCATCTACATGGACCCCTCTCGAAACGCAGAATACCCTATAAAAATATCCTTGCCACGACTGTCTTTAGCAGACATGGATGACCAGTATGGGTGAAAGAGCCAGTGAGTAAAAGGATCATAGTATTGGACTCTCGTAATCTATGTTCAGAGAGGAGAATGATGGTCTTTCCTGGAACAATTGAAGTAAAGGGATGGTTTTGTTCCAATATGGAGTGCTTTTTCTAGACACATGACTAACGATGTTTTCTCCATTAGTAAAAGCTTCATTGAACACTTCAGCTAGAGCCTCGAACGTCCATTTTCACCCTAAACGCCACGTCAGGCCCTTAAGCTGGGCTTGATATTTGTCTCATAAGACTTTAAAGAAGAAAAGCAATGACTACTAAACCAGTATGACAGTATTTACTGAAGACCACATTTCTATGATGGACAAATTTGTACGTTTTCTATGGAGATGTGTGAAAATGTGATGGATTTCGAGATTGAACTCGAGAGGTTATTTGTAATGTACAGCAAACAGGATTCATTCTTGCTTTGCCATTTCACAGAAAAGACTCAAAGCTGACTGTTTACTGAGCAGAAGCATGCAATCAAGATGAAGAGGTGCTTTTCATTCATCTGTATAAGCTAATTTAACACACATTGTTTTTGTTTGTTCTTTGTCTTTTTTTTTTTTACGACAATGCAAAAGCATTTTATTTTTATACTCACGACTATTTATAAGGTGGATTTTTTCTACATGCAAACATTCAAAGTTGTAAATATGTGCGTAGTCCGAAGACTTGTGGAATTTGTCAAGCGATATAAAATTGACAATCTGACAAGGATTTTCTTATTTCGTATTAGTATAGTGTTGTGTTTGTGCAATTTTACATAAAACAGCATGGATTGTACTGGTAGATCTTTTTTTTTTAAGGGGAGGGGGGGATTCTGATGACATTGAACGTATTGTTAATACATTTTGTACATTGTATACAAGTTGTATGTCATAAAAAATGTAATCTATGTTTTGGCTTTTGCAATTATTCAAAGTGTTTGACAGAAAGAAAGTGTATATTTTTGCTTATGCTGTGAACATTTTTACAGGTAGGACAGACAGCCTACACCAAATTATTGTAAGTTCTGAACCATTTGTCTGCTTTGGAAGAGAAAATTCCCAGTCAGTTTGAATGAATTTGTGCTCTTTTATAGGTAAGCTCCATTAAAAATATTGCTTTTGATGCCTTTTAACTGTTTTTTAGAGACTGTGCACCTGTCAGTATCCAGCAGCATCTTTCCAGGCGCTCCAGAACCTAACGGATAGAAGGACACAGACGAACGTGCGTCTCAGCCAATCAGCGATCTCCATTTCTCTCTTCGGTAAATCTGATTGGTCGCTATGGGCGGAGCTTAGCCATCCTCAGCGGCCGTTTTTTTCCTGTCAGTCGATGCGAGGAGGAGACGCGACACTAATGAGGTGAAAATAACAGAATTCAGCGACGCTTGGATAAAGATATGAACATATAAACTGCTACACACAAACATACAAGGTATGACTTTTTTATTCGATGATTATAGGGTGTTAAATGTAATCCTTTGTCCATTCCAATGAGCTTTTATTGGTGGAAACCGCTTAAAATTGACGGAGAAGCCGCTTGGGAGGCCACACCACCAGCACAGATTGTGTTTGTCTGTTGATAACACAAACACAACAGATTTTGCTTCTAACTGTCCTTTGTATAATTAGAAATAGTGAATGATGTCTAAATGGTTGCCATCGTTATTCTAGCTTCACGAAGTGGAATTAACGTAATTTTACTAATAGCTGTAACGTTAATGGAGATGTCTGCTGTGAGTATGACAACAACGTAATAGTGGCTGTGTTCAAAACCGAGTGTGCTGCCTACATAGACAGCATTTTTGGGTATCACGGGCGCGCGCAGCCTTTGTCGAGCGCGCCAACGATACACTGAAATTCTGCGCGTGATTTATTTAAGGCAGCCCACGCGCTTTTGAGACACATCTACTGTACTTCTGATACGGATCATCACTATCGAGCATCACTGATATTGAAATTTACCTTTAGAAAATTGGATGATTTTGTATTCTGCATGGCAACAATCGCATCCTCCTTTGTCTAAACAGGGTGAGTCGTGACAGATTTTTTTTGTCATTATTTAATTACACTATTCATGTTACTGTTTATGTATCGTATCCAAGTTCTGAGTAGCTAATACAACAAACAATACGTAGGCTACTCGTTATGGGAAATTTGTGGGCTCCGAAAGTCCACATTGAACATCAGAGATTCAAAATCTAATCATAATAATAAAAACACCGAACAAAGAAAAGATGACGTAACTTGAATTGTTTTGCTCTATTTTGTCACTAATCAAATAAGCAAATTTGTGACAGTGACCATGCTAACTTGTAAATGCCTATTACATAATATGAAACTGTATACATACACAAAATAGTGTTTTATAGTGGACTCACACAGCTCATATTTTTTTTTTGCCCAGTTGTTTTGATCCTCACAGGTTCCAGTGGGGATTGTTTTGCATCTCTCTGTTTACAGCTTTTGTGTCTGTGCTTTATTCATTACATAGTTCAGACAAAAGCGGACAGTCATCTTCATTGCTCTGAACCATATGTTTGCTCGAGGGTTTGTAAATATTTACATTTAGTTGCTGAACATATCATGATATACATATTCCGATTCAAAATGTGGAATAGCTTGCATAGGTCTGTCAAATAGTTCATTGGATTTTAGGCACTGTGTTGTGGTTTGTTTTGTCAGTCATATCCTGATCTGCAGTTAGTTAGTGGTTTTATTTTCACTGTGGAAAATCATATTACATGCATGATTAAATATTATAGCATCCACATTATCCAGATGTGTTTGGGTTCTCATTCAAGCTCTCTGGATCAGAATTTGTAATATCTGTAGATTTTAGATAATTTTAGGCTTAAGTGTGCTTTGTATTTTCATTTTCTATCTTCAAATTTCCTAGTGACTTAAAGGGATAGTTAACCCTAAAATTTAGTGGTCGACCGATATAGGTCTTTTGATGGCCGATGCCGATATCTGAGAGAGCAGGGTGGCATATGGCCGATATTTATATATATATAAATATATATTAGGGCTGTCAAACGATTAATCGCAATTAATCGCATCCAAAATAAAAGTTTGTGTTTACATAATATATGTGGGGGCACTGTGTATATTAATTTTATAAATATAAATACACACACATGCTTGTATATATTTAAGAAATATTTTCATGTATATACTCTATATAGATTTATATGATTTATATGATATATAAATACAAATATTTTATATATGAATAATATTTTTTTTCTTAAATATACATGCATTTGTGTGTATTTTTATATATATATATATATATATATATATATATACAAAATAATTATACACAATGCACCCACATATATTATGTAAACACAAACTTTTATTTTGGATGCGATTAATCGTGATTAATCATTTGACAGCCCTAATATATATATATATATATATATATATATATATATAGATGCGCATTTGCTGAAAAAATCACCGTCAAAATAAAAGTCCCGCTTCCAACACATCGGCCAATCAGATAAACATATCGACTGATGCCGATATTTTAAAAATGCCAAATAACGGTGGCGATATATCGGTCGACCAGTACTAAAATTTCTATCTTCAAATTTCCCATTGACTTAAAAGGATAGTTAACCCTAAAATGGAAATTAAGCCATCGTTTGCTCACCCTGTTGCCATATCCCCTTATTTATTTTTTGTACCACAAAAAGAGATTTTTATATTCAAGTGTATTTTTTGTTCCAATTGTTTCTGTGTTCACTTTCTGTGTTTAGTTCCTGTTTTCCCTTGTTGCATTAGGCTCGTTTGCGATGAGTAAAATCTGCGCAGAACCGATCACCGGCGATCTACATCCCGGTTAGAAACGTGTCCGACTTGCTCTGATGTCACGCTGACGTATGTGTCAAAAAACTCTCGCGACGGCGAGGCGGCCGTGTCGGATTCTGCAGTCAGTCGGATTCTGGAAACGACAGCTTAATGCTTTTCGGTTTAAAAAACAGTGTAAAATTGTTCTCTTTTAAACAATTCTGATATCATGTTTTTATGTGCATAAATTCTTAAAAAAATTGCATTATGTGAATATTTCTAAACTGACAGTGCAATCTCTCTATGGGTTTTGTGATTATCATATTTCTATAAAAATATAAAAGCATGTCTGTATTAAAGTAAAACTGATTGGTAAACGTCTTTTAAATGGAATTAAGTAAGTATTTTGGGTGTCTTATTCAGCATATTTATTTTCATATAAAAGCAACCGGCTACATCCAGTTTATTATCAACACAGCGCATGAATGTGAATCCCGCTATATCTTCCTTCGATCTCGTTGGTGTCTGATCTGATCCAGCCTACTCTCACATCTCAAACAAGCCTAGTGTCTATCTCATTTGTTTCCTATGATCACCTACGCCTGTCTCTTGTTAGCCTGTTAGTCTTTGTGTATCTATACCACAGTGTTTCTTGTGTTTGTCATGAGTCTTGTTCATATATGTATGTTATGTTTAGTGCACTCATTCTCTTCATGGTTGTCTGGTCTTTGTGTTTTGTCAATAAAATTCAATTGGACATAATTTTGAATTAAACTCACATTTGGATCCAGCTCTCCTTTGTTTTTGACAACATTACACGTGCTCATGCTCATCCATACAATGGCAGTGACTAGCGAGCAGCATCAAGCTTTTTTTTTAATAGTATTACAGAATGATCCCATGTGGAACGTGCCATAGGACTGCTTGATTAATCGAAATTAAAGCGTGGCTGTGATTTTATTTATTTTTTTATCACAATTTTGTCTTTTTTTCCAGAATTGCAACTTTATATCACGCAATTCCGACTTTATATCTTGCAATTCGGACTATATCTCACAATTCCGACTTTATTTCTCACAATTCTGACTATATCTCGCAACTCTGACTTTATATCACGCAATTCTGACTTTATATCACCCAATTCTGACTTTATATCTCGCAATTCTGACTTTATATCTCGCAAATTCTGACTTTATATAACGCAATTCTGACTATATCTCGCAATTCTGACTTTATATCTCGCAATTCTGACTTTATATCTCCCAATTCTGACTTTACATCTCGCAATTCTGACTTTATATCTCGCAAATTCCGACTTTATATAACGCAATTCTGACTATATCTCGCAATTCTGACTTTATATCACCCAATTCTGACTTTATACCTCGCAATTCTGACTTTATATCTCGCAATTCTGACTATATCTTGCAATTCCGTCTTTATATCACGCAATTCTGACTTTATATCTCGCAAATTCCGACTTTATATCTTGCAATTCTGACTTTATATCACGCAATTCTGACTTTATATCTCGCAATTCTGACTATATCTCGCAATTCTGACTTTATATCTCGCAATTCTGACTTTATATCTCGCAATTCTGACTTTATATCTCGCAATTCTGACTTTATAACATGCATTTGTGTGATAAAAAGTCACAATTATTTTTTTCTTTTTTTTAATTCAGTGGCGGAATCAAGCTTCCATACTAGGGTGAGTAAATGATGGCTTAATTTTAATTTTAGACTGGAATTGGTAGTGTTGTCATTCAAAATCTAAACAGCAGAGATGACATGATCTTGGTGTTTGCATAAATAATAGCGATCGCTGCTTTTGCAAGCACTGGTATTTTCTTCAGTGAGTGCAGATCTAATTGTTTTACATTCTGTCTATACTAGTATACAAGAGCACACATTGCACTGTTACTGGGAGACTTGACTGAATGTGTGATGCACTGCCCACTTAGACATTATGTAATCTTAGAGAAATGGTCTTGGTTATTGTGTGTATAGGTTAGAGAGCGCTTACAGGATTTTATATAACAGCTTCTGACAGGTTTTAGAAACAGAAATGAATGCATTTGAAACTAGCCAGTGTGCTTTGGTAACCAATTTTTACTGTTTCACTTGCTGTTTCTGTATTATGTATGTCTCTCCTCTCACTCTGGCTGTTTTTCAAAGCTCAAGTCATGAATTATTAAGAGCTGCTAAAAAAAGGACAGCCATAGCAACACTAAATTGTTCTTTCACTATATCTCCATCTATTTCCAGATCACTTTTCCTCAAATAGTTGATCTCTTTGTCTCTATCGATGCTTTCTCAGACTAAGCAATCTCTTACTAGTGTTGATCACTCTCTGCGATATACAGTAACCAGTGTGGATGGCTGATAACAGATTATCACTTCATTTAGGAAAAACTGAATCCATATTGTTTGGAACAAAGATGAAGTTAAAGAAAGCCTCATGTTTTAATGTTCTAGCTGGAGATAGTGTAATTACTGCCAAGGAATCAATCAGTTATCTTGGATGTACGTTAGATTGTAACTTGTCTGGAGTAGGTCAGGCCCAAAAGGTAATCACCAAAGTCAATCAGAGAGTTCGTTTTTTGGCCAGAATATCAAAGTATTTGGATGAAAAAACAAAGCTAGTTTTGGCAGGAGCTTTAATTCAACCATTTTTTGATTATGCTTGTGGGGCATGGTACAATGGTCTCACAGTAAACCTGAAACATAGGCTTCAGACGTCTCAAAATAAACTAATAAGGCTAATTTTAGACCTCCCCATCAGAACTCATCTGGAATCTTCCCACTTTGAAAGGGTGGGATGGTTGAAAGTTGAGGATCGGGTGGCTCAGTTGCAGCTGAGAATGGTACATAAAATTGTTTATGGAGATGTTCCAAAATATTTTAGAAATTATTTTAATAGAGTAGATGAAGTTCACAGGTACTCCACTAGGGGTAGCTTAACTGATTTTGTACCCCCCAGATTTAATACAAATCTGGGCAAACAGTCCTTTCTTTATGTTGGAACTACCCTTTGGAATCGGTTATCTAGTGCTCTGAAGACAGAAAAAAGTATAGGTAATTTTAAACAGGGTCTGAAATTATGGTTTAGGGGCCAAATGTAGTTTTTATAATAACAAAGTTTATTTTTCTGTATAATATATGTGAATTTGGTTAACGTATGCGAATGATTGATGTGTGATGTGTTGCCACTTGATTTCTTTTGCTGCTTTTATAAGGGACCACAATGGAAATAAGTCTTCGGGCTTTATTGTGTTATCCCTGACTACTTTGTATTTAATTTTAATGTATGAAACGGTTTCTTACTGGTTTTCATATTTTTATATTTAAGTGGTCAAATAAAATCAATCAATCAATCAAACCCAAAAACAGCTATAACAAAAATCACTTTTATTTATAAATATATTCAATTTCAGCAACACTTTGTTTCCTTTGTTGACATTAGTTAACCTGTACTTATTATAGTTCAAAATAAACAAATTATTATGGATGATTTCAACATTAATTTAATTTACTAATCATTTTTTTTTTACTGAAAGTTGTGACATTTTTAACATTTTATATTGTATTGAAAGCTTATAGGGATCCCTTAAGGGATGAACGCTTAAAGGGACACTGTTGAGTGTTGCATTTTAAGTGTGGCCTATAAATAAAGTATGCACATACATTTTTAATGCTTTTACATGCTTTATGCCATAATTATTGGTGTTCATTATCATTAAAAAAACCCTTTTGGTCCCACTTTATATTAAGTGGCTTTAAGTTCTATGTACTTATATTAAAAAATAAGTACAATGTACTTATTGTGCTCATGTTGTATTGTGAATCACTTTTGCTGCTATTGAGGTTTGATGAGGTAAGGTTAGGGACTGGTGTGGTTTAAGGGTGGGTTTAAGTGTAAGGGATGGGTCAGCTGTGTAATTACAGATGCAATTACATTAATTAATTACGGCTGGTATTTTCTAAATATAAGTACAATGAAACATGTATGTACTAGGGCTGTCAAACGATTAATCGCGATTAATCGCATCCAAAATAAAAGTTTACATGTTTACATAATATATGTGGGTGCACTGTGTATATTAATTTTATAAATATAAATACACACACATGCTTGTATATATTTAAGAAATATTTTAATGTATATCGATTTATATATAATTTATATGATATATAAATACAAATATTTTATATATGAATAATATTTTTTTCTTAAATATACATGCATTTGTGTGTATTTATGTATATACAAAATAATTATACACAGTGCCCCCACATATATTATGTAAAAACAAACTTTTATTTTGGATGCGATTAATCGTGATTAATCATTTGACAGCCCTAGTATGTACACAATAAGTCCACTGTATCAAATTATTCATTTCAATGTAAGTACATGGTACTTAAAGCCACTTAATATAAAGTGGGACCTAACTTGGTCATCAGCGAAACTGATCAAACGTGATATTTAGATATAATGTTACAAAAATATATTTATTCAATATATTTCAAATAAATTATTTTGAACATCTGTTCATCAAAGGATCATGATTTTTTTTAAATTACATGAAAAATTACATTTTGTGTAAATTACATGTAGTTTAGACAAACTGTTTTTAATAAGAAATGAAAATGAAGATCACGTGACACTGAAAACTGAAGAAAAACTTGTGTATTTTATTAATTAAATTAACATTATAAATAAAATTAGAATGTAGAAAGGACAATATTTTTTCTAATTAATAATTTTTAATAATTAAAATAATAAATTAAAAAAAAATAATTTTCTAATTTTTTCTCATAAAACTAGTTTGATATAAACTGTACGTCTACTAAACTCTAGAGGGCAGCCTTGCACTTCATTTCCCTCACAATTCTTGATAGAAATCTTTGTAATGAGAACTCGCTACATCCACTCCTCTCTTCTATCTTTCACAATTGAATCTAAAACACCTCTTAAAAACCTCAGTTTGGTGTATCTGCCTCTCTTTAGATCTTCCACAACGCTTTCATGTCATTTTCACAGTTTCTAAATCCAAGTTCAACTTTTCTAAAAAGGGTTTTTTAACTGAAGAGCTTGTGAAACATGACTTTGCTAATGAATAAATTGTTGAGTGCATGCCTCAAAATCATTTGCCGAACTTGTCGAAGTGTGTAAACATAGACATTTCACCTCATAAAGGCACTTGACAGTGTCTCAGAACGGCTTTGCATGTCTATGCGGCGTCACTATCCCGGCAGACCAGTCCTAACTGCCATCTGAGGAATGTGATATCTGAAGATCACAGGCAATTACATAAAAACAAACCCTGCCTTGATGTGGTGATCACGATTGTGTGTGCGCACAGTCTGGAGTTCTAGGTTATCGCCAGTAATTAGGCTGCACCAATTAAGTGCGCTATTTTGGGGTAGGCCAGTGGTATTTGCAGGGTTCTTTGTATTTTTATCTGTTATATAAAGATGACACATTTTTAAAGGATGGGATGATGAGTTTTCATGCTTGGATCAGAACATTTTTTTTTCCATTCCAATGCACTACTTTTCCATTGTTTTCCTATGTAAACACACACTTGACTGACGTGTTTAACCGTTGCAGCGTCTCTCGCACATGACTCAGCGTTCTAAAAGCAAACAAAAAATCAGTTCAACTTTTAATCGAGACTATTTTTTAAGATGGCTCCTGTCTGTATACACAAAGTGGACTGTCTTCATAAAGTATCTTCTTATTAAACGGTCTGTAAAATTCTCAATGCTTCGTTTTGCATGTACAGAGCCTCATTATGTTACTGTGTGAGTGTGGGGCTATTTTGAGCCTTGTTAGTGGTATAAACTAGCGATTTCTTTTTACTTAGTCAATGCCCCCAGTACTAGCATTATACGCTAAACAGTTTTTAGAGATAAAACTCTTTACATTCGATTATCATGAAAACAAATCTCAGAGAACGATTGACTAGGTACCGATGTTTTATTAGACCAAAGGTTCATTGTTCGCCGGAGTTCTCCTTTAAGGAAAGATGTGCTTTGACAAGTCAAAGATGAATATTTGATGATAATTTTTTACTTTTCACAACGTTTTTAAAAATAAAAACAGTAGTATACAGTAGCTACTCATAACTTAGAATTTTATTATAATTGTATTTCATATAGGGCTGTCAAAACGATTAATCGTGATTAATCGCATCCAAAATAAAAGTTTGTGTTTACATAATATATGTGGGTGCACTGTGTATAATTATTATATATATATATATAAATACACACACACATGCATGTATATATTTAAGAAATATTTTCATGTATATTCTGTATATAGAATTATATATAATTTATATTATATATAAATATAAATATTTTATATATAAATAATATTTTTTTCTTAAATATACATGCATGTGTGTTTTTAAATATATACAAAATAATTATACACAGTGCACCCACATATATTATGTAAACACAAACTTTTATTTTGGATGCGATTAATCGCGATTAATCGTTTTGACAGCCCTAATTTCATATCAACATTTCTGTGATTGATTCGCACTACGGTAGTATTTTTCGACCAAATTGTCAGAACACCGGTATATTTTTTTTGTTGATGTGAAAAAGGTAGATTTAGCAATATAGCGGGTGTGTGATGTATAGTACGATGTTATGATGAACTATATGCCTTTCTCCATTGACGTTCTGAGTTGTTTAAAGCATTTCTGATGATTGTTAGAAGGCTGAAAATTTTCTGAAAAATATGATTTTTCATGTAAAATTTTCCTCCATAACACTTTCCAGCACATTGCCATAGTTTCTGTGGTGTACTAATTGTTGCTTGGGTGTTTCTAGGGGGTTGATAGGAGTTTGTAGAAAGTTTTGACATGGGAATTATTAGCAAGCTCTTCATACTTAGACATAACATGTCTGTGCTTGACTTTATTTCCTAAAAAAATAAAAATATATATTTTTCTAAACTATATTTTTTGCAGGCGTAAAGACAGTAGCCTTCAGTTCTGCAGCATGAGCTCTGGGAAGAGACGCTGAACCTTTTTGGATTTGCGTCAAAATGTTGTTTATTGAAGAAAAGGGCTGTTTGTGTTCTCTCGAAGGAGTGGTCAGTCGCTCTGTTTCTTTTTCCCTCTTTTTCATCAGCACTTGGAGAGAGAGACAGAATAAGGTAGTTGTTCCATGTTGGCCTTCAAAAAGTTTACTCCATAAAACCAGCAACGCCTGCAGGTCAGTGAACAGTGCGGCTATTTGTTAGCTTAATCTCATTAAAAGGTGGACCAATTAAAGGAGTAGTTCACTTTTCAAAAAACTTTTGCTGATAATTTACTCACCCACATGTCCTCCAAGATGTCCATGTCTTTTTTTCTTCAATCGAAAAGAAATTAAGGTTTTTGATGAAAACATTCCAGCATTTCTCTCCATATAATGGACTTCAATGGGGACCAAACGGTTCAAGGTCCAAATGAGAGTTTCAGTGCAAATTACAAACTGTTCAAAGGGCTTTAAATGATTCCAGACGATGATTGAGGGTCTTATCAATAAAAAAACCCCCATAAAATTATATTTTAAAAAGTAAGGTAAGAAGTCCTCTAAAAAGTATAATATATTATACATGTATATATATATATATATAAATATAATTTTTTATTATTATTATATCACATATTTTAGTAGTTATCATAAATTAGGTATCATTTGAAAGCTTACGAACTCAGAATTCATCCTATGAAAACGGTTTTGAAATTGGACGTTGCGTTACCATAGAAACGGTATTTTATTATTAGGCCCCTCCCCTTTTGGGCATCATCTTTCATAATTTATTCTGAAAACCTTTTCTAATCTTAACAAAACACATATTGTCAGAAAGGTCTGAGTCTCAAGGTTCTATATTTAGTGACAAAAGTGATATTTGGATAGAAATGTATTAATTTGTTATGGCAAAATGGCATACAATTAAATTCAATGGAATTCAATGGCACCCGGTGGCTATTTTTGGTACTACGCCTAAACAAAATCTCATGGGAACTTCAATTTTTTGTGACATCAACTTCAAATTTGGAACACAACTTGGTTAGATATATAGCTTTCATTTTATAGTAAAACATATTTTGTAAAATATTTATTTCATATTAAAAATATTATATTAATAAAGTGTTTTAAATTTACTGTAAATTATAACTTCCATAACTTTCATACTTTAATTTTTTGAAGTGCTTTCACTTTAGTAATAATCTGCTAATTGTTTTCTTTAAAAGGTCTATATTCCAAAGCATT
Source organism: Cyprinella venusta (assembly GCA_038021265.1). Classification (NCBI taxonomy): domain Eukaryota; kingdom Metazoa; phylum Chordata; class Actinopteri; order Cypriniformes; family Leuciscidae; genus Cyprinella; species Cyprinella venusta. The sequence continues at coordinate 807,840 of CM075882.1, forward strand.
CTTGAATTAAAACCATTTGAGTTTGTGTAGTGCATTTTAATGTCAATTATCAAAAAGTGGGGTGACGGGTAAAGGGTTAAAGCCCTCTAAAATAAACACCACACAGTCACACTTTTCACTCGCCCCATCTCTCCTCCTTTACTTCCAAAATCTCCACCCTCTCTCACACAAAAGAGGCGTGTCCGTCTCGAGTAATTCAACACCTGCCCCATTCAGGCGTGTTACTGTAACTGGCTAAACAGCCTGGACCTGTGAGAGCAGACACAGAGCATTAGTTCTCATCCCTCTCTGATTGAAGGCACACTTTAAAGCTCATGTAGCCAGAGTCAGACAGAACTGCTGATCCTGAGCAGGTGAAAGCAGTCCCTCTCTTTGTCATCCGTGTCGGATATGTCAGTGGAGGATGCCAACAGTGCCGGAGTTGTGGATGGTAAACCGAACGCTTGCGAAACTCAGTGTCAGGATGGGATTGTTTTGGTCCAGATGGCTAGTCTCTCCATGCATATGTTCACTCCGGCAGACTTTAAAGGGAAGTTTAGGAAGATCCAGCCGAGAAAAAGACCCACCATCATCAAAGAAGGTACTGGTGTCTTTAAGGTCTTGATGTGTGATTTACTTAGATTTGTCTTTTAAGTCTAGCCAAGGCTTAGACTCTCGTCTTTACCTCACACACTTGTGTTTCTGGTATTTTTTTCTTGATAGCCTGTAATTTGTCTCAGTTGTGTGAAACTGTGTGACACAACGCTATGATGTCATGTAGTGTGTGTTGTAAGACTTTCTGGTAGCCTTCAGCTAGAGATCATTGAGTGGGCGGGGAATTTCGTTGAAACTTGTTTGTGGCCGGTTGTGGTGGTATCGTATTTAATTTTCTTTTCACGTTATAGAAAGAAAATGATCTGTTTTTTGAGAAATAGATCTGGTTTTGAGAAGCCGTAAAATGTTACCTCCCCCCGTTTCATTGTGGAGTTTGATTTGTAGTTAGAGACAAAGAAAAAAAGAGGTTCCCAAGGGTTGACATGGTTTCAGTTGGGACCTGAATCTTGCGGGTCAACCGTGCCGACGTGAGCGATGATGGAATAGGGGGAAGGGTGGATGTGAAGGATGAGAGATAGCATCAGCATCAGGAAAGAGATCATTTTGGGTTTTAATTAGACCTTAGTTAAACCAGCATCTCAAATCATCCGGAACCACAGCTGGGAAGGTCCTTATGCAAAGTCAACATATAAAGGAGAAGGCAAAGTAAAAAATCACAAAGAAACAAATGTGTTTGTCTAAGTTGAAGTGACTTTGTTCACACTTCTAGGGAAATGTTATTTTCAGATTTTTATTTAGACATTTTTTTTTAATGTTTGGTCAGACCTTTTTTTTTTTTAAATGCTGTTGTTTAAAGGGTTAGTTCACCCAAAAATTAAAATTATGTCATTAACGACTCACCCACGTCATCCCAAGCACGTAAGACCTCCGTTCATCTTCTGAACACAGTTTAAGAAATTTTAGATTAAGTCCGAGAACTTTCTGTCCCTCCATTGAAAATGTATGTACGGTACACTCTTAGAAGGAAAGGTTCTATATGGAACCTTAAAAGGTTCTAAAGCGCTACGTATTTGGAACCCCTAAGATGCAATGCATTTGAATGATCACAAAATTCAAGATATGGGGGTTAAATATGTAATTAATCAATATCACACGAAGAGTGACTTTTCAGTTTTTATCCTCCAAAATCTGCATGATTAAAATGTGATATTAAGTTACTACAACAGTTTAATAAACAATAATTTAATAACAACTACAAAATATTGCAGAATAATGTAATATATGAATGAATAATAGCCTTTAAAGAACCTTTGTGCCAAAAGTGTACTTTCTTGTCATTATTGAACCTTTTTTTTTTTGCATAAAATGTCCTTTGGAGTTGAATAAAGAACCCTATGCTACATATATAGAACCCTTTTTCTAAGAGTGTATACTGTCCTTGTCCAGAAAGGAAATAAAAACATCATCAAAGTAGTCCATGTGACATCAGTGGGTTAGTTACAATGTTTTGAAGCATCGAAAAATACATTTTGGTCCAAAAATAACAAAAACTATGACTTTATTCAGCATTGTATTATCTTCCGGTTCTGCAATCACAAGTCCACGTCACGGAACACGGATCCACAACAGAACCGGAAGACCATACAATGCTGAATAAAGTCGTAGTTTTTGTTATTTTTGGCCCAAAATGTATTTTCGATGCTTCAAAACATTGTAACTAACCCACTGATGTCACATGGACTACTTTGATGATGTCTTTATTTCCTTTCTGGACAAGGACAGTATACCGTACATACATTTACAATGGAGGGACAAAAAACTCTAAAATTTCTTAAACTGTGTTCTGAAGATGTACAGTCTTACGGGCTCGGGACGACATGAGGGTAAGTAATGACAAAAAATTCATTTTTGGGTGAATTATCCCTTTAAAACCAAACCAGATTGAGAGAGAGAAGAGAGAGACTTAAGTTAGGAGGGAAAGTGGATAGGTTTAGTAGTATAATAAGCAATTTAGTTGTTTCAAAGGTTTGAACTGTGGTGGTAATGATGTGTGTCTGGTGCTGTATTTTTTAGTCCTTTCCCTTTCAAGGCTAAAAAGTGTTTCTGCTGAGTGGACGCATCTGTCTCGCGTGATTGGTTTTTCAGATTTGTACTGAACAGGTGTGCTGGATGCCTGAAAGATTATGAACCCTCACAGAAGCCTCACTGATGGTTGTCTGAAGAGACCTTTTGTCAGAGGAGAAAAACAGCTGAAAACAAAGAGGAAGTTTTGATTGGATTGTTGAAGTATCCTGAATTCTTATCCTGCAAATTTCATGTATTCACCATCATGTTGATCTCTAAACCCAATGATTTGTTTTGGAGAATGTCTGAAGGAGTCTCTCTCGGTTTTCCTTATTTAATTTTAGCATCTTGACCCGTCATTGACTTTTATTGGAAATGGCCCAATTAGATCATGGGTTTTAGAAGCCAGTGTGTTCGCCAGTATACTGACACTGAACTGGGATCATGTTAACTGAATCCTGGTCACTGAGGAGTTATGAGCCAGTGATCCCTGTGCCAGAGTCTCAACAGCTGGCAGAGGCCGCCTGGCGCTCCGAATGCTTGGAATTCTGGGGGTTTCTTGTAAAGATAATCCAGGCTTGACTGCTGTGAAGCTCTCGTAACGGAGGATAAAAACCTGAACGGTTTGCTATAGGAACATCATCAGTTGATGCTTACATGAGTGATGCAGCAAAATAAACCCCTGCCTCAGCATTTAAATTCTCTCATTATTAGTACAGTCTATTTTAAGCAGTATTTATATCGTTTTTACCTCTTGTCTTGTTTAATAATTATATAAATACTGTTCGTTTTCTCACACAAACCGCTCGTTTGGTGTCTTAGGCCATCAATGTGTACTTACATTTACGAGTCATTAAATCATGTTTAATTTGGACTTTTCTGTGCATGCTCTTTGAGGTGGTGACCATAGACCTCCATTATATGACTGACAGAGAACGGTTTGACCTAAAAATATATATAAAAAAATTATATTAAGGATGCAATATAAAAAATGAGTACAAGTAAACAAACATAACAGTAAGAGAAAAAAAGCAAAAGAAAAACAAATGAACATACAAACAAACAAACAAACATAAGATAATAATACAACAGGAGACAAGTGAGCCAACGTAAACAAATATACAAACAAAATCGACAGAGGGCAATACGGATCTCTCTTACCTACACAAATAGACCCATACATATATACACACATACACCCATTTATCCATACATACATACATATACATAGACATATATTCATATATATACATACATACATGCATACACATACACAATACATACCTACATATACACACACATACCCTCATACCCACACACATGCATATAAAAAAAATAAAAATATAAAATATAAAAAAAAACTAAAAAAAAAAACACAAAAAAAAAGAACTCAGAAAAAAGATTATACAAACAAAACAACAAAAACAAAGGGGAAGAAAAAAAAGAGAATAGAAATTAAAAATAGGGAGGATGAAGAGTTAAAATGGCCATTCCATATTGATTTCGCTTTGAGTTTACAGTTGCACCTGCAAAAAATATCAAAATTGAAATGTGATCGATCTTTTGCTGAAAGCTATAATACACTGTAGTAATTACATGCTCTGTCAATCAAGCTGTCAAATACAGCACACCGCTCCTTCCAAAATAGTTTTTTTGGTGTAAACATACGGTAAGGTAAGCATAACTATTACAGTCGCTCATATTTAGGGTTAGGGTTATCGTATTTCGTTTTTTTTGTGCCTTGATATAGGCAGGGCAAAATACAACAAAAGAAGAAAAACAAGGAAAGATTAATAGAGCATAGAGGAGAACATGTTTGGTAACTGCTTTCACATGGAAACTATTTACTTTCATTCTTCCTAAACACTTTTGTTCTCTGTGCTGTGAGGGAACCTCGGAGATATTAGCATCACATTCCTCTGCTGATGTGTATCAACCATTAACGCAGTACAGTGCTTTGCTTGTTCAGCTCTCAAAAGCATGTTTTGGAAATGAGATGCTTTTGTTGGATTCTGCTAATCATACAGTACCGTCCAAAACTTTTCTTTTTAAAGAAATTGATACTTTTATTCAGCAAGGATGAGCTAAATCGATCAAAAGGGGAAAGACATTTGGAAGAATTTGATAATTGCCTCAAATCAGCCTTGGTGAGCAAAAGAGACGACAAACGACCACAGACTTTTGATCAGTACTGCATGTATATGTATGTGTGTTTTAAAGGGATACTCCACTTTTTTTGGAAATAGGCTCATTTTTCAATTCCATTTTTACATTTTACCGTTTTCGATTCTATTGAACCGATTTTCTGATATTTAGAAGAATGTCAGTATCCAGACAGTTTCTGGTCTCATTGACTTCCATAGTAGGAAAAAATATGCAATGGAAGTCAATGAGACCAGAAACTGTCTGGTTACTGATATTCTTCTAAATATCAGAAAATCGTCTGAATGGATTCGAAAACAGTAAAACTCGACTGTTTAACTCTGGGGGAGTCGTAAAATGAGCCTATTTCCAAAAAAAAGTGGAGTATCCCTTTAAGCACTTGCTGTATTTAAATATTTAAATTTAATGGAATGTTCTGGGTCAAAACAAAAAATCTGAAATAAGAAGAAATTCAGGTATGTTCCATTCCATACTTATACATACTCTATTTTCTTTTACAAGCTGTACACTTGTAGATGTGTACATTGAAGGCATTGTTTAGGACTCTCTGGCCATACGTTTGCTGTTCCTGCACAGGATGTTTAGAAATGATCAGACCAGCTCTACAGGTTCGAATACAGCTCTAGTCCCCTCCCTCTCCTTTATCTCTTTTCTTCTTTTAAATGTGAAAAGCAAAAGGTATGAATCAGTTCGATTCCGGTGTATAATGTCGACTCGCTTTTATTTTAAAGGGGGGTTTGACTGCTTTTTTTCTTTGCATGATTGTGTTTATGGGGTGCAATATAACATGTATATTGTATATAACATTACACACTATTTAAAATGAAAAAAATGAAACCGCAGTCAACCCCCCCCCCTTTATTCACAGTCAACCCCCCCCCCCCCCCCTTTAAGATATATTGCCTTCTGTCCTGAGCCATTGCCCAGAGGTGACATCACTATGATGGGAATTCTAAAAAGCCTATCAGACAGAGAAGACAATGATGTCATCATGTGAACTGTTACATTTCAAATTAAAAGCCCATCACCAGTGCAGCATTCAACCACATGTTTGCTTTAGAAAGCCACAGCACATGTGCCTCGCATGATCTCCCGTTGTATTGCTGCAGCTCTGCATGTCAGCCAGCAGATGGTGTGACGATGTAATCCCATTCCCATACACTCTCCTGTCATCATGCACATGGGATCACATGACCTCCTCCCTCGCCACCTGCTATAAAATGTAATTGCGCAGATAAAATTACCAAGTACTTATTATTAATATTCTAATTAGGGCTGTCAAACGATTAATCGCCATTAACCGCATCCAAAATAAAAGTTTGTGTTTACATAATATATGTGGGTGCACTGTGTATAATTATTATATATAAATACACACACATGCATGTATATATTTAAGAAATATTTTCATGTATATAATGTATACATAATTATATTTAATTTATATCATATATAAATGTAAATATTTTATATATAAATAATATTTTTGTCTTAAATATACATGCATGTTGCGTGTATTTATATACATACAAAATAATTATGCACGGTGCACCCACATATATTATGTAAACACAAACTTTTATTTTGGATAAGCCCTAATTCTGATAGACAATAGAGAAGTGTGTTGTTTTTGTAAGCTGATTCGCTGAAAGACATTGAGAATCTCAGCAGTGTCATCCCACAGAGATTTACATTTTAGTAAATTGTCAGGATGGTAAACAAGAGCGTTGACGATCTGCTCCGGGAATACTGCGGTAAACAAACAAACAAACAAACAACCCCTCCCCCCTCCCTTTTTCTTAATGTCCTTTAAGGGAGACTGGACAACACAAACAGCAGCTCTCTCGCTCATTCTCTCTGGGAGCCAATCCTCTTAATGCAGAGAGAGAGAGAGAGAGAGAGAGAGCGGCTGATGAGGGAGGGGGCGAGAGAGGAGAGGAGAGAGAACAGTTGGTGCTCAGAGCTGACACAGGACACGTAGGGAAAGGCAGTGCTGCAGCGTATGACGCTGTAAAGCGGCCTTTCTCTCTCTCTCCATCACTCCACCAGCTCTCTTTGCCTGGACTCTCGTCTCTGTGTCGCTACGGCGACCGAGCCCGCCAACCAGCCATGGCCAGCCAGCAGGACTCGGGCTTTTTTGAGATCAGCATCAAGTCTCTGCTGAAATCCTGGGGCAGCAGTGAGTACCAGTTCGTCACACACACACACATGCAATGATCTACATCCTCGTGAGATGCAGCTGCGTTTGTGTGCTGACCCTTAGGACGGAGTTGTTTATGATCTGCTTTACATCCCGATTTAAACCCCATCCGTTTCATGTCAACTTTAGCAGGACAACTTTATCTGGGATGTTTCCATCCAGCTTTTGAATGGGATTGTTGAGCACACAGGCTTGATGTGCGTGTGTGTCCGGTTCATTAGTGCTCGGATGGAGAGGTTGCGTTATGTAATGACTGCAGACCTAAGGGGCTCGTGACGGGATCGGGATGATTTGTGTTGTTGTTTTTGTCATCATGTGCAGTGTCGGTGTGCAAACGTCACTGTGCGCACACACTCAATGTCAAGGTTATCCACGGATCACGGATGAAAACGATGATGGGGACTGTGACATCATAAATCTCTGATGATGTAAGAAAGCATCAGATCAGTCATCTTATACAAAGGCTGAGTGAAAAATGGGTTGTGTTTTGTAAAGTGAGAGTTGAGAAATGGAGGACATAATGTGCCAGAATAATTTCATGTGTTAAATGGACCTACAGCTTTATTAAACAACTATTGATTTGACTCATCCGACTTCTAATACATACATTCTGGGATGTTAAAGGGATAGTTCACTTTGAAATTAATTTTTGATATGTTTTAGCTTACCTCCAGGGCATCCAAGATGTAGGTGTCTTTGTTTCCGCAGTATCTTCAATTTTGATAATTTTAAGTAAAACCGTTCTCTGTCAGTCATACACTGGAGGTCCACCTCAAAGAGCAGTCCAAATTAAACATGATTTAATGACTCGTAAATGTAAGTACACATTGATGGTCCAAGACACGAAACGAGCGGTTTGTGTGAGAAAACTAACAGCATTTGTATCTTTTTACCTCATGTAACCATATCCATGTCCAACTGATCTGAGAGCAGGGCGCATGCACTGAAAGTGATCGCTTGCACGCGCCTACGTCACTCTTTGTTTATACAGAGGAAGTTTTACCTTTCGCTAAACATATTTAGATATACGGGAAACCACAGTGGAAAACGATTTCGGTATATCTAAATATGTTTAGTAAAAGGTAAAACTTCCGAAATCTCCGTGTAAATATTGAGTGACGTCACACGCAAGCGATCACTTCCGGCGTAACATTGAACTGATTCAGTTCGGTTCAGCTGGACACCGCACAAATGATTCAGATCACTTGGGCGTCACTGTGATTACAAGAGGTAAAAAATATATAAATACTGTTCGTTTTCTCACACAAACCGTTCGTTTCGTGTCTTAGGGCATCAATGTGTACTTACATTTACGAGTCATTAAATCATGTTTAATTTTGACTTCTCTTTGAGGTGGACCTCCAGTGTATGACTGACAGACAACAACGGTTTTACCTAAAATTATCAAAATTGAAGATACTGTGGAAACAAAGACTAAGCTAAAACATATCAAAAATGAATTTCAAAGTGAACTATCCCTTTAAGTCGCTGTTCTGTGCTGCGAGTGTGTTTGTTTTAGAGGGATCTCTAACTTGCGTTGCCAGCACCAGCAGTGGTAAAACGTCCAGCTAAAGGTGATAAAGATGCCTTTTTTCTTGTACAAAGGAGCTGTGCCGCTGTACTTGATTTGTTCCCATGTGTTTTAGACGTGGTGAAGTAGAACAGGTGGCCTGATAACAGTCTGCTAACTCACTCAAGCAAATCCACTCAAATCTCTTTCCAGTCCCCCTGATCTCTTTTTCTGCATGCTCTCTTTCTACCTAAACCACCACTTTCGTTCATTCCCTATCACTTGTTACGCTTTCTGTCAGATCAACCCTTATTTATATATATATTTATATAAGGTCAACCTGCTGTGAATTAGCTTGTGTACAAACTGATGATTGGGATGAGATGGAGCTACAAATAATGAAGGCTAGATAAAGAAAAGTAGACATATGGAGTCTATGATTATATCTGATAAAGTGCTGTTTGCTGCTTCCTTTTAATGCACACTCATTATCAAGAGTGAGTGCGATTACGGCATCATACTGTATTTCCGAGCAATCGCTTTCATCATTATACAGACGGTAGTGTGTCTGAGCTTTCCCTGCACTGATTCAAAATGATTATGTGTGTATACTTTGCTGTAGTTTCTGTTTCATTTGCTAAATTTGGGAATGTCCTCATTTGAAAAATAAACATTTTGGGTCTTTTTGGACAGAAAGAGCCATTAGAGTAAACTGGTTCCACTGGATGTTTTTTTTTTTTTGTGCAGCTTGTTGTGCATTTGTTATGTCATCATATCCACCCAATGATGCTGTTATAGCCTAATGGACATAATGATGTTTTTACTGGAAGTTATGTTATCAGAATGTCCATCATTACTTGATCTCTCTTCATTTTACTGGAATATTGTGAATGCCATCATAATGCAGTGAAATCCAGCGAGCAATATTATAATGCAATTTATGACATCATCACTGGATTTCATAGAATGGCATGAATGACTAGCCTAGTCCCACCAGACTCTCGTGCATTTCATTTATAAAGAGACTCTGGCCTCGCTTCATTGACTAACTTCCTTGTAGGTGGGTAATCTGTTGAAGTTTAAAACTATTGGATCTGCCATAACCAATCGCTAATGTTTGGCGGTGACGTATGACGACTCAAACTGAGAATGTCCTCACTGCAGAACACAAAATCCAGGGGGAGGAGTTGGATCTCGATCTTACATAGACCTAAACATATACCTAAACCTACCCATCTCCGCCCCCTGATCCCTAACCCCACCCCTAATCCTACCCATCTCCGCCCCCTGATCCCTAACCCCACCCCTAATCCTACCCATCTCCACCCCTGATCACTAACCCCACCCCTAATCCTACCCATCTCAACCCCCTGATCCCTAACTCCACCCCTAATCCTACACATCTCCACCCCTGATCCCTAACCCCACCCCTAATCCTACCCATCTCCACCCCTGATCTCTAACCCCACCCCTAATCCTACCCATCTCCACCCCCTGATCTCTAACCCCACCCCTAATCCTACCCATCTCTGCCCCTGATCCCTAACCCCACCCCTAATCCTACCCATCTCCACCCCTGATCTCTAACCCCACCCCTAATCCTACCCATCTCCGCCCCTGATCACTAACCCCACCCCTAATCCTACCCATCTCCACCCCTGATCTCTAACCCCACCCCTAATCCTACCCATCTCAACCCCCTGATCTCTAACCCCACCCCTAATCCAACCCATCTCCACCCCTGATCCCTAACCCCACCCCTAATCCTACACATCTCCACCCCTGATCCCTAACCCCACCCCTAATTCTACCCATCTCCACCCCTGATCCCTAACCCCACCCCTAATCCTACCCATCTCCACCCCCTGATCCCTAACCCCACCCCTAATCCTACCCATCTCCGCCCCTGATCCCTAACCCCACCCTAATCCTACCCATCTCCGCCCCCTGATCCCTAACCCCACCCCTAATCCTACCCATCTCCACCCCTGATCCCTAACCCCACCCCTAATCCTACACATCTCCGCCCCCTGATCCCTAACTCCACCCCTAATCCTACACATCTCCGCCCCTGATCCCTAACCCCACCCTAATCCTACCCATCTCCGCCCCTTAGATCTGGTTTCAACTCCTCCCCCTGGATCTTGTGTACTCAAACTAGCGCATGACATCATTGTCATCGTTCTCAGCCACTCCCTCTGTTCGCTGATTGGACCGGTAAAAAATTGACTGGACAAAACCAAAGAATTCTCCATGTAGTACTGAAGGAAAATGAAAATTGAGCGGAAGTACATAGGAGGGCGGAGCCACGCTATGAATGACATCATAATGCAGTGAAATCCAGTGATGCCATCATAATGCAATTATGACATCATAACTGGAATTCATTGTGACACATTGGAGTGAAATCCGGTGATGTCATAATTGCATTATGATAACATTAGCTGCATTCCAGTGAAATCCAGTGTTTGGACAGCGTTAGGATGGCATCACTGGATTTCACTGGAAACATTGTGATATCACTGCAATGTGTCTCAATGAATTTCAGTGAAATCCAGTGATGCCATCATAAATGGCATTATGATGTGTAGGGTTGGGTATCGAGAATCGAGTATCGATTGGAACTAGGGCTGCACGATGTATCACTTTAACATCGATATCGCGATGTGCGAATCCACGATAGTCACATCGCAAGGATGTGCGATGTCACTCATATCGTAGTTAATCCGTGATTCATGATCAGTAGGCTACGTACCAGCAGCTCCCCGGCTCGTAAGGCTTGTGATTCGCGGATTAAATGCAAAGTTTAACCATCATAGTGTGAGTTTATCAATGTGCAAGTCCTGTCAGTTTTCAAGCGCAAGAAGACTGGAACTTGCGCGCTATTTTCTGTCAGTCTTAAAGCGCATTTTTGTCCCGCCAAAGCTTGACCGGTGAATGATGAGTGATGCAGATGACGATGAGTGACTTCTGCGCTCGTTTAAATGAGAGAGTGAAAGTCCCGTTCGCGCGTGCAGTCTCACCGTCTTCAAACTGTATTGATCTCTCTCCCGCTCTCGCGGGTGAAATCATCATATCAATGATTTGAGTTGACTAATATCTTTGAGAATACATGACGGTAAATGGTCTGAAGACAAGTTATTTTTTTTCTGAACTACCACTGGTTGTGAATTGCCGTTCCACATCCAGATGACATTACATAAACCACACTTTGAATAAAAAAAAGCTGTCCAGTGATGAAATGTTTTCTGTGTTGACACAAATCTTGTGCGATGTTCTAACCTGCCTGGATAATCACACAACGTGTGGCGTGGTCCGTTAATGACGCGTCCGATTCGCGAACTAATGACTCGTTTGAACCGATTCACTTTAATGAATGGTTAAAACAACTGATCTATTCAACACTGAACTGAAGATACATAAATCAGAAACACTTCACAATAAGGTTACATTTATTAAAGTCTAGTAAACTACATTAATAATAGTAATTCATTACATTTATATAGCACTTTTCTCTGCACTCAAAGTGCTTTATATAGGGGGAAGGGGACTCTCCTCAACCACCATTAATGTGCTGCATCCTGTTAACATAACCTGTTAACAACATTAGTAAACATTCAATTAATATTAGTTTCTTTCTATGCGGATTTACTCCATGACAAAACCACCCCAGTCATTCTAGAATGATTCATTCTTTCCAAATAGAGCTATTCAAGTCATCTGGGGAAATTGTTCTAATATCGCAATATATATCGTGGAAATATAAAATATCGCAATGCCATTTTTTACCAATATCGTGCAGCCCTAATTGGAACCGGGTCTAACTTTTCGTTTTTCCCGGAATCGTTCAAAAATTAAAATTTCGATTCCTATTTTTGATATTCACAGTCCGCCGAGCGGAAGAAGAAACCGCCGAACAACACCAACGAAGAAGCGAAGAATACCGGAAGTGTTGGCATAACCGCGCGAGTCGAACATGAGTAGCTTACGTCGGCGGTCCAAAGTGTGGCTTCACTTTTCTAAAAATAACAAAATCTCGGCAAAATGCAAAATTTGTGACAAAAGGAGTATTTCCTTCAGAAAGACCGTTGGTTAGCAAGGTTAGCTAAACTTTTTTGACCCTGCCATTCTAAAAGAATCGGAATCGAGAATCGTTAGAAACCGGAATCGAAACAAGGAATCGGAATCGGAATCAGAATCAGAATCGTTCAAATTCAAACGATACCCAACCCTAATGATGTGACAATACATATCATAATGGGTATTATAATGTCATCATAGCACCGATTATGATCTCATATAGGGCATTGTAATGCTTTTTTAGATGATGATCTCATATAGGGCATTGCAATGCTTTTTTACATGATGATGTCATAAAGGGCATTGTAATGCTTTTTTAGATGATGATGTCATAAAGGGCATTGTAATGCTTTTTTTAGAATGTAACGCTTTTTATAATTATTAGATCTTGAATGAATGCCTGTTTCATGATCATCCATGTCTGCTCCCAGACCAGTAAAAGGAGTAGTGCATGTCAGTGCTGAGGTTAACTATAGCACCAAATAGTCCCCTCCCACCCTCTCTCTATTCCTCTCTCTCTCTCACTCTCTCCTGGCTTTGCTAAAATTCCAGCTTGACCTTCTCCTCAGTTAGGGCTTGCTTCTGTCAGAAGCCCATGAAGAGCTGTACACAGGAAGGGTGTGTTCCCTGACCTCGCGTTCTCCAACTCCCATAACTCCAAGAGCAAAAGCCGTGCTATCCCAAGTTCGTGGCTGTTTGATTGGGCTGCCCAGCATGGTGCAGGTCCACAAAGACAGGACGGGAAGACAAATGGGAAGCATGGAGCTCTGGTGGTGGTAAAGGGCTAGTTTTGTGTGGGATTACTGGAACTAACGTGTCCGCACCATGGAGCTTTCTCCCGTGCGGTGGAGTCGGGCCAGCGTCATCAGCTTCATCAAGGGCCTTGGTAGGTGCCGCTGTGGGTGCGTGTGGGTGTTGTTCTTGTTCTCTACACTTTGCTGTAAGGAGGTTGCATTCTGTGTTCAAGGCTACAAAATATTCAACAATTCCTCTCCAGAAGCTCCCCTCCTCATTCAGTTTCAACTTCGGAGGTGCCAACTGACGTCCATAAATAACGTTGACGTTAATTCCATCTCCAGATGACTGTCAAGCCAAAGCATATGTAGCAATTTCAAATCGAGAATGAATACATTTGCAAGTGACTTCTGTTTTAGTATTGAATGATTCAACAGTTGCGAAATATTGGGTTTTCTGTCTAGTTTGGATCTGCATACTGATTTAGCTGTCACTCAAATGTTTTACCTTTGACCTGAGCCGTGAAACCCTGGTGTCAGGTCATGAACTCCCATTAACATGCTGTGAAGTTATTCAGGTACTCCGGGAGGAAATTTAGGTCACAAAACATCCGCTTGATGTTATTTGGAGCATATCAAATCTATACATATATGTATTAACACCAGGATATCATAAACTACAATTGCATTCAGTAGCAACGATTTGACATCATTTACAACACTGTAATATTGTGTTGTTGTTGTTGTTGTGCAATAAGTTTGCATGTACATCATTCACTTATTCAAAAAAAGGTAACACTTTACAATAAGGTTTGTTAGTTAACTACATTAGTTAATATGAACTAATAATGAATAGCACATATACAGCATTTGTTAATCTTTGTTAATGTTATTTTCAACATTTACTAATACTTGATTAAAATCTTGTTAACATTAGTTAATGCGCCGTGAACTAACATGAACAAACGATGAACAGCTGTATTTTCATGAACTAACACTAACAAAGATGAACAAATGCAGTAACAAATATATTGCTCATGGTTAGTGCATGTTAGTAAAAATCGGGATTAATCGCATTCCAAAATAAAAGTCTGTGTTTACATAATATATTTGTGTGTGCTGTGTATAATTATTTTGTATATATAAATACACACACACTTGCATGTATATATTTAAGAAAATGTGTTATTCATATATAAAATATTTATATTTGTATAATATAGATTATGTATTTATATATATATATATATATACAGAATTTAAGCGCAAATAATTATTAAATATATGCATGCATGCATAGGTATTTATATATACAAAATAATTATATACAGCACACACAAATATATTATGTAAACACAGACTTTTATTTTGGATGCGATTAATCGCAATTAACTTTTGCACATCCATAGTAAATACTAATGAACCTTATTGTAAAGTGTTACCCCCCCCAAAAAAAAACCCTGAAAAATGACATTTAAGATTAAGAATAAAAAGTCTAATACTGATTTTGTGTCTTCTTTGATGCTGCTTGTTTGCGGCAATGCATCCTTGTTTTTACATAGATTACTTTAGTTTTATGTGCATGAGAAAGTCTTTTAACAGCCTTAATCTCTAACTCTTTAGAAAACCGCTTAGGCAATCATCATTTTAAGGTAATTGCCTAATTTTCAGTCTCTTTAAACTGCTCATATTGCTGTTAGGACGATTATTTTATGGCCATGTGTTTAGCTGCTTGTGACTTGTGATGTTGCAGGGGTCTATTCTAAGAGCAGCACATGCTAGAAGGCCCTGCAGCCACATGACGTGGACTCCCCTGGCCCCGGTCAGCCGGCTGACCCCCTCCCTCCTTCGGGAGTGATGACATGGTCTTGCCAAAAATGAAAACACCAGCTGCTCTAGCCCTGGCCGACTGTGAGGCATAGTCTCCAGCCTTTGACTGCACCATTGACTCTCAATTCTTCATACCTGTCAATCAATATAGCTGTCACTTTTTTAATTCGCTAATCTGAGTCCTTTCCATGTCAAAGCATTTGATTGGTCAGACACTTTCATCCAGAGTCACACATAGAATAATTATCACAACGATTGAGCTACTAATGAGATCCATAATAAACTAATCCCATATTTTTTGTGCGTTCCCAGCATCCCCCGTAGGAAAGCGCCCGCTCCCCCAAGTGAGCTGCGCTCCGGGTGAGAGGAAAGGTCCTGTCGCCACCATGCCGGTTACCGTGGACCCCGAGAGCAAACCGGGCGAGTATGTCCTCAAAAGCCTGTTCGCCAACTTCACCACCCTGTCTGAACGCAAAATACGCATCATCATGGCAGAACCACTGGTAAGAGACCTATTTTTTAATATTTATCAGTCATTTGAAAGTAGGGCTGGGCGGTATATCGAGTTTGTACGATGTATCGTTATATTTTTTTATGAGGCAATACCGTTTCTATGGATACAGTAGTTTTATATGAGCACATCTGAAAAATAGCGGTGAAAGTAGCTAGGCTACATAGTACAACATGACACAAGCTTATATTAATTGCTTCAAAATAACTGATAAGATATAGTTAACGAGTTTAAAGCAGATGCTCTGACAGACACTGTTGCTGACTGACAGATATACTTGCGCTGTTTAATGCGTTTGAGATGTGGTGCTTTCCTCAGTGCTCAACTTACATTTCACAGGTATATTCTCCATCTGGAAATGTTAGAAAGTAAAGCAAATATGTCCGTGTCAGAAGAGGACGAGCGTCTGCAAGCGAATCTCCGCTAAAATTCATGCTTCCTTGAACGAGCGCCGCCACGCGCATGCGCGTGAATAGCATTATTTAGCATTATTAAGTATCATATAAAGGGCATTTCATAATAAACAAACAAAACATGTTTGAATTTTATGTGCCATACACAAAGGTGTCTAAATATTATAATAAAAAAATAATCTGATCTCACATTTTTATTATATTCATATCCAGTTGGGAGAAATAAATACTTTTTTTGGTATTATTTTTTTTTTATATATAAATTTTTTTGATTTACATTTTTTTATTTAAAAATTTTTTTATTAATTTTTTTTTTTGGTATTAAAGTTTTTGGTAAAAATTCAGCATCACCTTTTTTGGCTTTCTGGGCTCACGACTCTCATCTTTGATTAATAATTTGGGTTTTTAGGGTTTTTTGTTTGTTTTTGTTTTACAAAGTACTACGGCTGCCTCGATGGAAATGGATAACTGGATAACTAATGCATACGTTCCAAAAAAAGTATTGTCCGGACCTCCGTTGGGAAGGAAATATTTAGACTATACATCTTTGAACTTGAATTGAATACCCCTGATCTAGCCCATATTATAAGAAGGTGCCAGACGTCACAGTTTTAGCTGATTCTCTGGTATGTTGATTAGTCTGGAAAAACAGGAAGTATACAGTAAGCTGTCTAAAGATGGCACACAATACTGTGGCTTTCATTTGTAGTTGCTTTAGCTGGCAGGGATCGAACAGTAATACTTCACAATATATCTTCAATCTGCACTAATAGCCGTAAGATACTGTGTCTGTGTTTGCTGCAGTGGCTCAGGTTGCCTGGTCTCCCAGTATCATTGTAATTCCATTATGCTGGAGTGTGGATTTAAGTGGACAGGAATGGGTTTTGCCTACTCTGTATGAGATGCAGTCAAAGCTCTCAGCACCCCATCTCTAAATGCATACCGCACCCAAACAGTGTGCCAATCACGGTTGAGGTGCTGATTTTATCAGAAAGTGCATTTTCCATTCAACTTCCAGTAATTGACTGTAGGGTTGTGTGATTAATCCTAATTAAACAATACAAGATAATCCAGCACAGCTTCCTATCCTTCACAACGGTGCGCTTTCTTTCCTAAAAGTCCAAATTTAACATCCAAACAGCCAAATAAGTGAGTGTTGTGAAATTTTAGATTGATTAAATGTTTTTTTAAGTTCATGCATTACAAAAGCAAGATTGTTTTCCAGCTGGGAATCTGCAACCAATGATCTATGCCTCCTAAGTTCTTTTTGATGTTCTGCAGGAAAAGCCCCTCACCAAATCTCTACAAAGAGGAGAAGACCCGCAGTTTGATCAGGTGAGATTAAGGAACATTTTCAACATCCCTAGACTACACCTTATCAAAATGCAGACATTTGAACTTGACAATGTTCACTTTATTTAATGTCTTTCATGTTAATCTTCTGTTAGCAACGCTAGCAACGTTAGTAATTGCACTCACAACAGCCGATTCCCATACCTACAGGGGATGCAGTGATTATAATCGTCATTTAAAATACCAAAGCGGTTCAAAAACAATGAAAACAGTTCATTCTTACAAGTCACAGGGCGCAGCCATCTTGACTTCCGAAACGGAATTCTTGCTCGGACGTCCGAGAGGAGAAATCCGAGGAAAGCGGGCGTGTTGCTAGGCAACGTCTGTCGAAGAACGTCTGTAGAACGCACCATTAGCCTACTTACAGGTTGTGGCCCAACAACTGCTGCCTCTGGTTTTAAAGTCGGATCTGCTTCATGTTTTAGTAACAGTTTCTTGTTGAATCCGGTGTTGAACTCGTGGAGATTCTGGAAGCTGTCTTCCGTAAAATGCGCAACACAGAGAGCTAGATTACCATCGTCACTTTCAGGAACATAATCAAACAGAAATTGGATCCATTGTTGACGAAGTAACATCCGTGGGAAGCCCGAAGACATAAGACCTGACAGCTGCGTGAACAACACACTCGACGAGTCGACGTGCCTCGGAAATATACGCATGCCATTTTCTGCATATTCTGAGGGAGTGGTTAATGCAAATGTGTGGGTTAGTGACGTACCATAACCCCGCTGTAGTCCCAATCCAGTCATTTTTGTAGGCAATATACTTCCTGATTTTTAAAAGACGATATCTCTGCTTTTAGGGTGTAACGGTACATGTATTCGTATTGAACCGTTTCGGTTCGAGGCTTCTCATTATGTGCTTCACGGATCGTTCATCAGTTCGGACCAGCAACATCTGAGCCGATCTCGATCAGGGAACACTGTTACCACACCGCGCTAAGAGATCCGGAAAAGAAAACACTTGAATTTGCCACTGAGGTAACATCGCTGCGAGATCTAGTGAGATGCATTCACATTTCTCCGTTATTAACCGTAGATCTCTATTAGATCAAACAGCGCTGTCATGGAAACCAGGAGAAACACTGTGCCGTGAATGAACTAGTAATACTTTACGTCCACAGACCAGCAACATTCACCATGGATTTAATATAGTAACACTAACTGGAACCAGTTTGGCTGGAATGGTGAAATGCTTTCAAGTACTTCACACATCTCTTTCCAGCACTTCAAAATTCAAATGTTATATAAATACATAAATATATATTTAAATGTTATTTTTAATGTGATGACCAAAACATTTGTTCATCCTTCAAAGATGAGCCCCATTTATAAACCTGAACGTTTCAAGATCTAGGAAAACTCACACTTATTTAAAAATATCTTTTCTTTAAACAAATAGGACATTTCTCTGGCATTTCTTTCTTTTTGCTGTATCAAAAACGTACCGAACCGTGACTTGAAAACCGAGGTACGTACCGAACCGTGATTTTTGTGTACCGTTACACCCCTACTCTGCTTACACTGAACTTTCAGCGCTGCAACTTTGCAGATTCTGTTCATGCACCAGCAGCAACATTACACACTATTTAAAATGAAATAATTAGGGCTTTGAGACATGATTTCGATTTTTTTTAGACAAGTAATGTTGAAAAAGAATGACAAATAATTAATGATCTGCTCCCATACCATCCATATGTTTCCGGCCCTTCTCTATTGATGGACATTTTTTTTTTTTGAGTCATCATCAGTCAGACCCTAAGAATAGCATTCCTGTATCTGGTGCTGTCCTGACTTTACCCCTCTGTATTGAACTCTTAATGTGTGTGGGTTCTTGAACGTCTCATAGTGGTCGAGGGAATCCCAGACCTACTCGGCCCAGACACCACTCCTTTCCTCTATTTGGGTTTAGTCCGGCCTGTATGACCACATTCACTCCCGGGATCTTAATTCTGGCTGTTTTCTGATTACCCAAATTCCACCCTTAGTAACATTTTCACTGCGTCCCAATTTGCGTACTTGTACTATGCCCTAAAAGTATGTACAATTTTTTGTGTAGAGTGTTTTGCAGAAGCACAGGCATGTCATAATTGCGTCATTACCTGCAATACATTGTGTTTCTTTCATATGTACACATTCATGCAATGTTCAGCACACAATACTACCCTCTGTTTTTAATTATTGATTCATTTATCACATTGCATTTTGAGCTGTACAATTAGTACAGAAAGATTTCCTGAAGTCACTTCCTTGTTTCTCCACAGCTGATCAGCACTATGAGCTCTCTTGCTGAGTATTGTCTTCCCTCCATCCTGCGGACACTGTTTGACTGGTATAAAAGACAGAACGGTTTGGAAGACGAGTCCCATGAGTACCGTCCACGTGCCAACACAAAGTCCAAAAAGTGAGTTCCCTACGTTTAAAGTTATTTCTAAACTATTTTTATATTCTCTGAAATGCTATCAGGAGTGTGTGAACTCCCCTCAGACAAAATAATACCCATATAGGGGATTGGTAACTAAGTTTTGAACCTTTCATATGTACGAAAATAGATGCTTAATTGTTGGAATGCACAGAATTTTCAGCTACCGGAAAAAATCTGAAAAAACTATTTTTTGTTTCGGGTCGCAATGATTTTAGATGATTTTCTGAAATGAGTAACTGAAACAAAGGTTTAATTAGTGCTTCTCTGATGGCATGTTTTTACTGTGTTAATGTCGTGCACACAACATTGGCTTGACTCTAAAATAAAATACAGCTTTAAAAAAATATATTTTTTAAAATATTTTTTCTATTATGTTCAATGGGGGAAATTTTGTCATAATTATTGCATTAATACTAATTATAATTTTTTTTTTATTCTTGAAATTTTCTCAAAACACCAAAAAAGAAAAGAAAAAATATTATAAAAAACGAGTAAAAAAAAAAAAATCATGATTTTTTTTTTTTTTATATGAATCCCGGCCTTTGGGTCACCCCGAGTGTGACTCTGAAACGAACAACCCCAGAGGGTTAATGTATGTTTGAATCAAAACAAGTGATTACTGTTTATTGTCATTTAAATGTTTATATTTCATCAACAAGCTGGGGTAGAAACAATGTTATTAAAAAGTTGACGTAAAAACTGCCAATTTAAATGTTTGTACAACTCCAGTTGCAGCTATTTAAGTGTTGATTATTAAATCATTTTGGCCGAGTGCATCCTGAATTTTTGGTTTCAGCCCAGAATTTTCTTTTTTGGGTGCATCCCCACTAAATTGCCATTGCAGGTATGGCGAAAAGTGTATTCAGTTTCCATAAAACAGAATGAAACTAGAGCACAAGTGTCTGCTCATCTCATTTCCACATATTCTGTGTCAATATAATCTGATTTCTGATTTATGGTGATCTGTGCAAGTGTATATTTGTGTGTTTATGCATGTGGATGGGAGCTTGTAATTAATGGCTGTCATCAGGAAGCCTTGTCTTCATCTGATGAAATACAATCTGTACTGCAGTGCACTGTGAAGCAGCTCATCCGATATCAGGCCAGTGATAGCCAAACCGATGTGATCGTCTGTTTTTGAATGTTGCGCTAACAAGATTAGCATCGTCTGCTGGATTTTCTTCCTTTTTATGCAAGCCTACTTTCACAATAGTTTTTTTTTAACAATGTTTTTTTTAGAAATTAGTCCCATTTTTCTTTTCCAGTCCCATTTTTATTTTTTATATTTTTTATTTTTATTTTTTATTTATTTTATTTTTTATATTTTTATTTTTTATTTATTTTATATTTTTATTTTTTATTTAGTTTATTTTTTATATTTTATATTTTTATTTTTTATTTATTTTTAATTACATTTATCTCACCAAAATGTATGCTCACTCTATGTGTTTGTGCTCAATCTATGATTTTACACAGAACAAGGAAGCTTGATTTCAACCTTGAATTTAATTTACAAAGTAAACAAGATCAAATAAACAAATTACAAGCACTAATAAATACAATCAAATAAAAATACAAATGAGTGCATGCTTTAAGTTTTTTTAAGTATAGACCACAGTTTATAAAATAATCCTTTTGCTGTTTGATTAACATTAATCACACATGGTTTAAGTGCAATAGAGCTGCTAGAGATGTCAGTTTTTAGCAATCAAGAAGCATGTCTAATTAATTGAAATCATCTATTATGAACATTTAAGAAAAAAATATTTATATGATATATGTTGTGCTTTTGCTGGTAATAAAATAAAGCCATAAAACACACATTTTATAATTTATCATAAACTTTTTGTAAAATAACATGCTGCACAATGAGCTTTACTGTTAAAATTAAAACAGTGAATATTCCTTAAATTCAGTTTTGTTAAAAAAAAATCATAAGTTATTTGGATTAGTGTTAGTGTATTATTATATTAGGACATATCTAAAATTCTACTGTACAATAGTAATCTATTTCTGTCAAGTTAAACCGAACTTTTATTTTGACGGGTTGCCGTGAAGACCTTTTGAGTTTATCTGTGTGTTTATGTCATGATGATAGTTTCTCAAATGAAGCGGTTAAATGATCACTAAGTGACTTTCAGAGTGGATCTAGAGCCTGGAGAGGAAGTTCATGCATTTCTGTCTTCATATAAGCAAAAAAACAGCGCAAGCTCTCATGGCACAGACCTCAGAAGCATGTTTATATTTTTGACTCACAGTAAGCAAGCAGTGATTATCAAAATGCAATTCTCTCTTTCAGTGATGAACAGCAGAAGGATTATCTGATGGAAAGAAGAGACTTGGCAATAGATTTCATATTCTCACTTGTGCTTATTGAGGTTTTAAAACAGGTAGGTTATGATTAAATGATCAGTAAACTGGCAACCTGTCCTGAAACACATGCAACAGATGCAGAAACATCTTTGAAAGAACTTTTTCAGGGCAGGTTGAAATTTGTGTTGTCATAATTCAATTTGGCCATTTGAACACATCATTTATATAAATGTATTTATAGTTAATACTTTGTGTTATAATTAGGGCTGTGAAATGATTAATCGCATCCAAAATAAAAGTTTGTGTTTACATAATATATGTGTGTGTGGTGTGTATAATTAATTTGTATATATAAATACCCACACATGCATGCATATATTTAAGAAAAATGTGTTACTAATATATCAAATATTTATATTTATATATAATATTAATTGTGTATAAATATATATAAAATATATACATGCACATATTTCTTAAATTTATGCATGCATGTGTGGGTATTTATATGTACAAATTAATCATACATACTACAAACACATATATTATGTAAACACAAACTTTTATTTTGGATGCAATTAACCCGATTAATCGTTGCCCATCCCTAGTGTATAATCATTTTGTATATATAAGTACGCACACATGCATGTATATATTTAAGAAATATTTGCAAGTATATACTTATATATATTTATACAAAATTAATATTATACATAAATATAAATATTTGATATATTAGTAACACATTTTTCTTAAATATATACATGCATATGTGTGTATTTATATATACAAAATAATTATACACACAACACACATATATTATGTAAACACAAACTTTTATTTTGGATGCGATTAATCGTTTCACAGCCCTATTTATTATGAAATATTATTTCATTTAAATGCAGTTTTTAACCTTTAAATGTTTCTATTTAATTAATAGATTAATAAAACTAATAGATAAATACATTTATTTTATTTTGTTCACATTACACAGTGTTTCTTTCCCTTACTTATCCTGTCGCTTTCTCTCTTTATAGATCCCTCTCCATCCTCTTCTGGATGGCCTGATTCAGGAAGTCATTAACCTGGCATTCAAACACTTCAAATACAAAGAGGGGTAATGATCCATTTAAGTTATTTCCTCCATCCACCATAAGCCATTATCTTCCAACGTGTGTTTGCATGAGTAAATCTGCCTAATAAGCAGCTTACATCATTAAAATGTTCATTAAATCACGCTTATTTCTCTGTCCTGCAGATACCTTGGGCCCAACACCACCAACATGCACATAGTGGCTGATCTGTACGCAGAAGTCGTCGGTGTCGTGGCCCAGTCCAGGTAAATTATGAAGCAGCAAACTCAGCTAATAAGAGCTATTTTAATGTTTCAGGGATTTTGGATCAGTGAAAACATCCGATATTAAGTTTGCTAATATTTATATTAATATTAATATATAAAATATTAATATATATATATATATATATATATATATATATTAAATGTATATTTAATATTATATATATATTAGAGCTGTCAAAACGATTAATCGCGATTAATTGCATTCAAAATAAAAGTTTGTGTTTACATAATATATGGGGGTGCGCTGTGTATAATTATTTTAGATATATAAACACATACACATGCTTGTATATATTTAAGAAATATTTTCATGTATATTCTGTATATGGATTTATATATAATTTATATTATATATAAATATAAATATTTTATATATAATTTTTTTTTTCTTAAATATACATGCATGTGTGTTTTTATATATATAGAAAATAATTATACACAGTGCACCCACATATATTATGTAAACACAAACTTTTATTTTGGATGCGATTAATCGCGATTAATCATTATGACAGCCCTAATATTAATATTAATATATACAATATTAATATATATTAAATATATATATATATATATATATATATATATATATATATATATATATATATATATATATATATTAATATATATTAAATATATATTTAATAATATATATTAAATTTAATATATATATATATATATATATATATTTAATATAAATATATATTAAATATATATATATATATATATATATATATATAAAATATTATATATATATTTATATATATATTAAATATTAATATTTGGTAACATCTAATATTTTGTTTGGTAATGTGTTGGGTCACCGCTTTGAAGTCCAATGTAAAATCAAAACCACTTCCATTTGCAATAAAATTCCCACCTAACTTAAACTCTAAATGGATGGCTTCATGGTTCCCGTTGAAGCCGGCGACCTGGTTTCGAGCTCAAAAGGATGGCTGCATCCTTCTTCCTGCGACAGAGTGTCTAGTGTTAGATGAAGCACTAATGGGAGGCCATTACGCTGATAGACGAGACGTCTCGTCATGTTCACAGGGAGCTCCGTCAGTGTCGCACAGAGATGGAGTTTCTCCTTATCAGTCCGAGAGCTCCAGTCCTGACAGTAATGGCCTCTTTCCATATTTAATAGTGTGAAAAATGTATTTGTGGCAGCACGTATAATAAGGAAGTCTTGAAATATCTGGTGTGTCTGTTAAAAGTCAAATGACATGCATGTGCTTCATCACCCCAGTGCAAATAACACAATTCAGTCAAACAGTGTGCACAATGCAAATACTGTAATATTCTTGATTTCTCTCGGCGGGATAGTAGCTAGTTAGTTTGCAGCTCACCTAAAAGAGAGACACAGATTGAGATCCCTCCCTATCCCCCCTCCAGATGCCTTTCTAAATATAGGGCTGAAGATCTCTTTCTCTGTCAGAACCAACTCACAAACACTCCCTAACACACACGTGCACACGAAACACGTCCAAGTCCTGGAATTTAGTGAATTTAAACTTCCCATGTTAAATTCCCATAGAGTCAGGCAGATTTTTATTTTTAAAAGCCAGTTATTTGATGGATCCAGGATAATATGCATCCTGATAAAGTTCCCTTGGCCTTTGGAATTAAAATATCCCCAAAATATCCCCACATCATCACACACCATTCACCACACCTAGAGATTGGGGATATTTTAATTCCAAAGGCCAAGGGAACTTTATCAGGATGCATATTATCCTGGATCCATCAAATAACTGGCTTTTAAAAATAAAAATCTGCCTGACTCTATGGGAATTTAACATAGGGGTGTCCTGACTTATGCACCCTGTATTTTAAGGAAAAACATTTATTTATTTATGATACATTATTCATTCACAAAGAAAATTGGTGTCCTTAAAGGTTGGAGTTTTCCTCATTTTTCTAATTAAGGCATTAAGATCAATATCCAAAAGATGATTTTTTTATTCCTCTTTTTAGGCAACTTTAGCATGGGTGCCCAAACTTATTCACACCACTGTATATATATGTATATATATGTGTATGTATGTATGTATGTATAAATAAGCCAGTGCAAAATGATGGGATTCAAACCGAAACGTATGTTTTATTATTTTTATAAATATGAATCCCTCTTTCCCAGGTTTCCTGCAGTGAGGAAGAAGTTCATCTCAGAGTTGAAGGAGCTCAGGCAGAAAGAGCAGAGCCCGTATGTTCTCCAGAGCACTATCAGCCTCATCATGGGGGTCAAGTTCTTCCGCATTAAGATGTACCCGGTGGAAGATTTCGAAGCGTCTTTCCAGTTTATGCAGGTGCACAATGCAACAATTACTTCAGTGTTCCACTTTATTTGACAAACAAACATACACAATTATATAAAGAAAATCAATCTCTCTCTTATGTTTATAGGAGTGTGCTCAGTATTTCTTGGAGGTGAAAGATAAGGACATTAAACACTCTATGGCTGGACTCTTTGTGGAGATTCTCGTCCCAGTAGCCGCAGTAAGTACATCCGTCTCTGAGAGATGAGCACTGCCAAACTAAATATTTAAAATATTTAAATGTTTGTTTTCATTCATTCGCTAAAGCCTCGTTCACACTACATGATGTTAACCCTTGTGCATCCTTATGGACGTTTTTGTCCTTTTCGGTTTTATTTTTTTGGATCACTTTGCTTGTGTTAAAGCTAGCTGCAAAAAACTTGGCACAGGTGCACTCTAAAAAATGCTGGGTTGTTTTAACCCAACTTTGGGTCAAATATGGACAAACCCAGCCGTTGGGTTAAATTTGTACATTACATTTTTAACCCAACATTTCGGGTTTGTCCATATTTGACCCAAAATTGGGTTAAAACAACCCAGCATTTTTTAGAGTGTGTGTATTTTTATTGGAATAATCCGTCATTTTCTTAAAAAAATATTTTTTGCATTAGGTACAAAAATCCTCCCTCTCAGCACCTTTTGGACAAAAATGTCCCCATTGAAACCCATTAAAACTGCCATTTTTAATCCCGGTTCAGTTAACTATACAATTATGCAATCTTTGTTAAGAGGCTTTCATTCTGATGGCAAGGCTTCAAAATTTTATTTTTACTATTTTTTTATCAGATGGTGTCATTTTTTTTTTAAAGTTTGGCCTATAAAACAATTAAATATGGCTTTATTCCTGTTTTCTGCTTCGGCATACTATAGAGCCAACTGGATAAATTATGCACCGATATTTGTGTGGGTGTGTTGGTATGGATGTCAGTGTGGTTAGTATGTGTGTTATTAAAAAATATGTGTGTGTGTTTGTAATACTGAGAGAGAAAACCTGCAAATAATAATCCAATCACTGTGAGCTCCAGTGGGGTTTTGCTGGCACCCGATGGGGAAAATATGTTACTACACCCAAACAAACTGTTACAGAAAGCTCATTTTTTTGAGATATCATCCTCAAATTTGGAATTTATGGCTTTGATTTTATTGCAGTTTTGAGTTCAACCTGATTTATAAAATATATATTTTATATAAAATATTTTTTTTAATGAATAATTTTCATAAACTTACCTATATAACTTTTTTTTTTTTGGATTTACTCATTATCATTTTTTACTTATTAATTATAATTTTTTTACTTACTAATAATTAATAAAGGCTGGTTTCTAAAGCAGTTCTTCCTGCATTAATGTTCATGGGCAGTTTATTCAGACCTTAACATTAAGTCTTTTACTGTTATATGTCAACAAGATTCAAAAAAAATATTTTCATCTGCTATACCTAATGTTTGGGTAATTATGCAAATTAGCACATATGTAATTAGATTATGCACCATTTGTCCATGTAAAAAAACAATTGCAAAAAACTTGTAATACATTTTTTTTTGTTTGTCTTGATGTAAGTAATCAACTCAGTGATTTTCATGATGATATCTAAAGGTTAAAATGTTTACCCTATTCATGTGAATAAATATAGGCGAATGAATGGGATATATTTGGGTCTTATTCGAAGTTCTTGTGGGCTTTTTTTTCCTTACTCAGGACATATTGAGGATACAGAATCAGTTGAGTTTGCTTCTGTTGCGGTTTGTTCAAGGTTGACCCCCATTTTGGCTTAAAATGACTGGACTACTTGGCTTTAATTGTGATTTGTTTTGAGTAAGAAAAGTTAGTACATTTGAATATTAATGTAATAAGGTGGATCTTGTCCAAACTGTTTCCCGTTTCTCTTCAGACGGTGAAGAATGAGGTGAATGTGCCCTGTTTGAGGAATTTTGTGGAAACTCTTTACGACACGACTTTGGACCTGTCATCCAGGAAGAAACACTCTCTGGCAAGTCTTCCCCTCTCCTTCTTCATGCTCGAGAGCAATGAGATGCATCTACAGTAATTGACGTTTTTTTCCGCTGTCTGGGATGCTTCAAATATCTTTCACGCCTTAACATAGCAACTTTTGATTTTACACAGTGGCACACAATAGCTGGGTGACGTGTGTGCATTCTTACACCCTCGTTAAAAATTTCAGTTGATTTGTTTGCCATTTAAATAGTTAACAATCCAACTTAAAGAAAACAACTCAAGTGCAAAATTATTGTGACAGGAAAGAGGAAAGTGCTTTCTAAAATATTTTTGAGAGCAGTGCTTCAAGGTTTGGATCCTAAATATAATGTGCGTTTTTTTTTTATAATTTACATGAAATGAAATTACTAACAGCAAATGCTCAGGCATTTCCTTAGCAACATTTTTTAATGCAACTATAGTTTCTGCAAACTAACACAGTTGGTGTAGATGTTGTTGTTTATTTTATTTTTTTTTTTCTGGTAAATTTACAATGAAATAACCAAAGAAAGGAGTAGGCTTGTATTTGCCTGCCCGATTTAACCATATACCTGAAGAATCAGTATTATAAATTATACAAAAACAATATACATATTTATACAATACATATTTTTTTTACATAGTATTAACAAAATTTACATATTAACTAAATAATCATAAAAAAAGAAAATCTTTTTTATCGATCTTTTGAAACTACTCAGAAGTACAAATCAGGAATTATAAATTATTAAAAAAAACAGTATACCTATTTATACAATACTGCACATGCATTTTTTTTTACATAATATTAACAAAATTTACATACTAACTGAATACTCATTAACAATTTTCTTTTTTAAACATCTTTTAAAGCTAGACAGAGAAGTACATCATTTCAAATCATCTTTTAGTAAATTCCATAATTTCACATCCATAACTGAGACACATCTAGATTTTACATTGTTTCTTTCTTTTCCACATTCAAACACAAACAGGCCTCTTAAGTTATATCTACCCTGTAATTATTTTACGCTTTTAAAACATTTTTAAATCTTATGTATTTTTTTTTTGTATTTTTTATTATATTTTTTATATATTATATAAATTATATTTATATCATTATATTATATTATTATATTTTTTATATATTATAATGTAATTGACTATATGTAATTATTTTACGCTTTTAAAACATTTTTAAATCTTTGTTTAGTTTTATGTTTGTTCCATATGCTAACTACTTTTTTGATGAGAGTTTTAACTAAGTATCATTTTTAGTAATAAAAATTAAGTACTGTGGTATTTTTGATTGGATTTGTGGTTACCAGGGTTTATAATATTTCATATAATAAGTATTTCAAGTAATCACAAAATGTCTAATTGGGTCTCAGGGAAAGAAAGATTGAATATTTTGTTCTTTGCTCAGTCATTAAATCACATAATTCTTGTTAAGCACATCTAATGCAACCATTGACTTGCTTATTCTCTTCTGTAGGCTCTGTATCCATTGGTAACGTGTCTTCTGTGTGTGAGCCAGAAGCAAATCTTTCTAAACAGATGGCACGTTTTCCTCAACAACTGCTTGTCCAACCTGAAAGTGAGTATTTGAGATCTTGCATGACACAGCTTTCATAGATCAGCAGAAAACGTGCCAAGAGGAATGCAGTTTTTGTTGTGCAAGGGGGTTGTGTTAGCATCATGTGAGCCCATCAGTCAAGTGCACAAATATTTAAAGTGGCAGCAGTTTGATGCAAATTGCGGTTAAAAATGTGTGAAATGCAGAGGGAGGGCAGCGGACTGCAGGAATGTTGAGAGCAGAATCCTTTATCATTAGCTTAAACATCTCATTGTACATTTTGTGCTCAGCACTTCAGTCTCTGACCTGTGTGGGGGTGCGAGAGAGGTGGAATTAGATTAGAAAGGAGGTGCATGAACAACAACCATGATTGCATAATATCTTAGCAGAACCGTGTCTGTGAGAATGGTTTAATATCAGCGTTATCTGATTTCTGTTATCTCTCAGTCAGTCGTCATGTTGAACTTGCAGAGGTCTGCTGACTTGTTATGTAATTATTAGGGCTGGGTATTGAGACAAATTTCACAATTCGATTCGATTTCGATTCACAAGCTTGCAATTCGATTCGATTTCGATTACGATTTGATTCAATATTGATTATTTCGGATATCAGTTCCAATAAATGGCCATTTTTCTCAAGGGAATCAAATCTCTGAACTAATGCTGTAAACTATGGGAGTCTAGTTGTAGCCTATAGGCTTCATTAGTCTAATATGAAGGTCATAATCAACTGTTTTGTAGCTATACAAACACTTAAATTACACTTTTATTTATTTTTATAATAAGAAGATTATATGAAATATAAACATTTAATTGGTGGCTGTCATAAAAACTTGCCAGATTTATTCAAATATGCATTAAATATTGAAGAACATTAAGATTATAATGCATATGTAATATGGTGTATATATTTATCAAAATGCTCCTCTCTAGAGTTATTTTTTCTAGCTGACTAACGAGTTTATGGACGTAGTTTGAAAATTGAGACTTTGTTTCATATCAATAGTAACAAAGGACAAAGATTATTGCGATTTTTCAGCCGCGATACAATGATCCATTCATTCAAATGAAACAGGATGACTAATCGATTCTTGAGATTTAAGAATCGATATCGGTTCGTAAAAATGAGAATCGATTAATATCGATATTTATTACCCAGCCCTACTTGTTATGTAATTAAGGTTTTGATCTGCAGGAAAAAGATCCTGTTTGTTGCAGTGCCCACATTTGGTCAAAAGTCAAAGGAAATTGAACACTTAAGCCAAGAAAGAATAGATCAGGTTTAAAAAGAAGAAGAAGAAAAAAAGATGGGACATTTTCAGGGGGAAAAAAAATAATCTTGCCTGTAAAACTATCCAAACATCCTTATAATAAGATATTTTTAATATATATATTATATTAAAATATTAAAAATAAATATATTTTATCTTTTATCTATATCTTATGCATTCATCATAAAGATCACTACAATTGATTAGATGTAGGCCTGTAACAAGAAAAAAAGTTACTAAACTTAATTCAAGATGTGTTCTCTGAAATTATTATTAGTCTTAATGTCATGACTCCCGTCTTGTGTTTTCCTTGTCTTGTGTGGACTTTTGTTATTTCCTGTTTTGTAGTCCTATGTAGTTTTTCTTGTTTATTAGTCTCTCCAGGTGTTTCTAATTAGTTATCTTGTCTGTCTGTGTATTTAAACCTCTGTGCTGCTTCAGTTGATGTTGCTTGTGGCGGTCTCCATGTTTCTGACCTGTGTTTCTTTGCATGACCTGGTTACTTTATCAAAAGAGTGTTTGCATTTGGATTTTCTCTCTGTTTCGTCCTTGCTGCATCATTTCACTTGATATTTTTTTGTATATATTCTAAGTAAATAAGTATGTAAGTAAATTTATCCTGTTTAGATATTTTTTCAGGTGGAATTAATGGCAATTATACAGAAGTATAAAAAATGCACTCATTTGGTGAGCATAATTGATAAGATGCATGACAGGAACATAACAGGAAATTTCAATAAAGTGCTTTTCTTGCAGAACAAAGACCACAAAATGGCCCGGGTGGCGCTTGAATCTCTCTATCGGCTGCTGTGGGTCTACATGATCCGAATCAAATGTGAAAGCAACACTGCAACACAAAGGTAGCATATTGTAAAACTAAGAAATCTATTTCTAATATAAGAAGAAATATAATGGATTTCATTTTAAATGCACGGCACTGACAGTAATGATAAGGAATTTGATTCTGATCCTGATTGACATTCATTAATATGACATTTTTCTATATTCATTCCAGCCGCCTCACCTCAATCATATCAACACTGTTCCCTAAGGGTTCACGGAGCGTCGTTCCCAGAGACATGCCCCTCAACATCTTTGTCAAGATAATTCAGTTCATTGCCCAGGTTTGAGAATATATTCCACCTCTTTTCCTATGCTAGGTCCTGCAATTTTACACTGTTGTCACAGAAATGATGGCTTATCATTTAACACTGAGTAATGTAATCTTTGTTTCTTTTCTGGATGTAGGAAAGACTGGATTTTGCTATGAAAGAAATAATATGTGATCTGCTGAGTGTTGGAAAATCAGCCAAAGCTTTCAGTTTAAACCCAGAGGTAATGCTCAAACACACACTTTTACTGCAAATGTTGTAATGATTTTATATAAAGCTCATCCACCTATTAATAAATGAAGAGTTTGGTTCCAAAACACGATAAACGCCATTTAAAAAAAATCTGACTTTTCAATACCGACTAGATACAAAACAATGTTTAATTTGACGAAAAATTCGATATCCGCCGTATATGTATGAATGAATGCATAATTCATGCATGATTCATTTATCCATGAATTCATGATAATTCATGACATGTACCCTTAAAGTGTTCCCGAATATTGTTATATTAAAGCAATGGATTTATAGTATGCTCAAGAAATTCAATTTGTGTAAAATTTTATTTTGATTAATTGCATTTAAAAAAAAAATAAAATAATGGATTTATTGCATTTGGGGGGGAAAAAAACAATCTGTTTTTATAATAAATCTTTGAAAATCAAAACCTGGATTTAATTTTTTTATTGATATTATAACCTACAAATGCTATGTGAAATTTTGAAACAGAAAATAGTGGTTTTCATCTTCCCATTTTCTTGCTAAAGAAAACACAGTTTTATTCAAATTCATCAAAATGGATTTATAGCGTTTTGGAACCAAACTTTTCAAATATAGAATTATAGAATGATGAAAATAGAATTGTGTTTGAAACTTTGACACATTTAACCCAATGCGATGAGGAAATGCATTTTCTAATGTATGTCCAGAGGATGAACATCGCCCTGAGAGCGTTCCTCGTCATAGCCGACAACCTGCAGCAGAAAGATGGTGAACCACCCATGCCGAACACAGGGGCCACTTTGCCTTCTGGGAACACACTGAAGAAGAAAAAAACCTACCTCAGCAAAACTCTAACTGAGGAGGAAGCAAAACTGATAGGTCAGGGCACTTCGCTTTTACACACACCTGCCTGTTTGTGTTTTTATTTATTCCTCTTACTTTTCTCTCATTTTTTATTGTATTTGTGTTGTTGGTCATTGTGATCTGTTGTTTATTCTGCTGTAAAGCACTTTGGTTCACCTATCAGTTGATGTAAGGTGCTATATATAAATAAAGTACATTTACATTTGTTCGTTTTGCAGTTTTTGATAGTCTTGGTTGTTCTCTGCAGGTATGGCACTGTATTACTCCCAGGTCAGGAAATCCATCGATAACATCCTGAGGCACTTGGATAAGGAGGTGGGCCGCTGCATGATGCTCACCAACGCCCAGATGCTCAACAAGGAGCCCGAAGACATGATCACGTAAACAGTTTTTTGGGACCTGTCAACACTTATTAATTATCTCAGAGCGTGACATGAGTGGGTGAAGGAAACGCTCACAACCAGACAACTTATGAGTCACATTCAGCACACACACACACCCTGTTTAGTAGGACTGGGTAATAAATATAGATTTCTCGATATTAATCGATTCTCATTTTTACGAACCGATATCGATTTTTAAATCTCAAGAATCGATTAGTCATCCTGTTTCATTTGAATGAATGGATCATTGTATCGCGGCTGAAAATCGCAATAATCTTTGTCCTTTGTTACTATTGATATGAAACAAAGTCTCAATTTTCAAATTACGTCCATTTTCTTTAGAAATTCAAAAACATAAATAGCGTTTTGTCGCTGTGGCGTGAGATCGCTCTGGAGAAGCAGCAGCGCTGATCTCTCTTCCGGCTTAATAATTCCAGTCACAGCGCCAAATAAACATGAATGAGCATCTGAAAGTGTGTTAAAGATAGAGGACAACTTATCCAAATCCGGATCATGACACATTGATTCACTCAATCAGCGTTTCAACCGTGGAAAGACGTCAGTTAAACAGCTCGTAATCAATGTATCGTCATATTTACCTCAGAAAACCCACATAAACTCGTTAGTCAGATAGAAAAAATAACTCTAGAGAAGAGCATTTTGATAAATATATACACCATATTACATATGCATTATAATCTTAATGTTCTTCAATATTTAATGCATATTTGAATAAATCTGGCAAGTTTTTATGACAGCCACCATTTAAATGTTTATATTTCATATAATCTTCTTATTATAAAAATAAATAAAAGTGTAATTTAAGTGTTTGTATAGCTACAAAACAGTTCATTATGACCTTCATATTAGGCTAATGAAGCCTATAGGCTACAACTAGACTCCCATAGTTCACAGCATTAGTTCAGAGATTTGATTCCCTTGAGAAAAATGGCCATTTATTGGAACTGATATCCAAAATAATCAATATTGAATCGAAATCGAATCGAATTGTGAAATATGTCTCAGTCTGACATTCTCTTTTTTTCCGTTTCTCTTTACTCCGTCTCTCTCTTTGCTTGCTTTTTCTGACCTCATCCCTTCTCTCGGGTCAGGGGTGAGAGAAAACCGAAGATCGACTTGTTCCGGACGTGTGTTGCGGCCATTCCACGTATCCTGCCAGATGGCATGTCCAAAATTGAGCTCATCGATCTCTTGGCCAGGTGAGTTTGAGCGTGCATAAACAGCACACGCTGCATCTGAAACACAAGAGGAGCTGTAATTGACTATTTGTCTTCTTGTATTCTGCAGGCTGACGGTCCACATGGATGATGAGCTCAGACTCATTGCCCAGAATTCCCTGCAGAGTCTGCTGCTGGACTTCTCCGACTGGCGAGAGGACGTGCTGTTCGGCTACACCAACTTCCTGCTGCGTGAGGTGCAGGACACTCAGCAGGGCCTGCAGGACTCCTCCGTTAAACTGCTGCTGCATTTCCTGACGCAGTGGAGGCTGGCCATACAGGCGCCTGGAAAACGCTCGGCTGAGGTATCAGCATCAGTTCTTAGTATACACACTTATCCAATCTAAATGGGTTTTGGGAGCTGTGTGCATGACTTCCGCTCAATTTCAGTTCGCTCCTGTACTCAGTCTGAGCTATCTCTCAGTTTCCATCCCAGGCCAATCAACGAACAGAGGCGAGTTCGCTGAGCGGCGAGTTTAAGATTGTATTTTAGGTTAGGGAAGTCGAAAACGACAGCAGATATGGAGATACGGAATGCAATTAGACGCTACCGGACCCCTCTAGCGAGTAAAAAGATGTTTAAGAGGTCTTTTACCCCAAATGGTGTGTGTGTGTGTATATTTGTTGACCTTAGATGGGATCTCAGAGCAGCGGGAGCTCCAGACTGGCACCCGATCGCAGTCCTCACTCCACGGTGCTGCACGCTGTGGAGGGTCTGGCCCTGCTGCTGCTGTGCTCCTGCCAGACCAGCACTCGCAAACTGGCCGTGTCCGTCCTCCGAGAGATACGCTGCCTGTTCACAGCCATCGGACAAGCCGAGGTGAGACGGGCTGCTGTGAAACACTGACTAAACTAAACAGCATTACCTAGGACAAGGTAGAGTCAAATAAGATATAATTGAACAAGGCAGAATAGAATAGAATAGAATAGAATAGAATCTGAAAGACTAAAAAAAAGACAATCGAATTATAAAGAAAGAGATGGCATTGAATAGAAAAGACAGAATAGAATAGAATAGAATCTGAATCTGAAAGACTAAAAAAAAGAGAATCGAATTATAAAGAAAGAGATGGCATCGAATAGAAAAGACAGAATAGAATAGAATAGAATCTGAAAGACTAAAAAAAAGAGAATCGAATTATAAAGAAAGAGATGGCATAGAAAAGACAGAATAGAACAGAAAAAGGAAGAACGGAAAAATACAGAATTGTAAAGAAAAGGATAACACAGAATAGAAAAAAAGACAGAATAGAATAAAATAAGATATAATAGAAAATATAGAATATATTAGAACTGATTCTGGTCGAATAGAAAGTCAAGAAAAATAGTTAAGAAAAGAGGAGTTTAGCCTAGAGTAGCCTAGGGAAGAAGAATATAGAATTGATAAAGACAGAATATTGTATAGAATAGAAGACAACATGATCAAAAAGAGAAAGAGAACAATAGAAACAATAGAAAAGAGTAAGAGGAAAGAAAAATCAATTATATATATTATTATTATAATTAGATATAATTATTATATATAATTAGATAGATAGAATGGAATAAAAAACAATTAGAACAAAAAAAAATAGAATAGAAAGAGACTTGATAATAGAAAATGATAGAATACAACCGAGTACAATAACTTGAAGAATAGAATAGAATCTGAAAGAATAAAAAAAGACAATTGAATTATAAAGAAAAAGATAGCATAGAATAGAAAAGACAGAATATAACAGAAATGGAAGAACAGAAACAGACAGAATTGTAAAGAAAAGGATAACATAGAATAGAAAAAGACAGAATAGAATAAAATAAGATATAATAAAAAGACAGAATATATTAGAACTGATTCTAGTCGAAATAGAAAGTCAAGAAAAATAGTAAAAGAAAAGAGGAATATAGCATAGAATAGAAGAATATAGAATTGAAAAAGACAGATTATAATAAAATAGAATATGATATAATAGAAGACAACATGATAGAAAAGACAAAGAGAACAATAGAAAACAGTAAGAGGAGAGAAAAAACAATATATATATATACTCTATATATAATTATAATTAGATAGAATAGAGTAAAAAACAATTAGAACCAAAAAAATAGAATAGAAAGAGACATGATAATAGAAAATGATAGAATACAACCGAGAACAATAACTTGAATAGAATAGAGTAGAGTAGAATAGAATAGAATAGAATAGAAGAGTTTCTCTTGTGCCATTATTGTTGTTGGAGAAGTTAGTTTTATTCTTGGAAATTATTTAAAACACAGAAAATAACTAAACATTTGGTTGAACTTATTGACTGAATTTGATGTCATGTGACCAGTTGAATTAATCATACACATGCACGCACATGTTTATGGTTAATTCAGATGCAATGCTAATCCTAAACATTATTCAACACAAGGCTTGTGACTGTCATGTGACTCTGCTCTCAGGATGATGATAAGTCCATGATCGAGGTTATGGACCAACTGGCCCCCAGCGTGCTGGACAGCTTCGTCCATGTGGCTGTCTCCGACTCTGTAAGCATTCCCTATTAACCCTCCGCATGTGTTTCTGTTTGTGTATCCACATGTTTGTGTGTCGTTCTCAGTACTGACCTCAACTTGCATAAAATTGATTTGTGCCATGAGACTTTTATAGAATTCAGTTGTCTTTAAAATCATAACACTCATGCATGCTTACTCAAGTTCAGCTATTAAACCCTGTGTTCTGTGTAGGCTACCCTGCCCATGAGTCATCACGTGGACCTGCAGTGGCTGGTAGAGTGGAACGCCCGCCTGGTGAACAGCCACTATGATGTAAAGAGTCCCTCTCACGTGTGGATCTTCGCCCATTCGGTGAAGGACCCCTGGGTGCTCTGCCTCTATAGCTTCCTTAGGCCAGAGCATCTCCCCAAACACTGCCCAACGGCGCTCAGCTATGCCTGGCCTTACGCCTTCACTCGCCTACAGCTGCTGATGCCACTAGTTGACCCAAAGTGAGTTTTTCGATCATCTTTACTCTTAAAGGGATAGTTCACTTTGAAATTAATTTTTGGTAGTGGTAAAATTTCGCAGTAGTTTCAATTTTGATATTTTTAGGTCAAACCGTTCTCTGTCAGTCATATAATGGAGGTCTATGGTCACCACCTCAAAGAGCATGCACAGAGAAGTCCAAATTAAACATGATTTAATGACTCGTAAATGTAAGTACACATTGATGGCCTAAGACACCAAACGAGCGGTTTGTGTGAGAAAAAGAACAGTATTTATATTGTTTTTACCTCTTGTAACCACAACCACATACAGCATTGGGGATTGTTAACAATATGCCTTTGGTAATGAGGTAAAAACAATATAAATACTGTTCTTTTTCTCACAAAAACTGCTTGTTTCATGTCTTGGACCATCAATGTGTACTTACATTTACGAGTCATTAAATCATGTTTAATTTGGACTTCTCTGTGCATGCTCTTTGAGGTGGTGACCATAGACCTCCATTATATGACTGACAGACAAGAACGGTTTGAAAATTGAAAATACAGCAAAAACAAAGACACCTACATCTCGGATGCCCTTGGGGTAAGCTAAAACACTCCAAAAATTAATTTTAAAGTCAACTATCCCTTTAAACGTCCAGTTTATAGTAGCTTTTATTTTTTTACGAATATTGGGGTGGAAAACAGACGTTCAAGAGTTTCCCTTTCTCTGGTACACATTTCCAGCAGTCCCGTTTACGCCAAAAAGACCAGCACGCCAGGCCCGGCCGATGCCTATGTGACGCTGTGGAGGAATTACCTGATATTGTGCCTCGGTGTTGCCAAACCCAGCATCATGAGTCCGGGTCACCTGAGGGCCTCCACCCCTGAGATTATGGCTACCACACCTGATGGCAGCGTCACGTATGATAACAAGGTGCGTTGTGCCCTATAGTAGTAATTGAAGAACAGTGATGTCTTGAGTTGTACATGTATGTGTTTCTGATCAGGTGATAGGCACACCATCAGTGGCATGGCTCCTGAAACAGCTGGTTCCCCTCATGAGATCGGAAAGTTTAGAGATCACAGAGTCTCTGGTCCTCGGCTTTGGGCGAACAAACTCCCTTGTGTTCAGGTATTGTTTTTAATAAACATGCCTCTTTCTCACTTAATGAGCTATTTAGCATAATTCTACTCCCAAAAACAGCTGATTTTCAGAGTTTGGATTATTTCTAGGGCAGTCAAACGATTAATCGTGATTAATCGCATTCCAAAATAAAAGTTTGTGTTTACATAATATATGTGGGTGCACTGTGTATAATTATTTTATGTATATACTGTATATAAATGCACACACATGCTTGTATATATTTAAGAAATATTTTCATGTATATACTATATATATTTATATAATATATTTTTTATATATAAATAATATTTTTTTTCTTAAATATACATGCACGTGTGTGTATTTATATATATAGAAAATAATTATACACAGTGCACCCACATATATTATGTAAACACAAACTTTTATTTTGGATGCGATTAATCGCGATTAATCGTTTGACAGCCCTAATTATTTCATAAACCAAAGCCAAATTTATCAAAGCATTCTGGCAGCTACACTTGACTTTTGCCACACACACTGTGAAAAACGTGAGGTGTTTGAGAACACCGCGTGAAAAGAGCAAGTAATGTGTGTGTCAAACAAAATAGCAGAGATGACTGTCATTCCATTCTGACGTGTGCCGTTACTCAGAAGAGGACAAACGTCTACAGGTTCTAGTGGTTCACTATTGGTAACTAAAACTATTAAAATCATTTTCTGTTATAAAAAAAATAAATATAAATATTAGATGAAATACATAAACATAAAACGAGTTGCTTACTTTAATAAATCAGTTTAAGTTAAAATAAAATAATTAATAAATATAGCTAAAAAGAAATTAAAAAAACTAATACAAACCACAAAAGCACGTAACAAAAAGACTAAAAAAAATTATAAAATGATTCAAAACATTAAAAAAATAACATAATAGTATATAAAATAATAAAATAACACTCAGCACAGGTTATGTAATTTGAAATGTCAATCTCTAGAAGTATGGATTTTAATTTTGATTTTTTTTTTTTTTTTTTTGTCAGATATGAATTCATAGCAACATTATTACAGGAAAAAGCCTGATTTACGTCAGGATTTTGAGCCAAAAGCAGTTTTATGGAAATATTTATGTTACTTTCATCATCCTGCGGGTGTCTCATGACTGTTTCTCGTGTGTGTTTGATTAGGGAGCTGGTGGAAGAACTCCATCCTCTAATGAAAGAAGCTCTGGAGAGGAGGCCTGAGGTGAGAGTTTGTCAATTTATAAACCCCCATGATAAAATCATATTTATTAGGGCTGGGTAATAAATATCGAATTCTCAATATCTTGTCAATATCTTTGATAATCTTTGTCCTTTGTTACTATTGATATGAAACAAAGTCTCAATTTTCAAATTCCGTCCATTTTCTTTATAAATTCAAAAACATAAATAGCGTTTTGTCGCTGTGGCGTGAGATCGCTCTGGAGAAGCAGCAGCGCTGATCTCTCTTCCGGCTTAATAATACCAGTCACAGCGCCAAATAAACATGAATGAGCATCTGAAAGTGTGTTAAAGATAGAGGACAACTGATCCAAATCCAGATCATGACACATTGATTCACTCAATCAGCGTTTCAACCGTGGAAAGACGTCAGTTAAACAGCTTGGAATCAATGTATCGTCATATTTACCTCAGAAAACACACATAAACTCGTTAGTCAGATAGAAAAAATAACTCTAGAGAGGAGCATTTTGATAAATATATACACCATATTACATATGCATTATAATCTTAATGTTCTTCAATATTTAATGCATATTTGAATAAATCTGGCAAGTTTTTATGACAGCCACCATTTAAATGTTTATATATCATATAATCTTCTTATTATAAAATAAATAAAAGTGTAATTTAAGTGTTTGTATAGCTATAAAACAGTTGATTATGACCTTCATATTAGGCTAATGAAGCCTATAGGCTACAACTAGACTCCCATAGTTTACAGCATTAGTTCAGAGATTTGATTCCCTTGAGAAAAATGGCCATTTATTGGAACTGATATCCAAAATAATCAATATTGAATCGAATCGTAATAGAAATCGAATCGCAAGCTTGTGAATTTTTGTCTCAAATTTGTCTCAATACCCAGCCCTAATATTTACTGTTGTGTGTATAGTGCAGTGGCAGTGCTCATGCACAGTTTTCAGATTTAAATGGACTCTATTTCTGTCTCTGTAGAATAAGAAGCGTCGAGAGCGGAGAGATCTGCTCCGGCTGCAGCTGCTGCGTATCTTTGAGCTTCTTGCTGACTCAGGGGTCATCAGCGACAGGTGAACTTGATCCCACTCACTGGTTTTGTGGACTTATGAAGTCAAATCCTGGGTTTAACTTTCTAAACTAATCTTCTTTCATAACAAAGTGAATCTGTGACCTCTGTTGAGAAAGTGTTGTAAAGAGCACCTGTTTTTCTCGTCGTCTCTGCAGCACTAATGGGGCGTTGGAGCGAGATTCCCTGGCTCTAGGAGCCCTTTTCCTGGAGTATGTTGATCTGACCCGGATGCTCTTAGAGGCAGAGAACGACAAAGAGCTGGACATTTTGAAGGACATGAGAGCTCATTTCAGTGGAATGGTGGCCAACCTCATCCAGTGTGTTCCAGGTAAGACTCTACATTAAAAACATAGAGCAAATACTTTGAATATCCCCACTACTTAGAACCATTTTCCCCATTAGCATCCCAGTGATCATTCCCAATGTATAATGAAGTGTACTCCTGAATACCAAATTAGAGCAGGTGAGATAATAGAGCCATTGATACACAGGTCTCAGAGTCTAAGGTTATCCAAACACACCGCCCCTTCATATGCTCAATAGGCTCCGAGACTGAGTGAGTCACTCATTACAGGCCCAGGATCAGAGCTATGAATAGATCTGTGCATGCTCTGATTAATACTTGTTGACTGACAGACCAGCAAAGCACAACACACAAGTCGCCTACGCAAGCTCATCGAAAGCCCTGCGTCACAGCCAGCTCGCAAATCAAGAGCTGTGATGCAGGGCTGTTCAGTATGTTCACATCCTGTAAAATATGGGATGAATATTAGCATTTTATATAAATAAATATGACAGTATTTACCTGTTAAAAGGGGAGTTTATTTTACAAGTTGTTTATCTTTATAAAGTAAATGGACAAATGCACACAGATGATTCTTTAAAGAGATATTTCTACTTGATCTGACCCTTAATTTTTTATTTATTTATTTATTTATTATTTTTATTTGCCCCTTAATTTTTTTTTATTTTTTTAGGACCCTCTCGAAAACGAGAGGTTGCATCTCAAGGGGTTTATCCTAATAAAATAAATGTACTTAATTCAATCAATTATAAATTATAATAGTATTATTTCATGTTAAAATGTACTAATTACTTTTAATTTTCAATTTACACATAAACTACCGTTATTTGAGACCAAATGAAGGAAATTAATACTTTTATTCAGCAAGGGAGCATTAAATTGATCAAAAGTGAGAGTAAAGACATTAACTCTGTACTGTTGCAAAATATTTCTAGTTTAAATAAATGCTTCTCTTTTGAACTTGCTTTATATAACTTTATTATTACTTTAACTAACTTTATATATATATAATATAATATAATTTTTTTTTATATAATATAATATTATATATAATATAATATAACATAAAATTATATATATGTATATATATAATATAAAATATAATATATATATATATATATATATATATTATATTATATTTTATATATATATATAAATATATATATATATATAATTAGATAAAAATATATGTATTTTATATAATTATATATATATATATATATATATATATATATATATATATATATATCATGGTTTCCACAAAAATATTAAGGACCACAACTGTTTTCAATGTTGATATTCAACGCATTAGAATGATTTCTAAAGGATCACGTGACACTGAAGACTGGAGTACTAATGACTGCTGAAAATTAATTCAGCCTTGTCATCATAGGAATATATTAGATTTTAAAATAAATGAACAGAAAACAGTTATTTTAAATTGTATTACTGTTTCACTGTATTTTTAAAATAAATGTAGATTTGCATGTCCAAACACATTTCACACTGTAAAACCATTCATTCTTGTTTGTATGACTCAACTCAACTCAACTTTTATTCATAAAAGCTCTTTCAAAACCATCAAAATGGACCAAAGTGCTGTCCACGGGCAATAAATAATACACAGAGACATAAAATTACATCAAGACATGACAAACCACAAATCACTCACAATTTTAGGACCAACACAAATGCCAAAAGCTTGATGAAATAAATAAGTTTTCAAATCCTTTCTAAAAATGTCAGTGCTTGACAAAACATCAAAGCACGTTCGATCCTCAAATGTCGTTTGTGTTTTCCTCTTTAGTCCACAACAGGCGGTTATTGTTCCCCCAGCAGAGCTTGAGGCATCACCTCTTCATTCTCTTCAGCCAGTGGGCCGGACCCTTCAGTGTCATGTTTACACCTCTGGACCGCTACAGTGACCGCAACCACCAGATCACACGCTACCAGTACTGCGCTTTGAAGGTAAACCTGGAGAAAAACTCAGGTATTGATGTCTCTTAGAGGATCACCATAAAGGCATTTAAGCCAAAAATACTTCATTTCCTCATATTTGCCATTTATACATGTCTCGTAACGGAGAACACAGGGTTTCCACGGGGTCTTAAAAAGTCTTAAAAAGTCTAAAATTTCAAAATCACAATTTAAGGCCTTAAAAAGTCTTAAATTTGCTGCAGTATTGTGTTCTAGGTCTTAAATCTCTTTAAATGGGTCTTAATTTTCCTATGTCCATGTAAATCTCATTGAAAGCGCTTTGGAATGTTTTTTTTTTTATTTATATTACGTAGTTGTAGTTCTTAATTCGCTGTATTACGACTACAAAATAGACCAACATGCAAGAGCCAATCAGTTTTGAGGTTTTGTGTTATTGGCAGGTATCTCAGAGACCACAGACAGACATAAAACAGATTTTATTCAGCTATGGGGACGTGGAAGTTTAGCGATACTTGGTTTGAAATATCTGAATTTAGGATCCCATTTTGCTGATTTGGATTTTGCTTTTTGAGACTCATTACGCGTTTCCTTTGTATGTTTTTTTTTATCGTGATATAGGTCTTAAATTTCATTCATAATGGTCTTAAAAAGTCGTAAAAAGTCTTAAATTTGACTTTGTGAAACCTGCAGAAACCCTGTAACAGAATTTGCCATCACAGTTTTCTTGGACGGATGAAATGATCAGTCGTGTTAGCGCCACTA
Organism: Cyprinella venusta; assembly: GCA_038021265.1. Lineage (NCBI taxonomy): Eukaryota > Metazoa > Chordata > Actinopteri > Cypriniformes > Leuciscidae > Cyprinella > Cyprinella venusta. The sequence continues at coordinate 851,653 of CM075882.1, forward strand.
AATCAAGTGGAAGAATTTGAAATCCAGTCTGTAAAGTACCTGTAAGCTTTATACAGAAAATACCTGTATTCAGAAAGCTCTCTATACACTCTTTGTCCACACAGCCATGCAGTTGGCAGGTACCAGATGCTTTTTTTGTAGAAGGCGCGAAAATCCAATTCTGTGTGTTGCAATGGATCAGGGCTTTTAGACAGAAGAAGCTTGTGTATAAAGTCTCTCTTGTGTATATGATGTAATGTTGTGTGTGTGTGCATTGCTTGTCCTCAGGCTATGTCAGCGGTACTGTGTTGTGGCCCTGTGTTCGATAATGTGGGCCTTTCTACAGACGGATACCTCTACAAGTGGCTGGACAATATCTTAGCCTGCCATGATCTCCGGGTATGCATGCACTTTTTTGGTTGTAGTCGGTTGTAGTCCTTGTCTTAACCTGTTGATGCTGAACAGGCTTCCTGTTTTAAATTTTATAGCTGCTTTTAATACCTGGTATACCATCAGGATCAATACTTGTCATTAAAACTAAACCAACAAGTCTGTCAGGATTGGCCTAAGAACATATTTTGTTTTATATGCTTTTTAGGGCTGTGCAAAAATTAATTGCGATTAATCGCATCCAAAATAAAAGTCTGTGTTTACATAATATATTTGTGTGTGCTGTATATAATTATTTTGTATATATAAATACCTATGCATGCATGTATATATTTAAGAATTATTTGCGCTTAAATTCTGTATAATTCTATAATCTATATCATATAAATATAAATATTTTAAATATGAATAACACATTTTCTTAAATATATACATGCATGTGTGTGTATTTATATATACAAAATAATTATATACAGCACACAAATATATTATGTAAACACAGACTTTTATTTTGGATTGCGATTAATCGCAATTAATTTTTGCACAGCCCTAATGCTTTTTATTGCTTTTGGGTTGTTAAACATTCAAATAATGAGTAATTTTATTTGTTTAGAGCTGCTATTAAAGTTTAAAGTGTTCCTTCAATTACTCACCCTCATGTCATTCCAAACCCGTAAGACTTTTGTTCATCTCCGGATCTTCAACACAAAATAAAGATCTTTTTAATGTCTCTACATTGACAACTAAGCAACTATCACTTTCAAGCCCTAGAAAGGTAGTCAAGACATCATTAAAGTAATCCATCTGCAGTGATTTAACCTCAATTTTATGAAGTGACATAACATTATTTACAACTTTATCTACTTTATTTACATTTATTTATATTAACATTATTTAATATAAATAAATTTATATTTAAATTTATATTCTAAATTAATTTATATAAATTTTAGGGCTGTAAAAACGATTAATCGCGATTAATCACATTCAAAATAAAAGTTTGTGTTTACATAATATATGTGGGTGCACTGTGTATAATTATTTTGTATATATATAAAAACACACATGCATGTATATTTAAGAAAAAAAATATTATTTATATATAAAATATTTATATTTATATATAATATAAATTGTATATAAATGTATATACAGAATATACATGAAAATATTTCTTAAATATATACAAGCATGTGTGTGTGTGTTTATATATCTAAAATAATTATAAAAAAATTAAATTATTATAAATTATAATTATAATAATTTCGAAAATTTATAATAATTTATAAAAATTTATAAAATCGAAATTATAATAATTTCGAAAATGGACGGAAGTGTTATTGGTTTTAAATGACGTATGGGTGAGTAATTGATGACAGAATTGAAATTTTTGAGTGAAATCACCCTTTAATGACTAGCAGGATGGATAAACTTTAATTCGGATTTGATTATGTGAAATGCACACTTTTAAACACTCATGTTTATATCTCTGGCCTGGACCGCAGGTGCATCGGCTTGGCTGTGAGGTTGTTATCTTGCTCCTGGAACTAAACCCAGATCAGGTGAATCTGTTTAACTGGGCTGTGGATCGCTGCTTCACTGGATCATACCAGCTCGCGTCCGGATGCTTCAAAGCTATTGCTACTGTGTGCGGTAGCAGGTAACCAGAACCTTCATCACTGCCATGGTTACTCTTCATTAAATTTCAAGATTTTGATGTCACTTTACATCATCTGTATTTTTTTCTTGCTTTTCAGGAATTATCCATGTGACATTGTGACCCTCTTAAATCTGGTGCTGTTTAAGTCATCTGACACAAGCAGAGAGATTTACGAGATATCCATGCAGCTTATGCAGGTACCTGACCTTTTTATTTTATTAAAAGCCAGTAGCTCAGATCTTTCCTGTATTTTCAGTGGCTGAAAGCATTTTTGTTGCATGTTCTAGAAAGAAATCTTTTTAGAAGTTTCTATTACTAAAATAAATAAATTAGGGCTGTGAAATGATTAATCACGATTAATCGCATCCAAAATAAAAGTTTTTGTTTACATAATATATGTGGGTGCACTGTGTATAATTAAGTGTGTATATATATAAATACACAAACATTCATGTATATTAAAAAAATATATTTAGATATAAAATATTTATATATATAAATCTATATACAGCATATACATGAAAATATCTCTTAAATATATACAAGCATGTGTGTTTATTTATTTATATAAAATAATGTAAACACAAACTTTTATTTTGGATGCGATTAATAACGATTAATCACATCCAAAATAAAAGTTTTTGTTTACATAATATATGCGGGTGCACTGTGCATAATTATTTTGTGTGTATATATATATATATATATATATATATATATATATATATAAATACACAAACATTCATGTATATTTAAAAAAATATATATATAAAATATTTCTTAAATATATACAAGCATGTGTGTTTATTTATTTATATAAAATAATTATACACAGTGCACCCGCATATATTATGTAAACAGGAAGCTGTTAATTTTGGAATGAAATTATGAAATTATGGAAGCTGTTAATTCATAATCACAATTTTTGAAACAATGACATACAGTTGAATTTTCTATAATTTTTTTATTTTCTTTGTCGCTCAGGTTCTGGAGTCCAAGTTGTCTGTTTACTCAAAGAGGATTGTGGGCCAGAAAACTGGAAATATCCTGTATGGCACACATGGTCCTTTACCACCGCTATACAGCGTCTCTCTCTTCCAGCTCTCAAACCAGCTGGCCTGCATGTATCCTGAACTCACTCTGCCTCTCTTCTCAGGTAAAGTGTGTGTGTGTCTGTGTGTGACACACTTTCTCATGCTTTACAAGGAGCCACAAGTTTGGATGTGTCACCAAAGTGTTGCCCTACTAAAAGCAAATAAACACCTACGTGTAAATAATGTGCTCTGTTATTATACTCACCCTCCACAATCATATCTCACATGCAGAGGTCAGCCAGAGGTTCCCCACCACTCACCCTAACGGCAGACAGATCATGCTGACCTATCTGTTGCCGTGGCTGAGCAACATAGAGCTGGTGGACACAGGGCTGCTCCCCCCCAGCTCCAGCCCGAGCACCCCGGAGGAAGAGGCCCGTGAGCAGGCCGACAACCTGGGAATCACCCACAGGCTCAAGGGCAACGGCTGGGGCTCTCTGCAGGCCACCTCACTCGTCCTGAACAACCTCATGTTCATGACAGCAAAGGTTAGAGGCGCCGCGGCTATTGCTTAAATACCAGTCGTGTTGATGGCTCGATCAATACCAAAGTAAAGTCACAAATTAGATCTCTTTAACCCTTTACCTGTCACCCCCCTGTTTGATAATTGACATTAAAATGCACTATACAAACTTAAATGGTTGTAATTCAAGAATGCTTTGGAATATAGACCTTTTAAAGAAAACAATCAGCAGATTATTACTAAAGTGAAAGCACTTCAAAAAATTTAAGTATGAAAAAGTTATAATTTACAGTAAATCAAATATACTTTATAAATATATATATTTTTAACATGAAATATATATTTTACAAAATATGTTTTGCTATAAAATGAAAGCTATATATCTAACCAAGTTGTGTTCCAAATTTGAAGTTGAAGTCACAAAAATTGAAGTTCCCATGAGATTTTGTTTTGGCGTAGTACCAAAAATAGCCACCGGGTGCCATTGAATTCCATTGAATTTAATTGTATGCATTTTATCATAACAAATTAATACATTTCTATCCAAATATCACTTCTGTCCCTAAATACGGAACCTTAAGACTCAGACCTTTCTGACAATATGTGTTTTGTCAAGATTAGAAAAGGTTTTCATAATAAATTATGAAAGATGATGCCCAAAAGGGGAGGGGCTTAGTAAAAAAAATACCGTTTCTATGGTAACGCAACGTCCAATTTCAAAACGGTTTTCACAGGATGAATTCTGAGTCCGTAAGCTTTAAAATGATACCTAATTTATGATATCTACTAAAATATGTGATATAATAATAATAAAATATATATTTATTTATATATAATATATTATACTTTTTAGAGGACTTCTTACCTTACTTTTTAAAACATACTTTTATCTTTTTTTATTGACAAATACTAATTATGTTTTATTATGAACTTTTAGTACTAAAAACCAAAGTTTCAATTATTAAAAGTGTGTGCGTCGACTTTTTGTGACAAAAGTCAGAAACTCCTGTAATGACGTCGATTTTTTTGAGGCGCACTCTTGTCATAAATTCATATATTACTGTTCATTCATAATTTGTAAGAAAAAAAACAGACCTAAAATATCTATTTAGGAGTCTTAGACCTTTCCAACGATATATCGTTTGTCATGACTAGATTAGGATTTAATAGTAATATAGTGAAGTAAAGTTAGGTTGGCCGTATACGGGCGAGTGACAGTTAAAGGGTTAATATCTCAGTTGTCAAGTCACTCGAGTCGCTACTAGTTTTGTCTTCTTGATGACATCACGCGCGCTGTTAAAGACGGCATGAGATGACTGGTCAGGAAGCAGTGTGTAGTCTGACATTTGTCCACGACTAGATTTTAGGAGTCAAAATCGCGTAATCTGACACAGTGACTATCGTAACACACACACAAAAAAAATCGTGTAACCTGAACCAGACGTAAGATGTTATAGTTGTTGGTGTTGTTTATCAGTATGGAGACGAAGTCCCTGGTCCTGAGATGGAGAACGCCTGGAATGCTATTGTGTCCAATGACAAGTGGAGTAACAACTTGAGAATAACGCTGCAGTTCCTCATTAGTTTATGTGGAGTCAGCAGCGACACCACACTGCTGCCATATGTAAGGAAAACACACACACAGACACTCTTTACCCACATGGCCATTTTATTAGATCTATGTAATGGACTAAATTGGTCTCTAACTGTTTATAGATTAAGAAAGTGGTGATATATCTGTGTCGGAATAACACCATTCAGACCATGGAGGAGCTGCTCTTCGAGCTTCAGCAGACTGACCCGGTAAACCCAGTGGTTCTACACTGCGACAACCCACCGTTTTACCGCTTTGCTGCCAGCAACAAGACTTCGGTCGTGGCGTCAGGTGAGGCACATGTGATCCCCGATTTGGAAATGTCTTGTTGATTTTTTTGGTTATCCACAGGTTACAGGACTTAAAGGGATACTCCACCTTTTTTTGGGAAATAGGCTCATTTTACCACTCCCCCAGAGTTAAACAGATGAGTTTTACCGTTTTCGAATCCATTCAGCTGATTTTCTGATATTTAGAAGAATATCAGTAACCAGACAGTTTCTGCTCTCATTGACTTCTATAGTATATTTTTTTCCTACTATGGAAGTCAATGAGAGCAGAAACTGTCTGGATACTGATATTCTTCTAAATATCAGAAAATCAGCTGAATGGATTCGAAAACGGTAAAACTCGACTGTTTAACTCTGGGGGAGTTGTAAAATGAGCCTATTTCCCAAAAAAAGGTGGAGTATCCCTTTAACAGTCGGGTTTATGTCTGCCAGTAGTACTGATTTTGGTTACTTGTACATAATCAGTTAACTACTGAGTAATATTAATTAACTTCATATGCTTACTGTAGAGTTATAGTTATTTTTGGTTTAGGGTTAATTACTTGTAATTGCATTCATTTATTGTTATTTCTATAGTAAGTTCATGTAGTGATGTGCAACTACGTCACCTTAGAAATAAAGTGTTTCCCTGATTTTTACTTGATCTGATGACATTTTTAATTACATTTTTAATATTTTTATGAAACTAGTGTACATTAAATTACTTGCTAAGCCATGCAACATTTATAATAATTAGGGCTGTCAAGCGATTAATCGCATCCAAAATAAAAGTTTGTGTTTACATAATATATGTGGGCGTAGTGTGTATAATTATTTTGTATATATATAGACACACATGCATGTATATATTTAAGAAAAATGTGTTCTTAATATATCAAATATTTATATTTATACATAATATTAATTATGTATAAATATATATAAAGTATATACTCTCACACTTTTCTTAAATATATACATGCATGTGTGTGTATTTATATACAAAATAATTATACACACTACGCCCACATATATTATGTAAACACAAACTTTTATTTTGGATGCGATTAATCGCTATTAATCGTTTGACAGCCCTTATAATAATGGTCGATAATCTGTAAATTATTGCATGCATTCAATTCAATTATTAAGTAATTCTATAAATTAACAAAGAGGTTTGTTTAAACACAAATGTAGTCCTAGTTGTGACTAGCAGTTTTGTGCCATCTTTATTGGCGAACCCTGGGTTGAATCCGATCTCATAACCAAACGTGTGGTTCTGACTTAATGTTAAATTAATTGTTTTTTTTGTTTGTGTATTTGCAAAGGCACAACGTCTAGCAGTAACACAATAGTGGCCGGGCAAGAAAACTTCCAGGAAACGGATGAGGCGAAGATCACCAGAGAGAATGTCGAGAGGTGCTTTTTTCTTTACAATGCAGCTACTAGACAGTTAAACAGCCAGTGAATACATGTTAAGTTAATATGCATTTCAGGATGCACATGCATTTTAGGATGCACATGCATTTTAGGATGCACATGCATTTTAGGATGCACATGCATTTTAGGATGCACATGCATTTTAGGATGCACATGCATTTTAGGATGCACATGCATTTTAGGATGTACATGCATTTTAGGATGCACATGCATTTTAGGATGCACATGCATTCTGTGATCCCTAACATGTGATTTGTGCACACATTAACTCAGGTTGAGCAATGCAGCACGGGCTCACAACCGTCTGGAATCACGTTACAGCAACAGCTCGGGAGGTTCATACGACGAGGAGAAGAGTGAGTTCCTCATCTGACCTGTGTTATGGATGACTTTATGATTCACAAGCCCTCCTGACTTTATAGGTCACTGTCAGTAATCCAGATGGGTTACAGCTGTCAGTCCACTCACTGACACATGTATCTGAGGATAACATTAACACTCTTTGTTTTACAGCTGTAGATTTCTAACAGCTGATATCTGGACATGTGTCTTACCGTTTGGCACATACTGTATTTACCAATAATACATGCTTAGTTCAGCATTAAGCCTCTGTTTTATGGAATTTGTGTCTGAAATTGAGGTCACATTGCATCCTTTTGTCTGTATGTACTTATGTGCGTGTCAGCCAGTTGTGCGCATTTATTTGTGATTTGGGTGTGAGAGCTGACAGCTTTTGTCCTCTACATACCTGTCATGGCAGCTCTAATGGAGAGGAATGATGTGCTCTGACTCCTCACAACAGATGGTCATATGAATTGACAGACTGGAATTGCTCTTTAATTTAATAATTAATTAAAATCAATTCATTATTTTTACATCATTTGTCAGGTTATTTATAATTTTTACAATTCTTTCAAATTAATATAAAGATAAAATAATATTATATTACTACATAAATTTTGAAATTTGCAGGAAGGATTTTTGTAAAATGTTTCCTGATTGATTTTGATTATAGAAACTCAGATTCAGTTTTTTATTTTCTATTTTTTATTTATTTATTTATTTATTTTTCCGTAAATTTACAATGAAATAACCCAAAAAAGGAGTAGGTTGAAGCTGAGGATGATTTAACCATATACCTGAAGAATCAGTATTCTAAATTATACAAACACAGTATACATATTTATACAATACTGCACATACTGTACATTTTTTTACATAATATTAACAAAATTTACATACTAACTGAATACTCATTAACAAATTTTCTCTTTTAAAGATCTTTTGAAGCAAATCAGAAGTACAAATCAGCATTATAAATTATTTAAAAAAACAGTATACCTATTTATACAATACTGCACATGCATTTTTTTACTTAACATTAACGAAATTTACATACTAACTGAATACTCATGAACAATTTTCTTTTTTTAAGATCTTTTAAAGCTAGACAGAGAAGTACATAATTTCAAATCATTTTAGTAAATTCCAACCCATAACTGAGACACATCTAGATTTTATATTGTTTCTTTTTAATGGCATCATCTTTCATAATTTATTCTGAAAACCTTTTCTAATCTTGACAAAACACATATTGTCAGAAAGGTCTGAGTCTCAAGGTTCCATATTTAGTGACAGAAGTGATATTTGGATAGAAATGTATTAATTTGTTTTGGCAGAATTAAATTCAATGGAATTCAATGGCGCCCGGTGGCTATTTTTGGTACTACGCCTAAACTAAATATCATGGGAACTTCAATTTTTGTGATATCAACTTTAAATTTGGAACACAACTTGATTAGATATATAGCTTTCATTTTATAGTAATTTTAGAGTAAAAAATATTTTGTAAAATGACGATGATGTCTACATTTTTTTTTTATTATGCCAATTGTGTGTTTTGTCAGATGACCCTCTGCCTCCATATGCCGCCTGGCTGATGAGTGTATTGGAGAGTAACAGACCTCAGCCTCTTCCCATGCCCGTCAATGGAGGCTGTTGGGCCCCGCTCGTGGACTACCTGCCCGAGACCATCACCCCACGGGGACCTCTTCACAGGTAATGCCCAAACTTTCAACTTTGCTTCCTTTGCAATTTCATGAAGTCAGACTTACAGAAGATTTATAAAAAAGTTCACTTTTGAACTTTTACAACCCTCCTGCAAAAATGCCTCACACATACATGACTTGGAAAGCATTTACAAAGACACATGGATTCATACAATCGAGTCTCTTTTGTTCATGTCCAGCGGATCAATCCAATAAAACTCACTTGTGTTAGTTTGCTCTGGCATTTTCCAGCAGTTACCCTCAGCTCTGTTTTGTTTACAAGAGAGGAAATGTTGTCCCGTAACCATGACAACAGTGATTCTTACCAGCATCCTTATGACGTTCAGTGATTTTTTTCGGGAGGGAGGGATGGGCATAAGAGGGTGGTACAGCAACATGTTTGAGATTTTTATAAACCATCTGTCAAGTTAATCAGATCTGTGCAGACTCACCCTGACATCTGAACAGCAAGATATACATCAAAACTCGTTAGTTATTTAAAATATGAAGAGAATTGAATATCTGCTAAAGACTCCCCTTCACGTGTATTCTGTCTGGTTATACGCAAGCCAAATGAAGAGATCATTTGTCTATACCATATTTCATGGATCCTAAAATGTATATGTTGATGCATGGTCACTGCCTTCATTTTAGGGCCTTTTACTATCTTTTAGAGCCAGATCGATTTATCTGCAGGCCGATATTTGGCTTTTTCCAAACTATTGTTATAATGGCCGATAAATTAATATTTCAGAAATAAAATAAAAACGGACGAAACACGCTTGAACCATGTCATGTCGAAATGGTCTGAAATTTGGTGACTTTGTTGGTATTTGGTATTTGAACACCCCAAAAATATTGGGGACAGGATGTGAATAGACTAAGTGGTTGTAAAAAAATAGTCACACTTGGGGTGTTCGGGTCCAAATGGACCCGCATGGAAAATGAATGGGAAATTGGCAAAAATGTGAAAATACTGAGTTTTTTTTGTGCGTACAATCTACAAATCAGCCACGATCTTGAAAAAAAGCACACAACAGTGAAGGGGTGAATCTATAAAACATCAAGAGTGCAAAACAGAAACATCCACACACACACACACTTTTATACACAAACACACCAAAAAAGTGTTTTGCATTTTTAAAATGCTCAGTTTGTCCACCCGATGGCATCCATCTCATTTCAAAAATTGCTTTTATGAGGCCTAGGCTTGACTCTAAAATGAAATACAGCTTTAAAAAAAAATAAAAAATATATATATTTTTTAAATTTTTTTCTATTATGTTCAATGGGGGGATGTTTTGTCATAATTATTGCATTAATACTAATTATAAATTTTTTTTTTTTTTAAATTTCTCAAAACACCAAAAAAAGAAAAGAAAAAATATTATAAAAAACGAGTCGAATCATGATTTTTTTTTTTTTAAATATGAATCCCGGCCTTTGGGTCCATTTGGACACGAACACCCCGAGTGTGACTCTGAAACAAACAACCCCAGAGGGTTAAGGTATCTTTAATTTGTAAAGCTTGTAGCTTTTGATCTAGTCATTTAGACACAGTAAGTCAATCAAATGAATAGTTGGAACAACCGTAAAGCGGTTCACCTGGCATTCAGGGTTAGTGTCGGTGCCGTGTGATTAACCGTTCTCGCTGTTTTCTGACAGGTGCAACATCGCTGTGATCTTCATGACGGAGATGGTGGTGGACCACAGCGTGAGAGAAGACTGGGCCCTACACCTGCCGCTGCTTCTTCATGCTCTCTTCCTAGGTAAACACTATCTCTTTGTCTCTCTTTCTTTTCAATGTTATTAAAATGTCCAGTTTAGGGATGGGGCGATAACCGGTTTCACGATAAACGGTGATAAAATGTACTGACGGTTAGTATTATCGTTTAAAATTTAATTCTCATTAAAACCGTGTTTGATTATCGCGATCGGCCAGTCTGACGCAGGCGCGCAGCACACAATATTTTCTTAAATTACTATTGGAGAAGGAATGGCGGAAGGCGGTGGCCGTGCTCGGGAGATTTTTCAGCCTTTTAAGAGGACCAAATCTGAGGTGTGCTCATATTTTGGGTTTTACACTGAGGGAAACTCGATCGAGGATGGTCACCCTGTCTGCCGAACAAAGAGTCACTGCAATAGAAACACTTCAAATCTGCCGAGTCGTCTCGTGTGATCATCACCCGAACGCAAGGCAAGTTAACTTTGACCTTAATACCAAAGCTACGTCTGGGAAACGAAATGTTGTTTTGAGTCAAAACATTTTACGTCACTCGCTTGAAATAGACGTGAAGCTTCAGCGGAGAAAAGTTCGTAGCGAGTGGATTTGAGCCGAAGACAACAAACATGACTATTATTAAGAGTGATATTTGAAGGGATAGTACATCACGTATTAAACCGATTTTATTTTTAACACATAATTGAATCGATAATGAGAATAGCTAATGTTTCAAATCTTACCTGTTTATGAATTCATTTTGTAAAACGATCGTCCAGACAAGATATATCACACCAATATTATCAAACTCTGTAAACAATAAATCAACTCTGATTTCATTTTCGCAAAACAATCAAAAACCGGAGACGCGAGACGGCAAGTTGTGTTTGAATGAAACGAGAGCGCGCGTCCGTTGTGATATGGGTGTGCGCTGTGTGTGTAATGATGCGTTGCTATTGACGACGGGCATTATAAAGAAGCAAATCCCATAGAATAGAATCCTGCTTAAAAACTGCTTGTTTTATTTGTTGTTTTTCAATTCTAAAACTTGTTGAAATGTTTTCAGTGTGAGCATCAGTTCTTTTTGAGCACTTTCATACATTTTTAACAAAACCGTGATAATATTGATTATTTCGGACACTATAATCGTGATCCCTAGTCCAGTTTTTACTCTTTTCTGAGCTGAAAAAAAGGAGTGTGTGTTTGTGTCTGGGTTTCACGCACATCTTTCGTCTGGTCTGTATAGTTCCCGCATTCTCCACCGTAATTCACCCCGGCACAGCAATGTGAAAAATGTCTGTAATGGAAAATGAGGAGGAGAAGGAAAGAAAGAGGGGGCTGGCGAGATGCCATCTACTCATGGCTTATCTCTCTTAGACTCTTGATGTCATCAGCACCTCCAGCTAACAACGTGTTTCTCTTAATGTCTTTTGACTAGAGGCATTCCTGCGATATCTTGTTAATCATCCAAAAATATATGTATGTTGTGTTCTCCACGTTATGCAACAATGCAACACCCTTTGAAAGTCATTTAGTTCATGTTCATCCTGTCCACTTGACTGGTTTCTGTTCTGTTGATCTCCAATCAGTTGATCTCTGTCCTCTCAGGTTTGGATCATTACAGGCCGGAGGTGTTCGAGCACAGCAAGAGGTTACTCCTGCATCTCCTCATCGCCCTCTCCTGCAACAACAATTTCCAGGTCATCGCCTCTGTCCTGTTACTGACCAGAGAGATCGGTGACAACAAGACCCTCACTGTTAAATCCAGCTACCAGCCTGAACACCACTACACAGGTACAGTCGGTTCTCAACCCATGCTTCAAATAAACATGACGACAGAAATAAACATTCACGGACAGTTCCTTCATAACATTGCACAAAAACAATTACAATTTCTCGCTATTCCCATAAGATTGACTTGTCAAGTTATGCCGTCCCATGGCAAAGTCGCATCTTTTTTGATGCGCATCGAGAAATTTATTCTGTAAATCTCTTTCCATTTTAGTTTCAGGGTTTCTGCGGGGTCTTAAAAAGTCTAAAAAAGTCTAAAATTTCAAAATCACAATTTAAGGCCTTAAAAAGTCTTAAATTTGCTGCATTATTGTGTTCTAGGTCTTAAATCATTTTAAATGGGTCTTAATTTTCCTATGTCGATGTAAATCTCATTGAAATGCTCCCGCAGCGCTTTGGAATGTTTTTTTATTTATTTATATTACGTAGTTGTAGTTCTTAATTCGCTGTGTTACAACTACAAAATAGACCAACATGCAAGAGCCAATCAGTTTTGAGGTTTTTTGTTATTGGCAGGTATCTCAGAGACCACAGACAGACATAAAACAGATTTTATTCAGCTATGGGGACGTGGAAGTTTAGCGATACTTGGCTTGAAATATCTGAATTTAGGATCCCATTTTGCTGATTTGGATTTTGCTTTTTGAGATTCATTACGTGTTTCCTTTGTATGTTTTTTTTTAATCATGATATAGGTCTTAAATTTCATTCATAATGGTCTTAAAAAGGTCTTAAAAAGTCTTAAATTTGACTTTGTGAAACCTGCAGAAACCCTGTAGTTTTTATGTGCATTTTTAGAATTGATGTGCATCTTGTCATTCTCATACAGTGTTATGCGATATCCCAAAACTCGCTATAAAAATAGATGGATGGAAACATAGCTAGTGTGACCTACTGAGCATAAGATTCACCTACATTTCCCGAACAGCTTGAATTTACAATGAGGAAGTAGGTTACTATTATTAAGAAAAACCCCAAAGGTTAGCATTTTACTTTCTTTGGCATAGAATTGAAAGTTTTTTTGGCAGCTGTTTGTCTTTCCTACTATAGAAGAGACTGAGATGGAGGTAATTAGGCCAGGTTTTCTAGAATTTTATCTTCCATCCTACGTGTCACTGATGTTTGCTTACATCTGAACAAACACCAGTGTGAAAAGCCACTGTTGATAATTAATCATTGATTAATAAATAATTAACACCTCACTTTTTTAATATTATTTACATAAGTGTGGTTCGTATGCCTATCTTACAGACCTGCAGCAAAGACTAAAGGTCTGTTAACAATGATAGGTAAATTGGCTAAGGCTAGTTTTAAAACCAGCCCACAGACATAATAATAAGAAATAGGAGAACAAAAATGTTTAACCCTTGTGCATCAATTTTTAAAAAAGTTACACTTAGTTAAAAAGAGGACACAAATGTCCATGTCAAAGAACTGACGCTTTGGAGCACAGACTTAAGTTTGGTATCGTTTTAAAGAAGACCCTTTGCAGATTATTGCTGACATAAAAAAAAAAATAATTAGTAAATCCAAAAAAAAGTTATATAGGTATAAGTTTATGAAAATTATTTATGAAAAATATTTTATATAAAATATATATTTTATAAATCATGTTGAACTCAAAACTGCAATAAAATCAAAGCCATAAATCTAAATAGGTTGTGTTCCAAACTCAAAAAATGAGCTTTCTGTAACAGTTTGTTTGGGCGTAGTAACATATTTTCCCCATCGGGTGCCAGCAAAACCCCACTGGAGCTCACAGTGATTGGATTATTATTTGCAGGTTTTCTCTCTCAGTATTACAAACACACACACATATTTTTTAATAACACACATACTAACCACACTCTGACATCCATACCAACACACCCACACAAATATCGGTGCATAATTTATCCAGTTGGCTCTATAGTATGCCGAAGCAGAAAACAGGAATAAAGCCATATTTAATTGTTTTATAGGCCTAACTTAGACCTAAAAAATGACACCATCTGATAAAAAAAAATTAAAAATTAAAATTTTGAAGCCTTGCCATCAGAATGAAAGCCTCTTAACAAAGATTGCATAATTGTATAGTTAACTGAACCAGAGATTAAAAATGGCAGTTTTAATGGGTTTCAATGGGGACATTTTTGTCCAAAAGGTGCTGAGAGGGAGTATTTTTGTACCTTATGCAAAAAAAAAAAAAAAAAAAAAATTAAGAAAATGACGGTAAAATAGTAAAATTCCAATAAAAATACACACCTTTGCCAAGTTTTTTGCAGTTAGATTTAGCACAGGCAAAGTGATCCAAAAAACAAAACTGAAAAGGACAAAAATGTCCATGAGGATGCACAAGGGTTAAGAATTTACAGGTTTGCCCCTGGTTTAACAGACAATGTGTTAGCCTAACTGTTTTAACTGAAAACAAATTGCGCTGACTGTTTGTTTCTAAGGCATGTATATAAAAGCTAATTAAATGCCCTAATTGAACTAAGGCGTAATCTTGGTTTAATCTAAGCCCTGTCTGTGGAACTGTATTGATAACCTGCTTGCACTACATCACTAAAGCACACTCTGGTCTGAACAGGAGGATTCGACTTCCTGCGAGAGTGGCAAGCGTCACCAGTGGCGGATTCTGGACTGAGCTCGTCCTCCACCTCCTCCAGTGTGAGTCTGGGAGGAAGCATTGGGAACCTGCCACAGATTACAGCTGACCTGGAGGAGCTGGACGAGTCCTCCACAGATTCAGACGAGAAAACCAACAAGCTCATTGAATTCCTCACCACCAGGTGTGTGGCGATTATAGATGTACAGATACATGCAGATGAAAATAGATTAAAATAGTCTTTTCCCATTAGAAAGGAGGAGTTAGATGCTGATCTAGAAGGCGTATAAAAATGATAATCAGAACGACGACAAAAACGGATGGTGCATCAATGATCAAATATTACAAAGCTCACGCAATATTTTTTTCTTTTTAAATAGAATTATTAATTGTTATTTTTATTATTATTTGGATGGGCAACGATTAATCGCGATTAATCGCATCCAAAATAAAAGTTTGTGTTTACGTAATATATGTGTGTGTAGTATGTATAATTATTTTGAATATATAAATACACACATGCATGTATATATTTAAGAAAAATGTGTTATTAATAGGGCTGTCAAACGATTAATTGCATCCAAAATAAAATTTTATGTTTACATAATATATGTGGGGGCGCTGTGTATAATTATTTTCTTTATATAAATACACACACATGCTTGTATATATTTAAGAAATATTTTCATGTATATACTGTATATGGATTTATATATAATTTATATTATATATAAATATAAATATTTTTGTATCTAAATAATATTTTTTTCTTAAATATATTCATGCATGTGTGTGTATTTATATATATATAAAATAATTATACACAGTGCACCCACATATATTATGTAAAAACAAACTTTATTTTGGATGCGATTAATCGCGATTAATCGTTTGACAGCCCTAGTAATTAATATATCAAATATTTATATTATATATTATTTATATATAATATTAATTGTGAATAAATATATATAAAATATATACATGCACATATTTCTTAAATATATACATGCATGTGTGTGTATTTATATATACAAAATAATTATACACACTACACAAACATATATCATGCAAACACAAACTCTTATTTTGGATGCGATTAATCGTTGCCCATCCCTATTATTTTGCATTTGAAATTCTCACACGTGCAATTTGATAAATATGTTATCCACATATTTTTAGCATTTTTTCTTTTGGGGATTTTCCAGCGTCAGTAAATCCGGCAGTTAGAGAGCAGTAGTTGATGTATTTGTGATTTTGGTGGTGGTGGTGGTGGTACAGTGCATGGAGTACTGTCCTGTACTTACTCAGGGCTTTTGGACCGCTTTGGTGTCACGAAGACATCACCCCGAAGAACCCCAACTCTAAGAGCGCAGATCAGCTCACCAACTTCCTGCGGCATGTGGTCTCTGTGTTCAAGGAGTCCAAATCAGGTTTAGTGCATTTATGTTTCATATTGACAGAATGAAGTATCTTATACAGTTGATTCGGTTGATAAGCGTCTTTGTCGTGTGTCAGATTTCCACCTGGAGCATCAGTTGAGCGACGTTGCTTTGCAGACGGCCCTCTGCAGCTCCTCCCGCCATTACGCCGGACGCTCCTTCCAGATCTTCCGAGCGCTGAGACAGCCTCTCTCTGCCCACGCCGTGTCCGACCTGCTCTCGCGCCTCGTGGAGGTTGTGGGGGAACATGGGGATGAAGTTCAGGTGTGTATCCATCAACCAGAGTATACAATAAATGCATTTGATCAAATATATCTGTTGGGCTCTTAAAGGAGTAGTTCACTTTTAAAAACTTTTGCTGATAATTTACTCACCCCCATGTCATCCAGGATGTCCATGTCTTTCTCTCTTCAGTCGAAAAGAAATTAAGGTTTTTGATGAAAACATTCCAGGATTTTCTCCATATAATGGACTTCAATGGGGACCAAACGGTTCAAGGTTTAAATGAGAGTTTCAGTGCAGCTTTAAACGACACCAGACGATGAATAAGGGTCTTATCTAGGACCCTTCGAGTCATGACTCGAAAAAGGATTTGTTCATTTTGATGAACGAGTTCGAACAGGAGAGTCACGAACGCGCTTCACAGAACAGAGCAAGACGAGCATTTGTGCTTATAAAACTTAAACTTTTTTTATTTATTTTTTGAATGAGTGATCGTTTCGCTTGATAAGACCCTTATTCATCGTCTGGAATCGTTTAAAGCCCTTTAAAGCTGCACTGAAACTCTCATTTGGACCTTGAACCGTTTGGTCCCCATTGAAGTCCATTATATGGAGAAAATCCTGGAATGTTTTCATCAAAAACCTTAATTTCTTTTCGACTGAAGAAAGAAAGACATGGACATCTTGGATGACATGGGGGTGAGTAAATTATCAGCAAATGTTTTTTTTTTTTAAGTGAACTACTCCTTTAATGTTCAATCTCTTCGCTATAGTTTTTAATGTTATTTTCCTTTCCAGGGTTACGTCATGGAGATTTTACTTACTCTGGAGTCGGTTGTGGATAATTTAGCTGAGTGTCTGAACAACAGTGAACTTATGGCCGCTTTGACAAGGTTAGAATTTCATGCTGTCCTACTAATATTTAAGAAATATTTGGATGTATATACTTTATATATATTTATACTAGGGCTGTGCAAAAGTTAATTGCGATTAATCACATCCAAAATAAAAGTCTGTGTTTACATAATATATTTGTGTGTGCTGTATATAATTATTTTGTATATATAAATACACACACATGCATGTATATATTTAAGAAAATGTGTCATTCATATATAAAATATTTATATTTATATATTATAGATTATGTATTTATATATGTGCACAGAATTTAAGCGCAAATAATTCTTAAATATATACATGCATGCATAGGTATTTATATATACAGAATAATTATATACAGCACACACAAATATATTATGTAAACACAGACTTTTATTTTGCTAATGATTAATCGCGATTAATCGTTGCCCGTATATATCCAGAGAAAAATACTATTACCAAATTAACCATCCATTTGTCTTTTCATACCTGCAATGTCTCATCTACAAACAGAGATTCATCGCCAGACTTCCTGGTGAGCGGGAAGCTCAACCCGAACCGTAAGAGCACGGGCCAGCTGAACCTGCACCAAGAGACTAGCGAGCGGAACAGGCACCAGCGCAGTTACTCTGTCCCTAAAAAGTTTGGCGAAAGCGGGGAAAACTCGTCCTCCAACCCTCCTCGCAGCGCCACGCTGGACCGTATCCAAGCCTGTACCCAACAGTGTCTCGCCCGCTCGGCCCGCAGCACGTCCTCCAACTCCACCCGTGCCGACATAAGCGTCATCACCGACCCCTCCCACTCCAGTCACCCGGCTAACTTGCTCGCCACCATCTTCTGGGTGGCGGTGTCGCTCATGGAGTCGGACTTTGAATTTGAATACCAGATGTCACTGAGGCTGGTTCACAAACTGCTGGCGCGGGTTCCACTGGACCTGCAGGAGAACAGGGAGAGGCTAGAGAAGCTCCAGGGTCAGCTGAGGTGGAGTGGCTTTTCCGGACTGCAGCAGCTGCTCCTGAAGGGATTCACCTCTCCAGCTACAAATGACCTCACGCTTCAGCTGTTCTGTCAGCTTACGCCCGTTTCACGAGTGCCAGTGGTGGACACATCGCAGGCTATAGGTGGGTAGTAGAGAGGATACTTTCTTAAAACTGGTTTATACTTAGGTCAGTATACTTAATTTATATACTTTGGTCTAAAAGCAGTGGAAAACGGTGTGTTTATAATTGCTTTTTACTCCTTATACAGTCGGTTTTAGACTTTGTCTGTGTCCAAACAGTCCAAACTTTTCTTTAAATGTTAGTTATAGGCCATTTGGTACTTTAAGTTGTCATCGTTATAAAAGTAAAATGCTGTTTTCCTTAATGGCATGAATCACAGTGAAGGCACAGACTTAACATGTACGAGCTGACAGTACTCTAAAGTATAAAATATTTGCGAAAAATGTTAAACCTCTGAGCACAATACCAAATTTCCCTGAAAAGGATCAGTTATCTGAATCTTACTTGGTATGCATTAGTGTTTTGTTAATAAAACTAAATAAATAAATAAAATGAAATCTGAAAAAAAAAAAATATATATATATATATATATATATATATTATGTATTTATTTATATATATATATATATATAAAGAAAAGGATCAGTTATCTGAATCTTACCTGGTATGTGTTACTGTTTTGTTAATCTGCATTAAAAAAAATTAAAATGAAATCTGAAAAAAAAAAAAATATATATATATATATATATATATATATACGTATATATATTTAGAAAAGGATCAGTTATCTGAATCTTACCTAGTATGTGTTACTGTTTTGTTAATAACAAAAATTAAAATGAAATCTGAATATATATATATATATATATATATATATATATATATATATATATATATAAAGAAAAGGATTAGTTATCTGAATCTTACCTGGTATGTGTTACTGTTTTGTTAATTTAAAAAAATTAAAATTAAATCTAAAAATATTTTTTAAAAAAAAAAAAAAAAGAAAAGAAAAGAATCAGTTTTCTGAATCTTACCTGGTATGTGTTACTGTTTTGTTAATTAAAAAAAATGTAAAATTAAATCTAAAAATATTAAAAAAAAGAAAAGAAAAGGACCAATCTTACCTGGTATATATTACTGTTTTGTTAATAAAAAAAAAATTAAAATTAAATCTAAAAATTTAAAAAAAAGAAAAGAAAAGGATCAGTTTTCTGAATCTTACCTGGTATGTGTTATTGTTTTGTTAATTAAAAAAAATGAAATCTGAAAAAAAAAATAAAAAAAAAATATATATATATATATATATATATATATAATAAAAAAGAAAAGGATCAGTTATCTGAATCTTACCTGGTATGTGTTACTGTTTTGTTAATCTGAATAAAAAAATCTGCCTTTTATATAAAAAAATATATATATAAAAGGGAAAGGATCAGTTCGTGTATAAAAAAGTGTATGTTTCAAAATATATTATTTTACATATTAAAATTATATTATTTTCTATATTTTCAAATTCAAAATAATAGTTTCCTTCCCACACAACGCTCACGCGGGTTACCCGATTAAGGACATGCAACAGAAACGAGTGAAACGGGGGTGTGGTACGACGTTTGATTGACACACTGACAGTCCAATGATTCTAGGTGGTCTTGGAAATGATTGGCTGGAGTTTTTCCCGTTCCACAGATGATTAAATTGCTTAATTTTCATTTCAGTGCTTCTAACTCGGTGGCTCTAAGTGGGTTAGGAATAGGATTTCAAGTGATTTTGGAAAGCAAAGAAAATCACACACCTTTAACAAGTTTTCCGATCTTACACATAATTGTATGTTTTATTTTCTGTCTGTTCAGGTTTTCCTTTGAATGTGCTGTGTCTGCTGCCTCACTTGGTGCAACACTTCGGGAGCCCTACGCAGTTTTGCAAAGAAAGTGCTGAGAGGATCGCACAGGTCTGCCCCGCCTCCTTTTATTTACACACTCCTATTATAAAACACAGCCTTCACTTCAGTGATATTTACACCAATTTATATTAAATATTAATATATTAAATATTAAATCAATATTTAACCACAAATAATTCTTAAATATATACATGCATGCATAGGTATTTATATATACAAAATAATTATATACAGCACACACAAATATATTATGTAAACACAGACTTTTATTTTGGATGCGATTAATTGCAATTAATTTTTGCACAGCCCTAATATATATATATATATATATATATATATATTATAAAAAATCAGGAAATAAAACACAATAATTTTGAAACACAATAACATCTGTATTTGCCTGTTTATTGTGTGGTGTGTATTCTAGGTGTGTCTGGAGGAGAAAGACAAGAACACGAAACTATCTCACCTGGCTCATGTAATGACCCTGTATAAGACTCGTTCCTACACCAGAGACCCCTTCTCGTGGGTTAATGTGGTCTGTCGCTACGTGCACGAGGCTTTCTCTGACATCACGCTCAGTCTTGTGACATATATGGCTGAGGTGAGATTTAATATCCATCAAGTATAAGTTACAAAATGGCAGATATGGTGTTGCTTATGCTGTTAACACAGTTTTAACAGCAGCTGACCTCTCTTCATAGTTGCTAGATAAAGGATTACCCAGCATGCAACAGCCCCTGCTGCAGATCATCTACAGTCTGCTGAGCCACATGGATTTGGTTGGAATTCAGGTCAAACCTTTCAATGTTGAGGTGCTGAAGACCATTGAGAAATTTGTACAGGTGAATCAAATTTAAAAAAAAAATTATTTGAAAGACTTTTGATTTGATTTGACATACCAAACGTGTGTGTGTGTGTGTGTGTGTGTGTGTGTGTGTCCCCTATAGACGGTTCACTGGAAAGAAGCTCTGAACATTTTGAAGCTGGTCGTGTCCCGCTCTGCCAGCCTGTCCCTGCCGTCCTATGCCCATGGCGATCTAGCCCACCTGGAGGTTAGCCGTATGATGTGGGATGGCTCATCTAAAGCCCTACCGGGAAAGACACTGGAATTCAATTTTGACATATCCGAGGTACTTTACATGGTGTGCACAATACACTAGGGCTGGGGATTGACACAAATTTCACAATTCAATTCGATTTCAATTCCATTCAATATTGATTATTTTGGATTATTGCAATTTTTCTCAAGTGGAATCAAATCTCTGAACTAATGCTGTAAACTATGGGAGTCTAGTTGTAGCCTATACGCACAACCGGCACATCCGGGAACTTAACTGTCAATTTTGTCCCCGCCCCCTTTTGGGGGAAAACAAACTAGACTCCCCATAGACTTCAATACAAAATAACAGCAAAAAGCAACGTCCGTACACAGCTTACAGGCGTAAATAAGTTAAGAAATCATTTATATAAAACATGTCAAGTAATTATATGTCCACCTTGCCTGCCATAGTGCGTGAAAAATACATACACAATACACAAACTTAATTTGGCCAATTTAAGAACATGTCCCTTTATCAGCGTCAAATTGGGGTAACAACCCCACCCAGTGGCCAGAGGTGTCTTACCCGGACATTTACTTTTACCTCGTCGAGTCACTCACGAGGTAAGCGAGTGAATGATTTTATTTCGCTTTTTAAAGTAAAAAAAAAAAAACGTAATGTGTATCTCATGAATTAATGATTATGATGGCAGGTAGCCTGGGCTAGTTGATAACGGGCATAAAAAAATTATTTTTCACGCTCTATGGCAGGCAGGCTGGACATCCGGTGTATATAAGTGATTTATATCACTTATATAAGTTATTTACGCCTGTCGGCTGTCTACGGACGTTGGTTTTTGCCGTTATTTTGTATTGAAGTCTATGGGGAGTCTAGTTTGTTTTCCCCCAAAAGGGGGCGGGGACATTCTATGATGACGCAGCGCCGGTTGTGCGTATAGGCTTCATTAGCCTAATATGAAGGTCATAATGAACTGTTTTGTAGCTATACAAACACTTAAATTACACTTTTATTTATTTTTATAATAAGATTAGATGATATATAAACATTTAAATGGTGGCTGTCATAAAAACTTGCCAGATTTATTCAAATATGCATTAAATATTGAAGAACATTAAGATTATAATGCATGTGTAATATGGTGTATATATATAGCAAAATGCTCCTCTCTAGAGTTTTTCTATAATATTTAATATTCTATAATATTCTATAATATTTATTCTTTTTAATTTAGTATTTTGAGACAATTTAATTGAATTTATTAATATTTATGCAATATTTATGGTTTATTTTTGCCATGGAAAAATATATATATTTATATATATATATATTATATATGTATTAATTTTTTCAAAAAAATATTAATGCAGTATTTTAGTTTAATATAGAGTCTAGGCCTTCAGAAAAAAATATATTTTTGAAGAAAATTAGCACCATCTGGTTACAGTATAGAGAAAAAGTGTAGAATCATGGTGTGACCACTAGATGGCATGTACAGCTCTCTATGGAGAGGCATGTGAATTACCCAGATGTTTATGAACACATTTTGTTGTTGTTGTTGGTGGTGGATTTGAATATATAGTTGAAATAATCTCAAAAACTATTTCTTATAAAAACAAATTGACAAAAAAACAAAAATTCCAAATTTTTTTCCATTTTTTTTTACAATTTCCCATTCATTTCCTATGAGGGTCATTTTTGACCAAAGACCACAAGTGTGACTATTTTTTTAAGACCACTCAGCATGCTCAAATCATGACCTCAATTTTTATGTTTGTTCACATACATAATCCCATAAAGGTCACCAAGTTTCATAACACTCCGATGAAGCTGTGATTTTTAAAAATTCAAAACAGAAAATTTTTCGGTCAGAAATGACCGAAGAGCACCTGAGGGTTAAAGGGAAACTTCAGGGAAAGTGGCTGCTTTTTATGTGAACTTAATATAATAAAATACCGTGAAGCTTAAACAATCTTGGGTTGTCCAATAATAATGTTAAATTTCATAGTCAGTTTCTGGTTATATTCATATTCTCAGACGTCTGATCTCAAACAAGGAAGTCTATAATACCTGGAGATGGTATAATTCCCTTTGCTTTCCCCAGTTATAAACAAAGACCTCCTTAGAGCCAACTTGGTGTATGATTTCCCTCTTGTGGCTTCATGAGCAACTACAGGAAACCCTCTCAGTTCCTAGAATTGAGTTTTGGCCTCTTATCCACCCTGATATCCTGTCCAGATGGAGTGGGTCCACACTGATAAGGCTGTTTTTCCAAACATGTTTGTTTATCTGAACTAAAGGAAGGCTGTGACTCATGGGTAGCGTGAGTCTATGAGTGTCTGTGCTTTACTGTAAGATGTGTTTGTTTAATGACATGTATTTTCTGCATGTGTTTGTGTCCAGACACCGGTTATTGGCCGCAGATATGATGACCTGCAGGGTTCTGGAGGAAGAGATGGGAAAGCCCGCGTGATCGCAGTGACCCGTAGCACGTCCTCTACCTCTTCAGGGTCTAACTCAAACACCGTCCTGGTGCCCGTCAGCTGGAAACGGCCACAATCATCACAGGTGACTAACGTTTCATGCTGTCGTGTGTCATGGTATGAAGGAGGGGAACTTTTAATTTCTTTGGGGTGGTCTGAACATCGTCTTTGAATGTTTACTGTGATACTATGAAAATCTTGATGGGTTTTAGTTTGTTTTTTCACTTGGCAATTTCCTTTTGTTTCTCAGAAGCGGACGAGAGAGAAGCTGGTGAATGTTCTGTCACTCTGCGGACAGGAAGTTGGCCTCACCAAGAACCCGTCTGTGAGTCCTCACTGTCGCTGTCATTCCTGGGAAGACACCATTTAAACAAGCATACTTTTTTATTATTATGAGGAAAGATACTTATCACTTTGATATGAATGCAGGAATTACATCTGTGTTTATTTCATATTAATTAACCCCTTAACTGTCACTTGCCCGTATACGGCCAATCCAACTTTACTTTGCTATATTCCTATTAAATTCTAATCTAGTCATGACGAACTATATATCGTTGGAAAGGTCTAAGGCTCCTAAATAGATATTTTAGGTCTGTTTTTTCCTACAAATTATGAATGAACAGTAATATATGAATTTATGACAAGAGTGCGCCTCAAAAAAATCGACGTCTTTACAGGAGTTTCTGACCTTTGTCACAAAAAGTCGACGGACACACTTTTAATAATTGAAACTTTGGTTTTTAGTGCTAAAAGTTCTTAAATAAACATAATTAGCGTTTGTCAATAAAAAAAGATAAAATTATATTTTAAAAAGTAAGGCAAGAAGTCCTCTAAAAAGTATAATATATTATATATATAAATATATATATTTTTATTATTATTATATCACATATTTTAGTAGTTATCATAAATTAGGTATCATTTGAAAGCTTACGAACTCAGAATTCATCCTGTGAATTTTTAGGCATTTTGGGCATCATCTTTCATAATTTATTATTAAAACCTTTTCTAATCTTGACAAACTTATATTGTCAGAAAGGTCTGAGTTTTAAGGTTCCATATTTAGTGACAGAAGTGATATTTGGACAGAAATTTATAAATGTGTTAAGGCAAAATGCATACAATTAAATTCAATGGGATTCAATGGCACCCGGTGGCTATTTTTGGTACTACGCCTAAACAAAATCTCATGGGAACTTCAATTTTTGTGACATCAACTTCAAATTTGGAACACAACTTGATTAGATATATAGCTTTCATTTTATAGTAATTTTATAGTAAAACCTATTTTGTAAAATATTTATTTTATATTTATATATTTTATATATTTATATATTTAAATATATTTTATATATTTAAAATATATTAATAAAGTATATTTGATTTTCTGTAAATGATAACTTTCATAACTTTTGCACACTTTAATTTTTTGAAGTGCTTTCACTTTAGTAATAATCTGCTGATTGTTCTCTTTAAAAAAACTTTAAACCAAACTTAGCTCTATATTCCAAAGCATGAATTACCATTTAAGTTTGTATAGTGCATTTTAATGTCAATTATCAAAAAGGGGGGGTGACAGGTGAAGGGTTAAAGCCCTGATTATCTGCTATAGACTTATAAGGCATCTTAGTAATGGGACCATTGCATACTCTACGCTGACTCCATTGTCATGTTTATTTGCCTCAGGTGATCTTCTCCTCCTGTGGTGATCTGGACCTCATGGAGCATCAGCCCAGTCAGGTGTCCTCTGAGGATGGGACCCGGGAGGACACCCTGGATGATACCACCTCAGAGCAGCAGTTCAGAGTCTTCAGAGACTTTGACTTCCTGGACGTAGAGCTGGAAGATGGAGAGGTCAGTAGAAAACCTGGTATCATTTCTGTATGGTATTACGTACGTTCAAATATGTTTGATTTAAAAATATATACACTACAATGGGGTTTGATTTGTATTAAATTGAATTAAAGTATCATTAAAGACATTTATAACATTAAAAATATTTATATTTCAACTAAATGCTGTTCTTTTGAATTTTGTATTCATCAAATAATCCTGACAAAAATTTCTTCACATTAAATCTCTACCTGTCAAAAGTTTTAGATCGGTAAGATTTTTTATGTTTTTAAAACAAGTCTCTTCTGCTCACCAAGGTTTCAATTATTTGATAAAAAATACAAAAAAAAAAGTAATATTGTGAAATATTATTACAATTTAAAACAGCGGTTTTCTATGTGAATATATAGTGAAGTGTAATTTATTCCTGTGAATTTACAGCATCATTACTCCAGTCTTCAGTGTCACATGATCCTACAGAAATTATTATAATATGATGCTCAAGAAACATTTATGATTATTATCCACGTTGAAAACAGTTCCTTACATTTTTATTTCAGGATTCTTTGATGAATAGAAAGTTCAAAAGAACAGAATTGATCTGAAATGGAAAGCTTTTGTAACATTAATCACTTCCATTCAAAAGTTTGGGTTTTAGTAAGAATTTATTTTTTTATTTTTGGAGAAAATCCTTTTATTCATCAAGGATGAGTTTAACTGATCAAACGTTACAGTAAAGACATTTATAATGTTAGAAAAGATTATATTTTAAATAAATGCTGTTCTTTTGAACTTTCTATTCATCAGAATTTTGCGGGGGAAAAAATGGTACACGACTGTTTTCAACATTGAAAATAATAATTTATGTTTTTTGAGCATAAAATCAGCATATTAGAATGATTTCTGAAGGATCATGTGACACTGAAAACTGATGTGTAATCAGCAACAGTAATGATGTTGAAAATTCAGCTTTCAAATTTTAAAATATATTAAAATAAAAAAACAGTCATTTTTAATTGTCATAATATTTCACAATATTACTGTTGGTCATTTTATTTTCTTCCATCAAATAAAGCAGCTTTTGTGAGCAGAAGAGACTTCATTTAAAAACATAAAAAATCTTACTGATGTAAAACTTTGATCTAAAAGAGTGATTTCTGAAGGATCATGTGACACAGAAGACTGGAGTAATGATGATAAATTCAGCTTTGCCATTACAGGAATAAATAACATTTTAAAATATATTGAAACGCAAAACTTTTTTTTTTTAAATTTATTGTAATAATAAAAATATTTCACAATATTACTGTTAGCAGAAGGGACGTATGTCAAAAAAACAATTTTAAAAATCCTACCGACCTCAAACGTTTGAAAGGTGTAGTGTGTATATATTTTAGTTATATAGATATAGACATAATAAATGACTTAAGACCTCAAAATGTTGATTTCAGAGTTATAATTCCCTTCCCTACTAACAAAAAACAAGTTCCTTTCAACTTTCTTTCCTTATTTCTTTCATATTCTATCTGGATAAGAGACTGCCTGACTAATGTGGCCATTGCTTTTCCTCTAACACTTTCTCTCTTTCTCTCCTGTGCTGCTGTCCTAGGAGCTGCAGGTAAGAACAGCTGTGTTAGCATGTGACAGAGATCTTGTTTCCATATCTGCTCAGAATCACTTTGAGAATGATGTGTTTCAGTCATGTAGACTCTCATCTATCAGGCTGCTGCTGCTAAAGAGATTAGATAAATATATGTTTTGTGTTCAATTCATGGATGTCATATTACATACTGTAGAAGTGCATGTTAGAAGCATCTCATTTCAATAAACTTTTTTATTTTGTTTCATTCATATTAAATCATTCCTCAATACTTGTTTTAGTTTTGTTAGAAAACTATTAAAATTCAGATTGTTTCCAGTGCTTTTTGGAGATCTAAAATCCTTAAAATCAGGATTTTTGTGTTTTGTTCGGGTTTGTTTCCCATTTATTTTTTTTCGTTTGCAAATTCAGAAACCTTCCACATAGAGGCAGATATTGTATTTCAGATATAGTTCTTGTGTATTTACTGTATGTTTGCACGTGTTCTTCATTTGTGCATGATTGATTAGAAGTGTGTTATGTCCTGGGTCCTCCTAAGAGGAGTGGTGCTCACCCAACATCGGCTCATGCTAGAAAGAACAGCTGCTGAGTCAGTGCTGTGTGTGTGTGTGTGTGTGTGTTTGAATAGGGCGAGAGTATGGATAACTTTAACTGGGGAGTGCGCAGACGCTCTCTGGACAGCACAGACCTGACCGAGCTCCTGGAGGAGAGCCAGCACTCTGACATCACCCCCTGCATCGGCCTACACGACCCCCAGCGAGACTCGGACGACTCCTCTGAGGAAGAGTCCAACTCCACCAGCCAAAGCCTCTCTCACTCTCAACTAGTATGAGCTATCTCTCTCTCTCTCTATCTCTCTCTCTATCTCTCTCTCTATCTATCTATCTATCTATCTATCTATCTATCTATCTATCTATCTATCTATCTATCTATCTATCGTTCTATCGTTCTATCTATCTATCTGTCTGTCTGTCTATCTATCTGTCTATCTATCTATCTATCTATCTATCTATCTATCTATCTATCTATCTATCTATCTATCTATCTATCTATCTATCTATCTATCTATCTATCTATCGTTCTATCGTTCTATCTATCTATCTATCTATCTATCTATCTATCTATCGATCTATCGATCTATCGATCTATCTATCTATCTATCTATCTATCTATCTATCGATCTATCGATCTATCGATCTATCGATCTATCTATCTATCTATCTATCTATCTATCTATCGATCTATCTATCTATCTATCTATCGATCTATCGATCTATCTATCTATCTATCTATCTATCTATCTATCTATCTATCTATCTATCGATCGATCGATCTATCTATCATCTATCTATCTATCTATCTATCTATCTATCTATCTATCTATCTATCTATCTATCTATCTATCTATCTATCTATCTATCTATCTATCTATCTATCTATCGTTCTATCGTTCTATCTATCTATCTATCTATCTATCTATCTATCTATCTATCTATCTATCTATCGATCTATCGATCTATCGATCTATCTATCTATCTATCTATCTATCTATCTATCTATCGATCTATCGATCTATCGATCTATCTATCTATCTATCTATCTATCTATCTATCGATCTATCTATCTATCTATCTATCGATCTATCGATCTATCTATCTATCTATCTATCTATCTATCTATCTATCTATCTATCTATCTATCGATCGATCGATCTATCTATCATCTATCTATCTATCTATCTATCTATCTATCTATCTATCTATCTATCTATCTATCTATCGATCGATCTATCGATCTATCGATCTATCGATCTATCGATCGATCTATCGATCTATCGATCTATCTATCTATCGTTCTATCTATCTATCTATCTATCTATCTATCTATCTATCTATCTATCTATCTATCTATCTATCTATCTATCGATCTATCGATCTATCTATCTATCTATCTATCTATCGTTCTATCTATCTATCTATCGTTCTATCTATCTATCGTTCTATCTATCTATCTATCTATCTATCTATCTATCTATCTATCTATCTATCTATCTATCTATCTATCTATCTATCTATCTATCTATCTATCTATCTATCGTTCTATCGTTCTATCTATCTATCGTTCTATCTATCTATCTATCTATCTATCTATCTATCTATCTATCTATCTATCTATCTATCTATCTATCTATCTATCTATCTATCGTTCTATCGTTCTATCGTTCTATCTATCGTTCTATCTATCGTTCTATATCTATATATATATCTATATATATATAATTTTATCTATCTATTGATCTATTCTATAGATACATAATATATGAAAGACAGACAGCACATCTGTCTGTCTGTCTATCATACTACATAGTTTGTCTTGTTGTGTGTTTGGTTTAGCCTAATGCTATGTTTCTTAAGCTGGGCATTTTCTGATTTCAGACGATGAACCTCTCCCCCTCCGAGGACACCAATCACACAGACTCTCTGTCCACCTCCTATGACACCACGTCAGCTGACCCAAATTCCCTCAATGCTGCCACACCTTGCTTGGGAACATCACTACCGGAGGACCACATCATGCCACGTGTATGTGTACAATCACATTCAGCCCATTAAAGCGTCTTCAGTGTGCCCAAATAGCACCAAACCTCGAAGCTAAACAATTTTAGATTTACTAAGAACATAAACTTTGAGGAGAGTAGATCAATGATGATCTTCTCCCATCTGCACAGGTTTTACCAGAAGACGAGGAGTCAAATGTCCAAGAGGACGACCTGCCGTTCGGTGTGAACGAGCTGCCGATGAGGTTTGACTGCGGCTCTAGTACAAATCTGGACCTTCCTGCAGAACAAAACCGAGCTGGAATCAACCAGAACCCAAACTCCCTGCCCAGGTTCATACTGATACACTTCACCTCAGTTTTAAAACTAACTGGAATGGTTATTTAAGGGTAACATCCTTTCTTCGGGTTTCCGTAGCTACCATTTTGGGGAGGACCGAGATGATCTGGATGAGCTGGGCTTTCCTCCTCCACCCTCCCCATTTTTCTCTGCCATCTTGGCAGCATTTCAGCCCACGGTGTGTGACGATGCCGAAGAAGCCTGGCGGAGTCACATCAACCAGCTGTTGTGTGATACAGACGGGTCTTGTGCCGTCTACACCTTCCACATTTTCTCTGGAATGTTTCAGGTAACGTCACCCTTATACGTACACATATTTGGTAACGCTTCCTTTTACAGTACAGTACTTGGATTGAATTGAAAACTTTATCCAACAATCGACATGAAGTGTTCAAAAGGATAAAAACACAAAAAAGCCCAAAGGCTTGTTTCCATTGTGGTCCTTCATAATAATATGAACATTAGTATGCTTTATTAATAGGGCTGTCAAAACAATTAATCGCGATTAATCGCATCCAAAATAAAAGTTTGTGTTTACATAATATATGTGGGTGCACTGTGTATAATTATTTTATATATATATAAATACACACACATGCATGTATATTTAAAAAATATTTTCATGTATATTCTGTATATAGATTTATATATAATTTATATTATATATAAATTAGGGCTGTGCAAAAGTTAATTGCGATTAATCGCATCCAAAATAAAAGTCTGTGTTTACATAATATATTTGTGTGTGCTGTATATAATTATTTTGTATATATAAATACCTATGCATGCATGTATATATTTAAGAATTATTTGCGCTTAAATTCTGTAAATATATTTAAATACATAATCTATATTATATAAATATAAATATTTTATATATGAATAACACATTTTCTTAAATATATACATGCAAGTGTGTGTATTTATATATACAAAATAATTATACATAGCACACACAAATATATTATGTAAACACAGACTTTTATTTTGGATGCGATTAATCGCAATTAATTTTTGCACAGCCCTAATATAGACCATTTCAAAAGATGTAAACAACACTGGCCCAGAAGTACTTCCGGTTTCAGTTTTTTAACACTACATAAAAGCTGGGATAAAATACAACCAACAGGACATTTAAAACTGAATCAAAAAGTTAAACAAACATCTTAAAGATGTTTTCTTTACATGTGAAATAAAGAAAACAGTTACAAACTGAAGCAGGAAGTGCTTCTGGGCCAGTGTTGTTTACATGTTTTGAAATGGTCTATAAATATAAATATTTAATATATAAATAATATATTTTTCTTAAATATACATGCATGTGTGTGTATTTATATATATAAAATAATTAGCGGGGGGAGATTGATGCACCGGACCGGAGTCGGGGGACTTAGTTAAGTTTTTGTGGAGTTGTTTTGCTTTATTTTGTAGTATTTCGAATTAATGGTTTTAAAGTAGTATTAGTAAAAAAATAAAAATGCACTCATTCACTCATTTTGGCGCCCCTTGAGTGGTAGCGCTCGCCTATATCGCCTATGCCATGGGCCGGCCCTGCTGCAGTGTAACATTAATGTAAATTAGAAGTAATTTTTCACAATAATATAGTAATTTACTTAACTTTTTAAAAATATTACAATACTTTTGTCTTCATTTTTCACAAACCCTCAAGCTTTTATTTTGGCGGAAAACACAATCGTACAGACCCTTTATGTATATCATGAGAAGTCTACAAATATTTTCAGTTTATTATGAAACTCAGCCGGGACAGATTAGATTATGACAGGCCACCAGAGGCTACATAATTAACTGGAAACACTGGCCCATTCAAATTATTAAGTTTATTAATTAAATCCCATTAAAATTAAATTATTAATTAAAGCCCATTAAAATTAAATTATTAATTAAAATTAATTTTTGTCTCTACAGAACATCCAGAATAAGTTCTGCTCCCTAACCAGCGATGCGGCCTGTTACCTCGGAGACGGCCTGAGGGGAATCGGGTCAAAGTTCGTGCGATCATCAGAGATGTTGGCCTTATGCTCAGACTGTCCCACGCTGTATGTGGACGCAGAAACGGTGCGTGAATATTCCTCCCCATTGAGAATCATTGTGTATATAGACTTTTGAAGTATTTTTATACCATATTGTCTTTTATATCATCCGTCCTCCTGTAGATCGTTTCATACGGGCTTCTAGAAAAGATGAAGTTCAGTGTTCTTGAGCTTCAGGAGTATCTGGACACATATAACACCCGAGAGGAAGCCGCTGTCTCAGTAAGTCACTCTAACCTGCCAGGCTTGCTGAAATAGTTTATGCTACAGATGTGAATCGTGCAGCTTAATGAGTGGACGTTTGCCAATACTTCTCTAAGTGAACAGACTTACAATTTTCACATGATGGATTATGAGCCAGGCAAAAAAAAATCCCATCAATTTACATTTACATAAATTCACGCAGGACTGCTTGCCAGATATAACACCCCAACATCATGGTGTCGGGTTTTGCTCAAAACTAATTATGTTTTAATTGTGAGACAGCTGTTTTGATCCACTTTCTCCTCTTTCAACAGTGGCTGCAGAACTGTAAGTCCACGTTCCCGAAGTATCCTGACGATGGAGTGATCACCTGTCAGCCTGGAGACTCTGAGGAGAAGGTGCACACATTCAGAATTTGTACACCGTTATGATTTTTTTTAACGTGTTTGAATTTTTTTTTTACTGTATTTTATCCAGTAAAAAATATTGTGAAATATTACAATTTAAAAGAACTGTTTTCTATTTCAATATATCTTAACCCTTGTGCATCCTTATGGACATTTTTGTCCTGTTCAGTTTTGTTTTCTGGATCACTTTTAAAGTTATTATGTCTTTTGAAGCACGTGTTAAAGCTAACTGCAAAAAAACTTGGCACGGGTGTGTATTTTTATTGGAATTTTACTATTTCACCGTCATTTTCTTTAAATAAATTATTTTTTGCATTAGGTACAAAAAAATCCTCCCTCTCAGCACCTTTTGGACAAAAATGTCCCCATTGAAACCCATTAAAACTGCCATTTTTAATCCCTGGTCCAGTTAACTACAAAATTATGCAATCTTTGTTAAGAGGCTTTCATTCTGATGGCAAGGCTTCAAAATTTTATTTTTTACTATTTTTTATCAGATGGTGCCATTTTTTTTTTTTAAAGTTTGGCCTATAAAACAATTAAATATCGCTTTATTCCTGTTTTCTGCTTCGGCATACTATAGAGCCAACTGGATAAATTATGCACCGATATTTGTGTGGGTGTGTTGGTATGGATGTCAGTGTGTGGTTAGTATGTGTGTTATTAAAAAAAATATGTGTGTGTGTTTGTAATACTGAGAGAGAAAACCTGCAAATAATAATCCAATCACTGTGAGCTCCAGTGGGGTTTTGCTGCCACCCGATGGGGAAAATATGTTACTACGCCCAAACAAACTGTTACAGAAAGCTCATTTTTTTGAGATATCATCCTCAAATTTGGAATTTATGGCTTTGATTTTATTGCAGTTTTGAGTTCAACCTGATTTATAACATGTATATTTTATATAAAATATTTTTTATAATTAATTTTCATAAACTTATACCTATATAACTTTTTTTAGATTTACTTATTATTATTATTTTACGTCAGCAATAATCTGCAAAGGGTCTTCGTTAAAATGATACCAAACTTAAGTCTGTGCTCCAAAGCGTCAGTTTTTTGACATAGACATTTTTGTCCTCTTTTTACTTAAGTGTAACATTTTTTAATTGATGCACAAGGGTTAAAATGAAATTTATTCGTGTGATGACAGCGCTGAATTTTCAGCATCATTACTCCAGTCTTCAGTGTCACATGACCATTCACAAATCATTCTAATATGTCGATTTGAAACATTTCTTATCATTATCAATACATAATATTTTTGTGGAAACCATGATACATTTTTTCTTTCCGGATTTTTTTTTGATGTATAGAAAGTTCAAACGTCTTTTGTAACATTATAAATGTCACTTTTGGTCAATTGCTAAATAGAAACATTAATTTTTAAATGGTATTGTATGCAATGCAGTATTTCCTCACTCGGTGCGCCTTCTTCTTGTCATCCTCTGCATGATTTATATGGGTTGGGCTGAATGCGACAGGCACTAATCTTCTAATTATGTGGATGGGATTTCTGAGCACATTCAGTCTCACAGATTGCATGCTGGGTATTAATGCTGTCTGTTTCTCCCTTCTCAACTCTTTCCTGTTTTATGACATGCTTTCTCTGCAGCAAATGGAAACTCTGGCTGTAAGTTTGAAACTAAGAACCGCTCTCTTCCTTGTTCATCTGTGATCTTTATAGTTTAGTACATGCATTCACTTCAGTCAGTGAGTGTGTTTACATGCATGATATTACCCAAACGTATGCTTAGTAAGATCAGATAGTGTTTTTGAAGACTGTAGACGTAATGAATCATTTAAAAATGTAAACATGGTTTTCATAAAACAGTCATTTTTTGTGCATGTAAACACTCGGTGATGGAAGTTTGAGTTTGTGGCTGTTCATATGTGTGCTTTCCTTACTATACTGATGTGTTTGTATCGTCCACAGCAATTGGAGTTGTGTCAGCGCCTGTACAAACTTCACTTCCAGCTTCTCCTGCTGTTTCAGTCCTATTGTAAACTTATTGGACAAGTGAACACCATCAGCTCTGTGCCAGAGGTACACAATGCACCTATGACCCCACTATTTCTGACTGCAAAATATTATATAATATTATATATGCAAAATAAATGTGATATAGTGGTATAATGTCAATAGTTCAATGTCTGCCTACAATTTAAGTGTATTAACTGCCCTAATATCATTAGAAAGTGATGAAAAAAAGACAACTTATTATAAAATCATTAGGGCTGTCAAACGATTAATCGCGATTAATCACATCCAAAATAAATGTTTGTGTTTACATAATATATTTATAATATATAAATACACACACATGCTTGTATATATTTAAGAAATATTTTCATGTATATACTATATATATATATATTTATATATAATTTAAATTATACATAAATTAGGGCTGTCAAAACGATTAATCGCATCCAAAATAGAAGTTTGTGTTTACATAATATATGTGGGGGCACTGTGTATAATTATTTTGTGTATATATATAAAAACACACACGCATGTATATTTAAGAAAAAAATATTTATATAAAAAATATTTATATTTATATATAATATAAATTATATATAAATCCATATACAGAATATACATGAAAATATTTCTTAAATATATACAAGCATGTGTGTGTATTTATATATATATATATATATATATATATATATATAATTATACACAGCACACACATATATTATGTAAACACAAACTTTTATTTTGGATGTGATTAATCGCGATTAATCATTTTGACAGCCCTAAAAATCATTATTTATTTTATTAAACGTTAAGAATTCAAGTTTGTTTATGCAAACGGGTTTCAAAGTGCAAGTTTTTGAAAACTACACATTTATTGTCTGGTTAAATGTTCTGTTTTTAGTACTTCGCTGTCATGTAAACACGTACCCTTCAATCTGTAGCTTTGGAACATGTCTCGGGAATTGAGCGATCTGAAGAATTGCCTGCGGCTAGCCGAAGCCTCATTGGCTGGTGATCTAGTGGACCGGCAAAGGCACGGCTCCCAGCCCATCTTCCCCAGCTCAGAGGCGGCTGTGCAGGCCATCCTGGAGTGCTTGAACAACAACGAGTTCTCCATGGCCATCCGCTACACTCAAGAGTGCAGGTGAGCTGTGACACCACTAGGGGGAGACACAACTCTGGTAATGAAACTAGAATGTATTTGTGGCGTTTTTATTTTATTTTAGTTGTTATTTTTGGAGTCATGAAGTATATATGAAGAGTTCAGATGCAAAAGCCTCTAAATGCCATTTGAAATTTTCTTCTAAAATGACCATTTTTATCAAGCTTGTATATTTAAGTTCAGTAATTTCACTCAAATGGCAATGAAGATTACCTATTAACTGTCATTTAAGTGAAATTACTGAACTTAAATATACAAGCTTGATAAAAATTATCATTTTAGAAGAAAATTTCAAATGGCACTTAGAGGCTTTTGCATTTGAACTCTTCATTTGGTTTAGTTAGTTTTCCACACTCAAGTTAGTTTTTATGTTTAAAGGAGTAGTTCACTTTAATAAGAAAACGTTTGCTGATAATTTACTCGCCCCCATGTCATCCAAGATGTCCATGTCATTCTTTATTCAATTGAAAAGAAATTAAGGTTTTTGATGAAAACATTCCAGGATTTTCTCCACATAATGGACTTCAATGGGGTCCAAACGGTTCATGGTCCAAATGAGAGTTTCAGTGCAGCTTCAAAGGGCTTTAAACGATTCCAGACGATGAATAAGAGTCTTATCAAGCAAAATAATCTATCATTTCAAAAATATATCAAAAAATTTAAGTTTTATAAGCACAAATGCTCGCCTTGCTCTGTTCTGTGATGACCGTTCGTGACTCTCCTGTTCAAACTCGTTCATCAAAATGAACAAATCTTTTTTCAAGTCATGACTCCAAGGATCCTAGATAAGACCCTTATTCATCATCTGGAATCGTTTAAAGCCCTTTGAAGCTGCACTGAAACTCTCATTTGGACCTTGAACCGTTTGGTCCCCATTGAAGTCCATTATATGGAGAAAATCCTGGAATGTTTTCATCAAAAACCTTAATTTCTTTTCGACTGAAGAAAGAAAGACACGGACATCTTGGATGACATGGGGGCGAGTAAATCATCAGCAAAAGTTTTTTTTAAAAGTGAACTACTCCTTTAAGCATGTTAGTGTTTACCGTAGTATTGAAATCGGAACTGAATAGCATGACATTTTTGACTTTGTTCTTGATTCCAGACGAATCTGGCCAAATGACATTTTCGGCGGTGGCTCGGAGGACGAGATCCAGACTCTCCTCAACGTCTACTTCCGGCACCAGACTCTGGGCCAAACCGGCACCTTCGCACTGGTCGGCTCCAACAAGGACATGTCCGAGGTCTGCGCAAAGATCATGGAGCTCAACGGAGAGATCCGGGACATGATCCGCCGCGCTCAGGGGTACCAGGTATTCTCATCCAGCCTCCTAGACTCCAGCGTGTCCGGTTTGAGTCTCTGACAGGAAGCCCGCGGCACCCCAGACCGGCCCTGGCCTGGACCCCCCGACCACTGGATCCCTCCATAGTCACCCAACCCCTCCTGCGCCAGCCCTCATCCCATGATCCTCCACTCCCGCCACCTGCCCCAGGCCAGATCCAGTGTGACGTTTGGGAGTGCTGCCACCCTTTCGAGGGTTTAACACATACAATTGTGCCCTTCTTAGGGAAACTTGCACGAGCGTCCTTGACTGTGCTGAACAGGAAGGGGCTCCTGAGAGTGAGCGTGTCCTCGGGTCCTCAAAAGTGCAGCGCTAACGGAGAAACTGAGCTGCTCCTGCGAGATTCCTTGGATTGAGTCACTCGAACGCATCTTTTAATTATTGCACTATGTTGACGTTTCAAGTCGTAAATCGTGAGACATACACTGAATAAAAAATGCTTTATCTAATCAATAAAGTTGTGGCAACATATTACAAGCAATATTATTAATTAAATTGTACAAATTAGAATGTTAATTTGATTAACTATTACTCAATTCTAATTTGTTCAATTTAATAAATAATATTGCTTGTAATCTGTTGCCACAATTGTATTGATTAGATAAAGCATATTCATTTTTACAGTGTAAATCCTGTTTGCTACTGAGAAATGCTGCCTTTATAGGAAAGGAAGCACCTCCGCTTGGTTTGTTTGTTATCATGGGGAATGTGCAATGATGGATCATTGAAACGGATGCCTTTCTACTGTAACTGTTCAAGATTGTCTTTAAAAGCCGCACAAATGAAGGAGGGACAAAGGATACTGTGTGTATGTCGTCGTGATACTTATAACTGTCTAAAGCTGAGAGCTTGTGTCTTTGTGAACCTGTCTATCCCTCACGTACCGCTAGATATCAGCCACGCAAACATGCTGACATTCAGCGATTTGTGCTACGGCTAAACCTGATTCTACTTCAAGTGCTGATATGATCGACGTCCTGCGCTACGCCGAACACAGGCTCAGCTTTAGGGTAAATTTGTATTTAAGAAATCAGTGTGTTGAACGTAGTTTTTTTAAATCGTTCTTTGTCGGGTCAAGTTGCCAAGCATGCGTCAATATTGTACTTTCCGAGTTGTATTTATTAAAAGTGTATTTTATTAAGATGTTATTTGTATAAAGTGGAAAAGGGAGGCATCACATGAAGATTAGTCTTTGTCTCTAGCGCATGCCTAGACTGATTGCACATTGTAAAGCTTCGAGAAAATAGTTTTTCGTTCACTGTGTAAATACTTAAAGCTTTTGTGAAATAAATAGTGCTTTCTTCTGGCTCGTTTCAATTAGAAATTCTGGTGTTTGCAACAAAGACTTAAATTCCATTGACGATCTTAAGGTTTTATGCATGCAAAATAATATTCCATTATGCATTACCAAAATTAAATTGTGGCACAAGATTTTAATAGCCATACGATGATAGTGGTGTTTTGGACCCCATTGACTTTCATTGCATGGACAAAAACAGTTCTTTATAATCTTGTTCCCAAAGAAATGAGGGAAAGCACATTAATGTTTTAATTTTCGCTGTGATTTAAGTCCTTCACGAAGCAGAAACAAACAGACACTAGTATATGCTGCAATACTTTATTAGGTTATATAAACTTACACCGTTACGATGATAGTGGTGTTTTGGACCCCATTGACTTTCATTGCATGGACAAAAACAGTTCTTTATAATCTTGTTCCCTAAGAAATGAGGGAAAGCACATAACGTTTTAATTTTTGTGGTGAGTAAAGTCCATCACAAAGCAGAAACAAACAGACACTAGTATATGCTGCAATACTTTATTAGGTTATATAAACTTACACCTTTATACAAATACAAAAATACAATACATCCCACCCAATGTCAAATGGGCCACCAATACAGATTCTAAAACACATCATTATACACCTGAACATTTAGACAATGTACTTGAAACTGTAGATGGTGTCACAGGAAAGGCTTTTGCCCTTGCAGCGGCCACACAGTTCCTGACGGTGAGGACGGCGCAGGTCGATGTGCCTCTGCTTTCGTTCACAGCAGCAGCGAGCCTTGCTGCAAACCTGGTAACAGAGCAAGGTCAGACTGCACCAACAGCTTCAAAACAAATCGTGCACCATCAACAACTCATACCTGGCACTGAATGGATTCAACCCGGAATGGATTCAGTCCCGCCTGGCACTTTCTGCAGTGCTGTTTGAAGTACACCTGTAGGAATGATGCCATTTAATTAGGTCTAAACCTAATCTAAAGTTTAAATGTTTTTGAAGTCACTGCGTTTTACCTTGGAGGTTCCCGAGATGCACCACACGAATGCACTTTCCCATCGAATGTTGCACTTACTGCAGTGATAAAATCCATATTTCTGCTCCAGAAACTAAATAAGGATGAATTGTTAGAATAAAACTCCATACAGGTGTAACTTTAAAGGGATGGTGCACCCAAAAAAGAAAACAGTCATCATTTGCTCACCCTCATGTTGTTCCAAACCTGTATGAGTTTCTTCTGTTGAGGATATTTTGAATTATATTGGTAACAGTCGACAGCAGCCATTGATATATATAAATAATGGATGTCAACGGGTGCAGTCATCCGTTTGACTACCAACGTGCTTCAAAAAAAGTTTGACGGAGTAAAGAAACTGATTTGGAACAATTTGAGGGCAAGTAACGGCAAATTTGGGTGAACTATCACTTTAAGGAACAGACAACCAATCAAATTGTCCATTACATATTCATGTTGAAAGGGGGTAAAAGAAAACATTTTAAAAATGGAATGAAGAGCCGCATTTTATTGGCTTCAGCAAGTTTCAAGTTGAATAAAATAAATATTTCTAGTCAAAATATCATTCGAATTCTAGTGGCCTAACCGTCACGGCGAATCCCATTACCTGAGCGCAAGGAATTGTGGGAGCTAGATTTAAAACAAACCAACATGGCGGACCTTACGCGCGTTTGTGATCATTTCTGTCGACAAAAGCGGTTAGTCCTTGTTAATTTGAGGAAAAAACTGCGCATAAGGTAAGATAAGCTATTATTCCTTTACTTTATTTGTATATTTGGAAATGTATTTGGTGTTGGTATTGTCCTAAAGTGTATTCTCAGCACCGTATATCGCCTCCAGAAACACTGCATCTGTAGGGGCCGCCATTGTTGTTTTGAATGGTTTCGCGGGCTATGTGACGTCAGACTCAGAGTTCGTTGTAAGACTTCACGGGTGGAACGCGTTGATGAGTTACAAGCCTAAATCACCTAATTTGACAAAAATAACCATTGTATTTTACGGAGAAACTATGGTTTACAATGCCGTGCTAAATCTTTCCCTCAGGGGAAACACACCTGAAAGTTAGACCGTTTATTTCGCTGAATCAACGACTTCTCCTGCCGTGATTCGTTGTGCGTAGTGGTTTCCTCCCGTTTACACGTCTCCTCGTCGTCGTCCATCTCACTGTCCGTCTCGTTGCTCTCATCCCCACCATCGTCCTTACTTTCACCGGAAGTCGTGGATAAGGAGAAAATCCTGCGGTCGAAGACGGGTGAGTAGATGGCGACGCCGGGGCGGAAGAAGCGGACGGAGTTGACCGGTGTGCTGGGCAGAGTGTCTCTCAGTGTCAGTTTCAGTGGGTTGATGGACGGCGTCCTCGGCGAGTCCCATTTATCCCCGCGATAAAACAGCGTTTTGGGGCCGAGTGAGCACTGGACCGTGGCATCCACCTTCGGGTTCACCTGCACACCGAACTCTCGGGTGTTGGCCTTGCGGAGGCGCGGGGTCAGATTCGGGTTCACCTGAGATAGTATCGCTTTCAACTGCGCGCGTTTGTAAACGTCAAAATAGTCGGGGGCATCTGGCGCAATATACAAATTGTTTCCCTTATTATTCCAGTTTTGCTGCTTAAATTTCGTGTTGCCGGGGTAAAAGGGGAAATACCCAGGATACCCTCCATAGCTGTAAGGTGGAATGAAATACTCCTCCATTTTGGCATAATCATTAGAAGAAATGTTGCTGAATATTTATTTTCTTCCTGAGCACACGCCTTAATTGGCGCGACCTAATTAGCATCGATCGGGGAGGGCGTGGCATATGACGCATTAGCATTATGTAATATCGCTAGGAATCGTCTTTCGTTATATTTAATTTAGTTGAAAATGCAGTTGGGTACAGTATTTTACATGAAAAGTCAAGAAATGACAATGCAGGTTCCACTTCACCTAGGCTACCTTTATTTATTTATTTTTTAAAAAAGCATGTTTTTTTTGTTATGTGGAATTAAATTAAGATGATTTCTGGAATGTAACACAAATTTACTAATTAATTTCAACATAATAATAATTATGCAATTATTTAAATCATATGTAATTTTCATTACCTCATAATAATTAAGAGACGCCATTGAATATTTATACTTAAAAAAAATCTAGGCCTATCACAATAATATAAAAATAATGAATAAATATTTTTTTTATGTACAAGTAAATGTTTATAAGACTATGAATATATTTTTATAAAAATATATTTTATTAAAAACAAGGCAATTATAATGGTTACAGATTAGCCTTTATTTACTGACTTGAGTAGATATTTGAAGAGCAATAATAATTTGTGAGGTATGTATGTTGCTAGGCGTTTAAATACATGGAGGGTTATAAAAGCTGGATTTTAAAACCCTCTGTTACGCTTCAGGCAAACAACGAGATCTAAACTAAAGGTTTACTAAAGGTCTTAAATTCTAGGTTCACTATAGTTGTTCAATCTAGATTGCATTACCAGTTTAAAGTGTGTTTCTTATTCTGAGGATTTTGTTCAGTTCTATTTGTCAAGAACCATAATAAAATAAAGTATGGATCACTTTTTAGCTGCACAGTGCAAAATAAAGTAATTTGTGATAATATATATATATACTGTATAT
Organism: Cyprinella venusta; assembly: GCA_038021265.1. NCBI lineage: Eukaryota > Metazoa > Chordata > Actinopteri > Cypriniformes > Leuciscidae > Cyprinella > Cyprinella venusta. The sequence continues at coordinate 894,090 of CM075882.1, forward strand.
ATATATATATACAGTATGTCTTCAAGCACTGTTAGTTAGTAGTAGTAGTCATTTAGCAGACATTACTAAGTGATCCCATTGATTCTTCACTTCATGAATTAAACAACCTTTGGATTCCCACCATCCCATACAGAAGAAGACCTGACACATTTATACATGAACATGCATTACTCTTCAATATTCAAGTAAGTTCAATGCTCAGTGTTTATATTTTTTTATTCCAGCTTAAAGTATCATACATCATTACAAAGCACTGTTTGGATTTGTTTTCACTCCTTCTCCTGCTCTGTTTTCTCTTTCCAGCCAATCATCTCTATAATTCATCTATATGGAATCCAATAAATTTGACTATAACCTTTCAAATTTGACAAACAAGCCCTGCAGGGAAACACAAGACTCACACCATTGATTTTCCCTCATGGATGTGACAAGGTAGGATATGTGTTGAGAAATAATATGATGTGCTATTCAGGTTTTGAAAAATAATATCGTGTGATTATAGAGAGCAGCAGATAGTTGCAATAAAAATAAAAAAGTGATACATTCTTTATTTCATCAAATTATGTACATTAGCGGTCAATGCCACTGTAATATTGATGTTTGACTTGAGTCAGACAGGCAAATAGCCCAGATCATTTGAACATGGCCCCTTCAGAGGCCCCAATAACTAGTTTATAACTAATAAAACAATCTCGGGGAACATATTATTGGCACTAATGCATTACAATGGCTATTTTCCGTTCAGGACATGCGGATGCACCGTGCGCCCTCCAGATGGAGGTACTTTCTATATATGCATTTTGATATATTACACATGTAATTCAATTTAAATGTACAAATCGGTTTCCTCGTACATTTTACATCATTTTAAATCGTGATTAATCGCATCCAAAATAAAAGTTTGTGTTTACGTAATATATGTGGGTGCACTGTGTATAATTATTTTATATAATATATATATAAATACACACACATGCATGTATATTTATGAAAAAAAAAATATTTATATATAACATATTTATATATAATATAAATTATATATAAATCTATATACAGAATATACATGAAACTATTTCTTAAATATATACAAGCTTGTGTGTGTATTATAAGATAATTATAAACAGTACACACACATATAATCGCAATTAATCGTTTCGCAGCCCTAATTTTTATGTATTCGAAAGTGTTGATTTTATTTCGTAATTAAGATCTAGCTAATAAAAACACTTCCACAACTGTGCAAAAGCTTCTCAAACAAAATAGAAATACGTTAAACGATTAATCGCATCCAAAATAAAAGTTTGTGCTTACATAGTATATGTGTGTGTAGTGTGTAAAATTATTTCAAATATATAAATACAAACACATGCAGGTATATATTTATGAAATATTTGCATGTATATACTTTATATATATATATTTATACAAAATTAATATTATACATAAATATAAATATTTGATATTTTAATAACACATTTTTCTTAAATATATACATGCATATGTGTGTATTTACATAACTAAAATAATTATACACACCACACACACATATATTATGTAAACGCAAACTTTTGTTTTGGATGCGATTAATCGTTTCACAGCCCTAAATAGAAAAGAACTGGAAATTGGATTGACCATTTCATAATGACTGTATGAAGTAGTGTTTTCAATTATGTTTATATGTTTTTTAAATACATTATACAAAGTTTGAGTGGTTCACATTAATGTAATGTACTATATGTATTTTATTCATAAATGATTTGTCATTAAGTAGTCCATTTGGATCAGTATTCCTGTGAAATATGCTTAATTCTTTAGGTTTTTCAGTCTTAAAGGATATTCAGGTGTCATTAGAGCCACTGGAGAAATCAAATTGTTGTTTTTTGCAATTTTATTTGCCCTATCATACACTAGCAGGAGGAAATGTGTTATTATGGAGGCTGGAATTGCGCAGCGCTTGGATACCTATTTACCCGTCAAGTGCCTGGGTAATAATTGATAGATTTCCTGAGAGGACAAAAAACGGGACCAGATGGGGCCAAGTGCATTATACCGCAGTGAGGTAAGGGACACGACTCGGGAAAGTTGTCCAGTTCTCCGGCACCATGACATGGATTGTTTTGGCGCTTGTTTTGTTCAGTCGGCTACGGTGGACAGCAGCTGATCCAGGCGCAGGACTGCACACATGGGACAGGTTCAGCAAACTTCCATATCCCGGTGACAAAGCCTTCCTTTATGACACTTTCCCCGAGAAGTTCATGTGGGCAGTCGGCACCGCTGCGTATTCAGTGGAGGGAGCCTGGGACAAAGACGGGAAGGGTAAGTCTATCTGGGACACTTTCACTCGCGGAGGGACCCGCGTGTCCAGAGGTGACGTGGGCAGTGACAGCTATCACAACATCCCCGCGGATCTCCGAGCCCTACAGCAACTCGGGGTCAGTCACTACCGGTTTTCTCTGTCCTGGCCGCGAATCTTCTCCAACGGCACCAAAGAAAGTTACAACGAAAAAGGTGTGGAATATTACAAGAGTCTAATTCGAGGTTTGAAGGATGTGAAAGTGCAGCCTGTTGTGACTTTATACCACTGGGACCTTCCAGACAGTCTGCAAACCCTCTTTGGAGGCTGGAGCAATCCGGTTATGGTGGATCTGTTCAGAGAATACGCAGATTTTTGTTTTAAAACATTTGGATCAGATGTGAAATTTTGGATTACCATTGACAATCCTTTTGTCGTGGCCTGGCATGGATATGGAACTGGGGTTGTGGCTCCTGGTATCAAAAATGACTCAGATTTGCCTTTCAGAGTGGGACACAATCTTCTCAAGGTAATTAGAGACACATATTTATTTATTTAATTAACAAATGTATCTGTATATAGTTTATATATATATATATATATATATAAATACTAGGGCTGTCAAAACGATTAATTGCGATTAATCGCATCCAAAATAAAAGTTTGTTTACATAATATATGTGGATGCACTGTGTATAATTATTTTGTATATATATATAAAAAACACACATGCATGTATATTTAAGAACAATTTTTTATTTATATATAAAATATATTTATATATAATATAAATTATATATAAATCTATATACATGAAAATATTTCTTAAATATATACAAGCATGTGTGTGTGTTTATATATATATAATAATTATACACAGTGCACCCACATATATTATGTAAACACAAACTTTTATTTTGGATGCGATTAATCGCGATTAATCGTTTTGACAGCCCTAATAAATACATAATCTATATTAGAAAAATATAAATATTTTATATAAGAATAAAACATTTTTTAAAATATATACATGCATGTGTGTGTATTTATACATACAAAATAATTATATACAGCACACAAATATATTATGTAACCACAGTTTATTTTGGATGCAATTAATCACAATTAATTTTTGCACAGCCCTACTAAATATATTTTTTTAAAATAAATACATTACATTATATTGAGCTTATTTCTCCAAAATTTGAAAACTAAAAGTGATTTCTGGCCGTTTTTGTTATAATGCGCTACTCCACACATGATTATAACTTATTTTTACGATCAGCGCAATGCATGATGGTATGTAGGGCTTAGGTTAGTGACCATCGGTTGTACACTACTTTTCAAAATGCATTCTGGGATACATTGAGTGGACTATATAGGAAGATAGGCTATGGTTATTTTATTATTATTTTTTTTTATTGTCATGTTGGTTCAATTTGTGTAGTTCAAAGTGCTGTATTATATAGATATTTTTCATGTGTTTTGTCGCCGTCTAGGCTCATGCTGCAGCCTGGCACTTGTATGACGAGCGCTATCGTTCCCGTCAGGGTGGGCTGGTGTCCATGGCTCTGGCCTCCCACTGGATCAAGCCCAGCAGAACCAGACAGGAGAGCCGCAGAGCCTGCCAGTGTTCGCTGGACTTCGTTCTCGGCTGGTTCGCCCGCCCGTTGTTTGTGGATGGAGACTATCCGCCCTGCATGAAACACAATCTGACCCACAGACTGCCGTCCTTCACGGAGGCCGAGAGCGGGTATGTTAACGGCACGGCGGACTTCTTTGCCCTGTCTCATGGACCGGCTCTTAGCTTTCAGCTGATCAATGACAGTCTGCGCTTCGGCCAGACAGAAGACCTCGGTCTGAGGATGCTGCTGTACTGGGTCCGTGCCGAGTACAACAATCCTCCCATCTTTGTGGTGGAGAGTGGCTGGTATGGAAGTGGCAACACCAAAACAAAGGATGCCAAGCATATGTACTATCTGAAGCGCTTTATTATGGAGACTCTGAAAGGTTATTGTGAGATTATAATAAACTATCATTAAGCTGTGCTATTTTCACACTCACTAACTGATTATGAACTATATCATTGTCTCCTCTTTATAGCAATCCGTTTTGATAGAGTAAATGTGATTGGCTACACAGCCTGGTCTCTCCTGGACGGGTACGAGTGGTACCGGGAATATGGGATACGACGGGGGCTATTCTTTGTGGATTTCAACACTCCTGACCTGAAGAGAGAGCCGAAGACATCCGCCACTTTCTATAGCAAACTAATAGAGAAGAACGGCTTCCCTCAGCTTCCTGAGAACCGCCCTGCACTGGGTGTCTTTCCATGTGACTTTGCCTGGGGACTCGCTGCCAACTCCATACAGGTACAGCTTATGCTGGTTTGATACTGTATATGATACATATTTTATATTTGAATGGTATTTTATAATAAAAAATATATTTATTTAAAATATGCATTATTATTAGATTACATATTATATAATATATTAGTGCTGTCAAATCGATTAATCGCATCTAACATAAAAAGTGGTTTATGTAATATATGTGTATATATATATATATATATATATATGAAGAGTTCAGATGCAAAAGCCTCTAAGTGCCATCTGAAATTTTCTTCTAGAATTATCATTTTTATGATAGCTTGTATGCTTATATTCAGTTATTTCACTTTAATGGCAATGTAAATTACCTATTAATCGTCATTAAAGTGAAATTACTGAACTTAAATATATAAGCCTGATAAAAAGGCTAATTTTAGAAGAAAAATTCAGTTGGCACTTATATATATGTATATATAAATATATTACATATATTATGTAAACAAAAACTTTTATTTTGGATGTGATTAATCGTGATTAATCAGTTGTCATTAATTAATTGTCATTCAAGTGAAATTACTGAACTTAAATATACAAGCTTGATAAAAATGGTCATTTTAGAAGAAAATTTCAAATGGCACTTAGAGGCTTTTGCATCTGAACTCTTCATATGTAGAGTGTGTGAACTATAAAACAAATGATATAAATCTAATATTTATATTTTATTTTATATATAATGTTTCTATTCATATAAATGCACACAAACATTCCCCCCCCCCCAAAAAAAATCAGATTACATCTAACTGCACATCATTGCATTTCATCAAAAAGTAGAAAATGTCCTTACTATGTAAAGTGCAGGCCAACAAATCAATCTTACTCGGTAGTTCTTGTTTGTCCCATTCAAAGGTCATTTTTAGAGAACTTAGATTCTGTGTTGATCACGATGCATCTAGCTTTAATCTTTGACCTTCGCTCAAACTTCAAACATTGATAAACATCATTTGCATTAGGGATGGGCAACGATTAATCGCGATTAATCGCATCCAAAATAAAAGTTTGTGTTTACATAATATATGTGTGTGTAGTGTGTATAATTAATTTTGTATATATAAATACACACATATGCATGTATATATTTAAGAAAAATGTGTAATTGATATATCAAATATTTATATATAATATTAATTGTGAATAAATATATATAAAATATATACTAAAATAAAATAAAAATATATATAATCGTTGCCCATCCCTATTTTTTTTTTTTTTTTTTTTTTTGGGGAAAAATTAGGGATGGGCATTAGGGATAATTATTTTTGATTCTAAATTGCTTTAATTATTTACTGTATTTTATTTTACCATTATGATTTTTTTTAATTCTAAACTGTTTTAATTATTCCGATTTCTTTTGAATATTTTAATTTCTTCCATGTAAAGCACTTTCTGTGTATGAAACGTGCTATATAAATAAACTCGCCTTGCCTAATTTGCATGTATTCAAAACCCTACTTTTATTACATTTTCACTCTGAATTTCGTCTAAAGGTTGACACCACACCAACCCAGTTTGCTGACCCAAGCGTTTACATCTGGAACGTCTCCGGTAACGGAGAGTTGAAAAGGGTCCCCGGTGTGCGGGCGCCCCCTAAAGACAGGCCGCGGCACTGCGCCGACTACGGCAGCGTCCTCCAGCAGGTGTCCGACGTGCACCGCATCAAAGTCTCGCACTTCCACTTCTCCCTCAACTGGTCCTCCATCGTCCCGACAGGAAGTGTGTCTGAGGCCAACGAGACTCTGCTGAGATACTACCACTGCTTTGTCAGTGAGCTACGTAAGGTTAACGTGACCCCTGTCGTGACCCTTTGGCACCACACAGGGAAACTATCCAGCCTCCCGGCATCCTTGGAGGCTGGCTGGCAGAGCGAGGAGACAGTCCAGGCATTCGCAGACTACGCCAGGTTGTGTTTCCAACGACTGGGAGCTCATGTCAAGCTGTGGATCACTCTGAACGAGCCTAACGACGAGGATCTTGAGTACGCTGTGGGCCACCAGCTTCTTCGCGCGCACGCGTTAGCTTGGCACGTCTACGACGGCGAGTTTCGCAAAGCCCAAGGCGGGAAGATATCTCTGGTTCTCCACATGGACTGGGTCGAACCTGCGTTTTCATTCAGCAGGGAGGACGTGGCGCCTGCGAACCGAGTCCTGGACTTTCGAGTCGGCTGGTTCGCCGAGCCCATCTTCGGTACAGGTGATTACCCGGAGGTCATGCGTAGCTGGCTCCAACAGCGAAACAACATCGACCTCTTCAACTACCACTTACCCACGTTCAGCAAAGAGGATCAGCTGCTGGTGAAAGGGACCTACGATTTCTTCGCCATCAGCCATTTCACTACCTCGATGGTGTATGATGGGGTGGAAGACAAATACACCTTCAAGGACAAGCTGCAGGTTCAGTTGATATCCGACGTGACCTGGATCATGTCTCCGAGACGCAACTCTCCTGTGGTCCCCTGGGGTCTCCGCAAGGCACTGAACTGGGTTAACTCCCGATACAAAGGGGTTCCCGTTTATGTGATGGCCAATGGCGTTCAAGAGGACACCGCTAGGTTTAAGGACAGCTTGCGCGTCTACTATCTATACAACTACATTAATGAGGCCTTGAAAGGTAAGAAACTGTATCATGTTATGTCTTTTTTGGCTCTGAATTAAAATTATGGTATGAAATACTGTACATTAAAGTCGAGTCGTTCACACCCCCATGTCATCCAAGATGCCGTCCATGTCTTTCTTTCTTCAGTCGAAAAGAAATTAAGGTTTTTGATGAAAATGTTCCAGGATTTTCTCTCCATATAATGGACTTCAATGGGGACCAAACGGTTCAAGGTGCAAAAGACACTTTCAGTGCAAACTGCAAACTGTTCTTAGGGCTTTAAACGATTCCAGACGATGAATAAGGGTCTTATCAAGCGACACGATCGCTCGTTTAATAAATAAATAACAGTTATATAAGTTATTTAAGCTCAAATGGTCGCCTTGCTCTGTTCTGTGACGCGCTCTCCTGTTCATCAAAATGAACAAATCTTTTTCCGAGTCATTTGGTTCATTCAACGAACGAATTGACTCGGAAAAAGGTTTGTTTATCTTGATAAACAAGTTCGAACAGGAGAGCGCGTCACGGAACAGAGCAAGGCATCCATTTGAGCTTATAAAACTTAAACTTTGTTATTTATTTATTAAATGAGCGATCGTTTCGCTTGATAAGACCCTTATTCATCGTCTGGAATCGTTTAAAGCCCTTTGAAGCTGCACTGAAACTCTCATTTGGACCTTGAACCGTTTGGTCCCCATTGAAGTCCATTATATGGAGAAAAATCCTGGAATGTTTTCATCAAAAACCTTAATTTCTTTTCGCCTGAAGAAAGAAAGACATGGACATCTTGGATGACACGGGGGTGAGTAAACTATCAGCAAAAGTTTTTCAAAAGTGAACTACTCCTTTAATTAACTGGTCAAAGAAACAAGCACAGAAAACTGATATATTATAATAAATATTCATATGATTAGCAATTCCTAAGCTATTTTACAAAAAAATATATAATTAAAGGAAATGTGAATCATTAATATTAATATTTATATTAATTATAACAAATTGTATATTGATATTAAGTGTAACCCACGGGTATAATTATAAATTAACAAAATGTGAATCATTAATATTATTAATTATAACAAATTATATATTGATATTAAGTGTAACCCACGGGTATAATTATAAATTAACAAAATGTGAATCAGTAATATTATTATTTATATTAATTATAACAAATTATATATTGATATTAAGTGTAACCCATGGGTATAATTATAAATTAACAATTAAACTTAATTTAAGTGTAATCAAACATTATTTGTATCCATTGTCATTTCATCACACGTTTTTTTTAATATCTGTAGGGTGTCCTAGTTTTTTTTTTTAAGTTTCCTAGTACTGTAACCCACTTGGATAAGTTCTGATGACTCAAATCTGTGCCGTTTCTATTTAGAGGCACAAATCTCAGGCTGTACACACACATCCACACGCGGCGGCTTAATTATTACACAGAAAACTAGGGAAACTGACCTTAGGAAAACTTGAGCCGCTCTTCATCTGAGCTTTGGAAAAATATTTGTTTACTATTCTCAAAACACTGGCAAGGTCTCGCTTTATAGTTACGTCATGGGTTCAGGAGTTCACTTCACTCGTATTCTAACCTCTGATCTGTTCTTTTAGCGTATACGCTAGATGGAGTCAATCTGAAGGGCTATTTCGCGTATGCATTCAGCGACCAGCGGGACCCGGGCTTTGGCATGTATGGTCACGTGCAGGAGGAGGTCATTCTGAAATCTTCACTGGCCCATTACAAGAACATCATCCACCACAATGGCTTCCCTTCATCAGGCACACCTCAGCAACAGTGTGGCCACACTCCAGTGCACAGCTCTGGCCCTTATATCCTCACCAAGCAGCCTGTCGTTGGCTTCCTCTCTCTGGTGAGCTCTTGCATCCTGATCACAGTGTGCCTTATTATCTACTACGCCGTCAAGAGGCACAAATCAGCCACCAGAAAATGAAGAGAAATGGAGACTTTTAATTTATTTTAGGGCTGTCAAAACGATTAATCGCATCCAAAATAAAAGTTTGTGTTTACATAATATATGTGGGTGCACTGTGTATAATTATTTTAGATATATAAACACACACACATGCTTGTATATATTTAAGAAATATTTTCATGTATATTCTGTATATAGATTTATATAGAATTTATATTATATATAAATATAAATGTTTTATATATAAATAATATTTTTTTTTCTTAAATATACATGCATGTGTTTTTATATATAAATATATATTATAATATTTTATATATAAATGATATTTTTACTTAAATATACATGCATGTGTGTGTATTTATATATATATATATATATATATATATATATATTTATATATATATACAAAATAATTATACACAGTGCACCCACATATATTATGTAAACACAAACTTTTATTTTGGATGTGATTGATCGTTTTGACAGCCCTAATTTATTTGTTTTAATAGTTAGTTTAGAACAGCCTACATACAGTAACACTGATTCTGTTTTGAACCCAGTATGAGCCTGACCAATTATTTAATTTCAGCATTATCATGTAAACCACTATTTATTTGTAAAAAGTAAAATATGTGCATTATTTGGGCACGTTTGTTATTCTGTCTGACGTGTTTAGTATAGCTAAATGATGTCATAGATTGTCATATATATTAAATAAATGTTTTCAAAGTTTTCTTATTTTTTTCTTATTAAACCTGTAATAATATATATGCACTTTTTAGAATTTTCTGCAACATCTAAGCCTTTAATGTCATATGTGCACAAATCTGTAATTTTATGTTGTCAATTTTCTGCGCATTTCAAAGTACAGCAAAATCAACAGTCCAAAAACATTTTAAATAGCTTTTATTATGAAAAATCAAACAGTTAACTAACATATCTTAGTCATTTTAGCCTAGAATAGTTCAGAACATAAAGTTGTCAAGTCCATCTTCCATAAACTTCTTGTAGATGGCCATGAATTTAGCTACAAAGGCCTCCAGGTGGTAAATAGCTTTGCTGCCAAGCTGCAGTCTGTGCTCGTAGTACGCCGCCATCTGAACCACCTCGGCCTTCAGGTGTCCATCACAGTTACTCAGCAACTCCGTCACCAGGCCCTGGAACACCAATGCCAACAGTTGTCAAAATCAAGCTGTGATTTCCCTTTAATTTCCCACTATAAAACATTTAAACTGAATATAAGCAGTCGTACCTTCATGATGACATGTGGTGGGATGCAGTGAGTTAGAAGTTCATACAATCGTGCCCGGACCTCTAAAAGTCTGTGAAATTAAAACACACTTTTAGCCATTTGCAAGTCATGCTCAAAGAGTTCATATTTATTAACATCTATTGCTTTTTAGGTCCTGTTATTAGCACTGGCAGATTTTTATTTGGCTTGTATTTATGCATGTGGTGACCTTTGAGGGCTCTGCTGGCTGACTATAGCATTAGCAGTCTCTCTGAGGTACACCTCCCAGTCTGTCACAGGGATGTCCTGGTCTGGAGAGAATGGATACCTGCAGAGAACAGAGAACATAAACTGTATGTTTGGCTTGCACTTCACGTGAGTTATGTTTATGAGTTCTATTTATTCTAGGGCTGTGCAAAAGTTAATTGCGATTAATCGCATGCAAAATAAAAGTCTGTGTTTACGTAATATATTTGTGTGTTCTGTACGTAATTATTTTGCATATATAAGAACACACACATGCATGTATATATTTAAGAAAATGTGTTATTCACATATAAAATGTTGATATTTATATAATATAGATTATGTATTTATATATATATATATATATATATATATATATATACACAGAATTTAAGCGTAAATAATTCTTAAATATATACATGCATGCATAGGTATTTATATATACAAAATAATTATATACAGCACACAAATATATTATGTAAACACAGACTTTTATTTTGGATGCGTTTAATCGCAATTAACTTTTGCACAGCCCTAATTCATTCAGAAGCTGGATACAATCATTGGGGTTTTTTTTTAATTTATCACTGCTAAACAGAACAGTCTCTTTATTCTGGTTGAAGCGAAGGCTCTCACTGTTGAACTCTGCAGGCTTCACACATCAGCAGGGCTTTACGGAGGTTACGGCCAGATTTCTCAGCAATCTGTCTGGCCAGTTCAGGAGGAAGCAGCAGGCCCTCCTTCTTGCAAACGCTCGACAGAACACTGCACACCTGAGAGGATCAAGAAGGTTGGGTTGTTTTCAGATGTAACACGATATATAGTTAAAATGCAGATGATATGACAATTTACAAGAAATGTTTTCTATTTCAAAATTTCATTTATTTCTGTAATGGCTCATCATCGTTACGCCAGTCTTCAGTGTCACATGATTTGGTGCTCAAGTAACGTTTCTTATAATTATCAATGTTGAAAACGGTTGTGCTGCTTAATATTTTTCGAGGAAGCATTTATATAGAAAAAATTAATCTTTTGTAATATACACTATTACTTTTGATTAACTTAAAAGTAGGGCTGTCAAAACGATTAATCGCATCCAAAATAAAAGTTTGTGTTTACATAATATATGTGGGTGCACTGTGTATAATTATTTTAGATATATAATACACACATGCTTGTATATATATTTAAGAAATATTTTCATGAATATTCTGTATATAGATTTATATATAAATACAAATATTTTATATATAAATATTTTTTTTTTCTTTAATATGCATGCATGTGTGTTATATATATATATATATATATATATATATATATATATATATATATATACAAAATAATTATACACAGTGGCCCCACAAATATTATGTGAACAAAAACTTTTATTTTGGATGCGATTAATCGCGCTTAATCGTTTTGACAGCCCTTATATATATATATATATTGTATATAAATAATATTTTTTTTAATTAAATATACATGCATTTGTGCGTATTTAAATATATATATACAAAATAATTATACACAGTGCCCCCACAAATATTATGTAAACAAAAACTTTTATTTTGGATGCGATTAATCGTTTTGACAGCCCTAAAAGTATTCATTTCTTTCAACCTGACCTCTTCCACACTCGGCAGAGGGACTCTCACAGCCAGACACCTGCTCCTAATGGGGGAGATCACTTTTGAGGTGGAGTTACAGCAAAGGATCAGTCGACAAGTGGACATGTACTTCTCCATGGTACGCCGCAAAGCATGCTGGGCATCTTTAGTGAGACGGTCCACCTCAGTCAGCAGCACCACTGTGAATATATTGTTCGAAATGTACTGGATCACTAATAAAAGGTAAATCATATCCAAACACAGCTCATTCAGATTAATGATCTAACCCAATGAACGAACAAAGCCCAACCTTTGAACTCTCTCTGGGCACTGGACTGGATCTGCTGAGACTGGGCAACAGTTTTTATCAGCTCCTGAATGACCACACGGTCACTGTTCCCAGCATCACTGAGGGAAACAGATCAGATATGAGGGAACTGCAAGTGAAGACAATGAAAATATAGAGTTCATCTCTTTTTATTACCTTGGATTCACCTCTAGATGATAGTTGCTGGCAATAGAGTTGATTTCAAGCTTCTTTTTCGATGGAGTCTACAAGAGACAAACACTAACAGTTAATACTGTAGTTAACTAGTAGCTTTAGGTGTTCAATGCATCTGATGTTTTTAATACCGTGATGGACTGGTGTTCAATCCTGAGTTTTTCGACCCCGGGTCCGTACAATTCTCTGAGCAGACACATGATCCGGGTTTTCTTTCCAGCACCAGGCGGTCCATAAACCAGCAAATGTGGAAAATCACCACACTGGACCTGAGGAATCAAACCAGGAGACACCATTATATTATCTAAACGTATATCGCCAGTATTGTTACTGCAATTGTAAAAAGAAACCATTTTTTTTTAATTGTATTCAGGTAGAGAGCGCAAATGGTGTACATAAAATATAAGTCACGTTGGTTTAGTTATTTGACGTGACTTGAGTCAGACATAAACAACAGCATTAGCTTTCCACGTAGTTTAGCTTATTTTACCAAGTTTTTCAGATGGTTTGCTTGCTCCTTGTGGTAGTCGAGTTTAGCCAAGGATGTTGGTCTGTATTTATCCACCCATAAACTCATTTTTCTATCGGAATGATGAAAATATCGTTGTGAATATGTAATATGTTATTGTGAGGATTTGAGCCGCCTGCGCCCGCGAAGCATAAACCCGCGCAGTGAGCTGTCAGAACTGCAACTACAGGGAGCGAGGGAGGACAAGTGCTTTCGCGTTTCGTAAAACTCCTCCTCTTGGGACCTGAAAAAGCGTCAATGTAAGTGATGAATGAGGGAAATAATTATTTTCTGATCCCGTTTGAATTGTGCTAAGAATGTGAACATGTGTTTGTGATTTTTTTTATATAATTTCTCATGTAACGAGTTCGACAGTACATTGTGTGATTCTTTGGCTAGCTGTTGTGGAATAGACATACTGAGAAAGACTACACGTCGCATATTTGACGTCACCGCATAAAACATTTTCCCTCCACAGATCACGGTGCGATAATCCAAGAAATTAGATCGAGATGCCTGTGTGTTTTGTACCCAAATGTCACCTTCAAATAATGGTTTGTTTAGCGGGATCCTTGTGCTAGTGGTGGTGACGTACATCAAGCGCGTCGAAAGCAGAGAAGAGTTGTAGTCCACAAAGTGCTCTAACCGTATGAAAATTCTACCCGCTAAATTGTAGCATTCTTTACACGAAAAATTATATAAAAAATTCACAGACAACATAAGCTCTTATTCATTGCAAAATTCAAACGGGAATTAGAAAATAATTATTTTCTCTCATTCACTTGCATTGACTGATTGATTTGGTCCAGCTGAGTTAGCGGAAGGGGCGGGACTTACCAGCCTTGTCTATGTCTATGCAGGTACAGTCTCTCATTGAAAACGGGCGTGCAGGACATCGCTCAGATCGTCCTCAGTGATGACAGATGATGGTCAACCATGTCCAGCTAAAGAGAAGATGGCTGAGTGACACACAGAAGCACACATCAGGTAGGAAAACATTTCTTATTCTCTATCAGTTAAGTTACAGCTTCACAGACAGAGGCAAAGAATGAGGAGACAGCTGCCAGATCTGAAAATGTTGTTTTGTGGATTTTTTTTTAATTTATTTTGCCTTTCAACTCTAAAATTATGCCACTAGATGGCAGTAACAACTGCAGATAGATTTTTATTTAGCTTGTCTAAAACCTGGAGAAAGTTGTAGGCCTTCTACCACCATTCAAAAATGTAAGCTTTTCTTTTTGAACTTTCTATTCGCAAAAAAATCTAGAAAAGTGTATTTCCACGAAAATATAAAGCAGCACAACTTATTATAATAATAATATTAAAATAATATTTATTCTTGAGCACCAAATCAGCATATTACAGTGATTTCTGAATGGTCATGTGACACTGAAGACTGGAGTAATCGCAGAAATAAAATATATTCAAATAGAAAAGTTATTTTACATTTATTTTTAATAATTTTTCAGAATATTACTTTATTAATTAATTATTAAAATTAATAAATACATTTATTAAAATTAATTAATTTTAATAAAATTAATTATTAATTTTAAAAATAACATTTTAATAGTTACAGGTGTGCATCTTTTTTTTCATGTCAGACTAAAACGGGAGCATGTATTGTAGTTTGTGTTGGACAGATAAGGCTGTGTAAGGCATTTAAAGTGTTTATCAGTTTGGTGAGTGTGATCAGATGCCAGGCAGGTCTGGTATTCACTTTTCCCAGCATGCATTGCATAAACATATTGTTATGACTTCTGAGAAGGCTTTTTGCATCACTGTCGGTCTGTTTCCCGTCAGTGCAGCTCAGAGACATATTGAAGCCCCAAAAGGGATTTATTTATATCTATGGGATGGGTTGTGAGTTTGTTAGCTTCTTTATGCCTGATATTCTTACACCTAAGTTAGATCTTTACATTTGATTTGCCCCAAAGTTTAATTCTTAAGGGTTAGAGAGGTTTGTTCAAATTCAGTTTTCAAATAATCAGCAGAATTTACTAATGAGGAGGCAAATTGTCGATTTGTAAATGTAATATACAATAGTCCACACTGACCTCATTTCATTTATGATTAATGCATTAGCATTCTTGGCTCATGAAATGCTGCATGCGCTGGATCTGCTCTCAGCAATGCCAAGGTGTTGTTGAAAGTGGGTCAGTCTGTCATTCTTTACAGCAGTGATGATGAGTGGCTGTTAGTTTTCATTGAAATGCTGTAAAATGTTTTAGAGATCTTAAAGCCCTATTTACATTCTTGAGAATCGTAGAATAGCCACTAATAGCGTTCTGCAGCTGTGACATCAAAACCCAGAAGACTAATTCACCCGTGGTTCCCTCGAGGTTTTCCTATTGGTTTTTATATTAATTTATGAAAACATAACTTGATGATACTTTGACTTTTTTTTTTTCTACAACTGCACTCGCTCTCACCCCAAACATTCTTATCTTATTAATCTTATTCTTATCTTATCGTGTTTTATCATTCACAATATATATTTTCACATTAAGCACCAAAAAAGTATATTTAAAACTAGATTTCTTAGTGTTTTTGAAGATATGACTATAAATTACAGCAACACGTCCCCCTTTGCCTTTCAGACGAGGTTCATGTTTAACTGTAATCTTGTGGGCTGGACTCATTTAAAGTAATGCAATCGTTTGGTTTTAGCCAGGTTTCTGATTGTAGATTGTAATATGAAATAATTTGGATATTCAGGAACCCAATCTTTATCATTTGCTCATCTGCATTACTGTGAGGAGAGAAAGAGAGGGCTTTGATGCAGTATACTCTTAGAAGAAAAGGTTCTAAATAGAACTTGCTACGTATTTGGATGGAACCCCTAAAAGGTTCTATACACTCTTAAAAAAGGGTTCCTCTGGGTTCTATATAGAACCCTGGGATTCCGTACTTGGCCAATAGAACCTTTTACCAAAAAAATGGTTGTATATAGAACCATTTTGGAGTTCCATATATGAAGCAGGGGATGGAACCATTTCTGGTTCTAAATAGAACCCTTTCTTCTCAGAGTGTAGATGGCCACATTTAGGAAGTTAGGAACACAGACCTGATTAATGGTTTTGCGCTGTGGCTCTAATATCTGTCCCATAATGCTTAGTGGTGGTCAGTGGCGGTACTTAACACACACAAAAAAAGAAAATTCCTCAAATATTTCCCTAGTAATGGTGACAATTAGAAAAAAACGAACCCTCATTTAGTGCCTGGCGACGAAGCCACTTCCTGTTGGTTCACAACCCCAGATCTCCAGATTCCCAAACACACAGCTCTAGTGTTTGTGTGAGAGAGGGGCTATTTTTACCCGCACGAGGCTGGGGGAGTGTTGAGAACGCATAAGGATGGAATGTCTTCAGCTATGAATTGCAGCGAGTCACACACACACACACACACACACACACACTGACAGACAGACATCTTCACACAGACACTGCAGTGCTTTCAGCATTCATTAAAAGTTCATGTTGCAGCAAAGCACGCTGAATCATAGAGGAGAACTATAGGCTCATTGGCTAGTGACTTAAAAATGACCCCTTTTATTATATCAAAAACACAATTATAAGAAATATCACAGTTACCTATTGAGGTGAGGAGATGCTATGGAAATAATCAATTAGCCTATAATATTATAATATAATATAATGAATGATGATGATTTTTATATTTTTGAAGTTTCTCATGTTGCAATAGCTAACATGCATGCCAATGGTAATACCATGTTTGTTGGACATAGACAGAATTACTGAAAAATATCCTTTCTATAGATTTAATAGCCTAAAACTGTTTTTTTGGACATTGTAAAATGGAAATTTTACATTACAAAATGGCAATGTTGTGGTGCCATGGTATTATTTGAAGCATCTTTAAATAATTAAATACCATAAATATAGTATTTGAGTTTTATTGCACTGTAAAAAAAATTGTGTTGGTTTAACTTAAAAAAGTAAGTAACCTGGTTGACTTAAAATTTTAAGTTGATTGAACTGGAAAAAGTGGGTTAATATACAATGAAGGAGATTGATTTAATCATCAGAAACTCAAAATAAGTTATCTTAACTAAATAAATTATTTAAGTTGATTTGACTTTGATTATGAGACACAATGTTGTGATAACAAATCTTGAAAATATTTTTGCAGTGTACATGAATATCATAGTCAAAGTACGATGGTGTTTCCTCCTGTTTTGGATCATTTATATGATGTTTTGATGCCACTGTAAAAAAAATATTTTCAAGATTTGTTATCACAAGATTGTTTCTTTTGTCAAATCAACTTAAATAATTTATTTAGTTGAGATAACTTAATATTTTGAGTTTCTGATGATTAAATTAACCTCATTCATTGTATTAACTCACTTTTTCCAGTTCAATCAACTTAAAATTTTAAGGCAACCAGGTTACTTACTTTTTTAAGTTAAACCAACAATGTTTTTTACTGTGTATCATGTTTTTGAAATGGTTGCAATGGAGAACATCCCAATACACATAGCAAAAAAAGGTAATACCACATGCAATGAGACGTTTATCCTCAGATCGTCTGTAGAAACGTATTTGTTGTTTAAATAAGCTGTGTGCAAATTTAAAGAACTGTACATTATAAAGTTATGTTTTAAGATAGTATACAGTTATAGGAGATAGTGAGAGATCTTAATTGATGTGAATTTAACACAAAATGGATAAATGATGTAGATGCATCTACACACCTATAGTGTGAAGAACATATTAAACATAATTACTGACACCAGCTCAGCATAGTGTGTGAGACAGCAGTTGTGGAATGTGTTGCCATGTGCGTTTAGACAACACCCGCAATTAATTAAGGATAATTGTTTTGGATTAAACCTGCGGTTACTTTTCCATGGTAAAATCCTCTATTTTGTTATTGGCTGACTGGATGTGCCACCTGGCCCCCAGCTGAAACCCAAGCCAATAATGCACACTGTGATTTTTGTGATAAAAACAAAAATGTCTTTCTGTAGGTCCATAGTAAATGCAGTGCAATTTGGGGTCAGTAAGATTGGGACATAATCAAATTGATCAAAAAGGACCTTGAACCGTTTGGTCCCCATTGAAGTCCATTATATGGCGAAAAATGCTGGAATGTTTTCATCAAAAACCTTAATTTCTTTTCGACTGAAGAAAGATCCCACTGACTGACTGACTGAGGGGTTTTGAGAGGGACTCAAGAGATACTGAGAGGGAAGAGCATGATTTTAGATTTTAACACCCCAGTTCAATCCAACACACACACACACACACACCCTACAGAAATAGCTTCTTGACATGCTTGTGTCCATTGACTTTAGTCTGTTGTGGGTCCTGAAGACAAAAGTGGTATTCTTGACGTTTGGAACAACATGACATATTTGTTCCATAAAGCTGTTGTAGGATGGATGAGAGGATGTGAGGTCATATCACTGTCACCCTGGAAAGATTATTTCCACTATGCATGAGCTGGCACAGGGGGATCTTCAGTCTGGAAGCTGGAATCAGTGACTCTTATTGGGGAATGGGGAGGTTTGGAGTTTCAGTCCTTGTTTGTCGTGATGGTAGTGCAGATTCATCTCTCACTGAGGTCCAAACTGGACAAAATGCCTGTTGTTTTATTTCTTCTTGAGTGACGGGAGTGACCACATCTGACTAAGGTAGATGGGATACTTTACTCCAGTCCTGAATATACTGAGTTGGTGCTCAAGAATCATTTGTTAATTTCATCAATGTTAAAAAAAAACAATGCGCTTCTTATTACTTTTTAGAAACTGTGACACATTTTCAGGATTCTTGGATGAAGAAAAGTTCAAAAGAACATTTACCGAAATAGTAAAGAAATTTACATTGTTACAAAAACTTATATATATATATATATATATACATATATAATGCATCCTTGCTGAATAAGTAGGGCTGTGAAACGATTAATCGCGATTAATTGCATCCAAAATTAAAGTTATGTGATATATAATATATGTGGGTTATAAAAGTTATATATAATATATGTGGGTGGACTGTGTATAATTATTTTATATATATAAATACACACACATGCATGTATATTTAAGAAATATTTTACTGTATATTGATTTATATATCATTTATATTATGTATAAATATAAGTATTTTGTATATAAATAATATTTTTTTCTTAAATATACATGCATGTGTGTGTATCTATATATATATATATATATATATATATATGGGCTGTCAAACGATTAATCGTGATTAATCGTATCCAAAATAAAAGTTTGTGTTTACAAAATATATGTGGGTGCACTGTGTATAATTATTTTCTATATATATATATAAATACACATACATGCATGTATATTTTAAGAAAAAAAATATTATTTATACATAAAATATTTATATTTATAAATAATATAAATTATATATAAATATATATATAGTATATACATGAAAATATTTCTTAAATATATACAAGCATGTGTGTGTATTTATATATATATAATAATTATACACAGTGCACCCACATATATTATGTAAACACAAACTTTTATTTTGGATGCGATTCATCGCGATTAATCATTTGACAGCCCTAAATAGAAGTTTTAATTTCTTTATTAAAAAGTTATAATATAATATGGCATGTATCACTTGTGTAAGTGTATCTTGTTTAAAGGAATTTTCCTTTGCTCTTTATTGTAAGAGTGCCTTTATTGCCATGTTCAATTTCATGAAAGTACTTGAGACTGTTTCAACAAAGGGCTCCTTGTAGTGATGCACTGTTTTGAAGGCCTTAGCTCTCTTGAAACAAGAAAGTCCTAGACGTTTCTTCTTAGGGTCTTGATTAATGAAATCAAGTGTGTGCCGACACTGATGGCATGAGGTGTGTTTACAGAGCAAACAGTCAGGCTGAAGCTCAGGCGCATTAGTTTGATCAATCCAGCAGAGAGAGCCCACACTCCTCTCTGACTGATCAAATCTCCCAGTCTTATCAACAAACACTGGCGTTGTGTTGATGCATGATGACGATGCACATGCAACCTTGAGTCTTCAAGGCTTTTGAGGAAAACAGCCCTCACCACCACATTTGATCATGTTTACATCGCCTGTGTCCTTGTATTACTGTTAGTCTCTTTGTTTGACTTTCATTAGGTGGTTCTAGATAAGATTTATATTGTGTGTGTGTGTGAATAGCAAATGTACGGTGGAGTAAGTGTCCATCCTCCATGTTTGCCTCCACATTAGAGAAACTGTAAGTCGCTCAGATGGATCCATTCACTGTAGTGTGCCTGAGCTCTCTTTGCGTAGGCCGTGGCATTTAAACGATGCCCGATTGGCACTAAGGGGCCTAAAGTGTGTACTTTATTATTATTTTTTTAAATTATCATTATAGCATTTAATTATGCTTGCATGCATTGTGTTCCTTTTCTAACCAAAAGTAATCGTTCGATTGTAATCATAATGCAAAACAGCGGATACTTATCTTACAAAAATATCTAAAAATATCAAAAAGTAGTCTTTTAGAATGTCTAAATATATATATATATATATATATATGTAAAAAAAATGGAGAAATCATGTCTTTAAAAAACAATGGGAATCCAAAAGTTTTATTTTAAAGGCCTGCACTCTATTTTAATGTGAAATGTTGCATTTATTGAAAATAATAATAATAATTAATTCTAATGAAAAAAAAGCTCATAAAAATTGTATAATTATTGCATAGTAACACAGAAACCTTTAAAAATTCTAAATAATAATCAAAAAAATAGTATTATATCAAAAACATATTATATTGGCTTTCCTGGAAAAAAAGAAAGTTACATTTTATGTAGGGCTGTCAAAACGATTAATCGCATCCAAAATAAAAGTTTGTGTTTACATAATATATGTGGGTGCACTGTGTATAATTATTTTAGATATATAAATACACACACATGCTTGTATATATTTAAGAAATATTTTCATGTATATGGATTTATATATAATTTATATTATATATAAATATAAATATTTTATTTATAATTTTTTTTCTTAAATATACATGCATGTGTGTTTTTATATATATATATATATATATATATATATATATATATAAAATAATTATACACAGTGCCCCTACATATATTATGTAAACACAAACTTTTATTTTGGATGCAATTAATCGTTTTGACAGCCCTAATTTTATGGCTTCGGTCTCTTTGACCGGGAAGAAGCCAGAACGAAGAGTCGAATGAAGAAATAGTCATTTCAGCCTGCTAACTTATTAATTATTTGTCTGTCTTCTGGTTTTTCTTTCCGCTTGAAATGTTTTTTGGAAAACTAAATGGATCCAGCAAAAAACAAAAAAAAACAAAACGTAATGATTACTTTTAGAGCCTTTCCTTTTATTTATTTTTGTTTAACTTGATAAAGTATGAAAGTTTTCATTTAGTTGGTTTCCTTTTTTTACTCTGTTTAGTAATTCACTCTCTACATTAACCAATTTTAGAAAGAGCCAGAGATCATACGGCCTGACTTCACCCCTTGTGATCCAGTGTGACATATCTTAACCTTGTGACTCCAGGCCCGGGTTGAGTCGGGCCAGTCTCCTCACAGGAGGGAAATAAGGTGACCGTGCTCATTCTGATTACTTGGTGCAAATTTCATGCCTTTGCTTCATGGACGGGCCTCAGAATCAGGTGGAATCAGGTCCCCGGTGAGGATTCAGATGTTGAGATTGTGTGATGTCGATGTTGTCAAACACATCTGGGGATTAAGGGCGGATTAAGTGCATTCCAGAAAACACTGACCAATGTGATTGTCCTCCGTCGCGATCTATTAAAACCCCATCTGCTGAGTGCCGACCTGTCAGTTAATACAGCACATGCACCTCACAACCTCTTCACCTCCATTTTATTGATTTCTTTATCTTGTCAGATTGAATAAAGTCACCACGAGAGTGTAAAAAACAGTTTTATTTTCTTAAGCAGGGGTTATTATTTGATCTTGCAAATGAAACTCTGTACACAAAGGATTAGGGTTACAATGCATGCCTCATTTACAGAGCCATTCCAGTAATATCTGTTGTTTCCAGGCTCTGTGAGGGGTGCTGTGTGAAATTCGGGCTAGCGGTAAATCTGCAGCGGGGGACATCCATTGCCTGGAACTCAATTTTGAGTCGGGCAGAGGTCGCAAAAATGGCCCCCACACTTACTTTTATCATCACTCTCAAATAACAGCAAAGAGACATTATGCTCTTGACATCTAGTTTTATTTGTAATCTCAGTTACGCATTTCTCCTAGAAAGCAATCCGATTGAATTGAGAGCAAATTGAGATGTTACAGTAAACCTTCATGATTTAAAACAAGCTCTTGACTGTGTTGTTTGTGTACTTAACATCTGAAAAAGTGAGTGTTCGTATCAGAAAGCAGATATTGCAACATATGTTTGTCTTTGTGCGAATGTGCATGTGTCTTGGTATCATTTTGTTTTGTTTAATGCATATGTTGGAGTATGAGGTCGTGGGATCATTCCAGGTTTCTTCGGCTGAGTTTATTTTTCCTCGGCTACCGCTGATAAAATGCAGCTGTCCAAATGCGTCTCTGAGTGGTGAGCGAGCCGTAGAGGGCCGAACGGGCCAGCCTTGCACAGGCCAAACGGATAACAGGTCTGTCCTCACCCAACCCCTGGGTCAAGAAAACAACCCAGGTCACGGTGCGCTTCTAGACATTGTTCCTTCTGGGTTATATAAACGGTAAATTTGATAATTTTGTTACAGACAAACCTGTAAATTAACCATGCTTTTGATGTGGGGCTCTGTCCTTAGTTCCCTTTTCCTGGGATGTAGCTTTCTTAGGCCAAAGAAATGCCTACAGCAACACACACAATAGTCATTGTAAGCGTGTGGTCTAGTTGAACATACTTAAGCGATGGTTCACCCGAATGAAAATTGGTTCCAAACCTGTATGACTTTTTTTTCTTCTTTTTTTATGAATGTCTGTGTTTTTTATTGTCCATGCAGTAAAATTCATTGGGACCCACCACACTATTGACTTTTAATGTATGGATAAAAACGTTCTTCAAAATAACTTTCTTTATGTTCTGCAGAAGTAAGTAAGTCATGTATGTCAATAGTTTAAAGGGTAAATAGTAGGGCTGTCAAAACGATGAATCGCGATTAATCGCATCCAAAATAAAAGTTTGTGTTTACATAATATATGTGGGTGCACTGTGTATGATTATTTTATATATATATATAAAAAACACACATGCATGTATATTTAAGAAAAAAAAATTATTTATATATAAAATATTTATATAATATAAATCTATATACAGAATATACATGAAAATATTTCTTAAATATATACAAACATGTGTGTGTGTTTATATATATAAAATAATTATACACAGTGCACCCACATATATTATGTAAACACAAACTTTTATTTTGGATGCGATTAATCGTTTTGACAGCCCTAATAAATAGATGCTAATAGATGCTGACAGCTTCGCAAATGTAAACATACCAGCGAGTCGAACGAGGAAAAGCAGCTGAGTTGGGAGAAAGAAAAGAAAAAAGAATTAAAATCCCTAAAAGGATGCGGAATTAACCTGGATACGTTTAATAGGGAAACCAGGGACCGGTAAGTTATGTGTATAAAACGGCACTTTTAATGGGTTGGGTCCATTTGAAATTTTCAACAGTCACAGTAGCCTACGTTACGCTAACTTAATCCGGACAAAGATAAACTGCGCTCCACCTAGCTGCTAGCTGACGAAAATGTATTTACTCAGTGTTGTCCACATTATATTGCGTCTGCATTGTGGACATTTGTAAAGATATGTCTAGCCATTACCTTTTAAATGCATAATTATATTCAAATTGCAAACACGAGAGTCTCTGCATGAAAGACCCACGCCTGGCAGATCAACGTCCTCTCCGAAAACGGTAGGAAATCAAGATTGAATGGAGGATTTTAACTGTGACAAGATGATTTTTTTTATTTTATTTTATTGAAAATCAGCTTTACAAACAAAATAGGTGTTGAACAGACAATATTAAATTACAATTCTCAGAGGCAGACATATACAAGTCAAATCATAGACTCGGATCAAATTTACAATCAAGACAAAAAATAAATATTACAAAAAAAAATATGTAAGGTAAGTCCTTGCAAGGGGTAAATGAGCTAAAGTGCACTTAGTTTATTGAAAAAACTGGCTACTAGAAGCTTTCTCATTCGAAAGGGTGCAAAGTGAAGCAGCAAAAGCTTTAAGTTCGTTAGAAAAAATGAAGAAAGGTTGGGGGGGGGGGTTCAAAAATCTGCATTTGTGAATGAAGTATTTAGCAAGTTCAAGAAGATTGTTAATCAAGTAGTGCTATGAACAGTCTTTCTTAACCGTGACAAGATGATTGACAGGGCGGTTTACGGTGACAGGATGCGACAGATGTCCGTTAAAGATGACGTGGTGACGTGACGTCAAAGCTTGACTACTCTTTTTCTACACACTTAAAATTATGTACTTTTTCTTCACAAAAAGAGGACTTATTTTTTGGGCGTAGTATTAGTAAGCGAATTGGGACGCTGGGTAAAGAAATCCTGGGTTGGTTTAACCCAATTTTGGGTCAAATATAGACATCCCAAACGTGTGGTTAAAACTGTTATTTAAAAATTTAACCCAAAGGCTGTGTTTGTCCATATTTTGACCCGAATTTGGGTTAAAACAACCCAGCATAAGGTGCGTGGAAGAAATAACTTCTGCCTTTGGTGTCAGAGGACTGTGATTCTTCTCTTTTCGGTTTGGTCTTGCTCGAATGAACTTGTGGTTTGTGAGGGAGTGGATCTAGAAAAATGTGATCTTTCCCCCATTCCCATTCGTTCAGTCTCTCTCGACTAACACTTTCATGTATTGTTGAAGTTATTCTTGGTCAGACATCGAGGGCCAGCATTTCCTCTGGGTCCTTTCTTTTTTTAGAATATCACATGCAAGCCTGATATGTAGGTCGTATCAGAAAACTATTATTCCTTTAGCTAGTCGAGTGGCCTTCATTCCCTCCCAACTAGATCAGTTCATAGACACCCCTGAGACTAGCCAAGAATGAGGGTCAGAAACAATCCCAAAAATAAACGCCCGCTTCCCTAAAAGTGTCAATATTTTTAGAGCTAGAGGTTAAACCCTTGATTAAAGAAAGAATGGGAGCCTATTAAATATGATGGGATTTTATTTTATTTTTTTTTTACTGCGTGAAGAAAAATATTTGGCAATAATGTATCTACTTACTTTGATGTTAGTATATTATGCTCATACTGAATTGGGTTTAAATGGTATCTTGGTATATTTATACTTTCAAGACCATTTCTCGGACTGAGGTTATCCGCTCTGTTCACTTTGTACAGACGTACTGTAGCTCTGAAATCAAAGACTAAAATAGAGCGTCCATTGATTGCTGAGTAGGGTCTACTGGCTCTCTTGTGTAAATGGAGCCTTCAATCAATAAGAAAGCATGAGATCAGCACTCGCTGGATTTCCAAATTGAAACAACCTCATCAGGACAAGTATTCCTCCTAAACCATCACTGTATAAAAAACTCAACTCAAATCAACTGGATAGATGCGGATTGTAGAGGCTCGCACATCCAGTTTAGAGTGTTTTTCTGCTTCTTCTAAAGACATTTTCTCTTTTATAGATCAGTGTAAAGCCAGTGGTGATGTTAATTGATGATGCTCATGAGTTTCAAGAAAGAAAGGGGCATTTTATTGCCATCTGTCTGAAATTGAATGCATTGCTGATGACCTTTTGAACTTTGATGGTACTTTTTTTAGCTGTTATTGTTGCCGCATTCATGTTTTCAGTTAACCTCTAGAGGTCAAAGTTGAAGTTTATCTGGTCACTTTCTGCATATTGTCAGTAATTAGCATTTTGTTTTGTTTTTTTCCCTAGGACAGGGTGATGATGAATTCAAACTCGCCAGGTAGGCACACTTTTACTCCTATTACCGATGCCATTCCTGATTCCAGGTGTGTTTAGATTCTACTTCCCTTTCATTTTCAGTGTTCCTGCTTCAGTTTCTTAGACTCTTCTGATTCTAGATACATTCCCAATTGTGTGTTTCTATTAACCCTCCGGGGTTCTTTGTTTTTAAAAAAAAGAAAATTATATATATATATATATATGTTTTTTTTTTACCTGTTTTTTATAATATTTTTTTTTCTTTTCTTTTTTTGGTGTTTTGATAAATTTCAAAAATAAAAAAAAATATAATTAGTATTAATGCAATGATTATGACCAATTTTTCACCCATTGAATATAATAGAAAAAAATATTTATTTATTTTTTTATTTTATTTTTTTTTTAAAGATGTATTTCATTGCATGGGGTACTTTCCATAAGATCATCTTTCAATGCAAATCAAACGAGCTATTAGGCTATACTGAAGTAAAACCATGCCAATCTCTAGGTGTGGTGAATGGTGTGTGATGATGTGGGGATATTTTAATTCCAAAGGCCAAGGGAACTTTATCAGGATGCATATTATCCTGGATCCATCAAATAACTGGCTTTTAAAAATAAAAATCTGCCTGACTCTATGGGAATTTAACATAGGGGTGTCCTGACTTATGCACCCTGTATTTTAAGGAAAAACATTTATTTATTTACGATACATTATTCATTCACAAAGAAAATTGGTGTCCTTAAAGGTTGGAGTTTTCCTCATTTTTCTAATTAAGGCATTAAGATCAATATCCAAAAGATGATTTTTTATTCCTCTTTTTAGGCAACTTTAGCATGGGTGTCCAAACTTATTCACACCACTGTACTAGCATTATACGCTAAACAGATTTTAGAGATAAAACTCTTTACATTCGATTATCCTGAAAACAAGTCTCAGAGCACGGTCGACTGGGGACCAATGTGTTATTAAACCAAAGATTCATTTTGCGCCCAAGTTCTCCTTTAAGTCTTGTTTTTTGTTTATTTCTCTTCCAATTCTTTTAATTGTTTCTGTTCCTCTTTCCATTTATCTTTTTCCGTTTTAATTCCCGTTCTTGTTTCCGTCTCCATTTCCTTTCCTGTTTCCACTAAAGCTTTTTTTAATTCATCTATCCATTCCAATTTCTGTTCCCGATTCCACTCCTATTGACATTCCTGTTTCTATTAACAAATTTTAATTGCCTATTTTCACTTAGAAAGTCAGGGAATGTCTCTTCACAGGCATCTATTTCAATCCATGACAGTAAAATAGGATTTCTGGGAATGACTTCTCAGGTCTTTCCAGTATGTCAAAGCTTAGCTTTCCAAAAATAATGACAGGCTGTTTTCACTCTATGCCACACACGCTGGTATAAAAAAAAGAAATCACTTTTACAAAAGAATCAACCACACCACAGAAACCACACAGAGAGGCCTTAGATGAACAGATGATAATGAGCAGAAATGAGAGACATGTTTTCGATGGCTGTTTCTCCCTGGCTCTATCTCTCTAATTAAGTCTAATTTCCATGAGTTTGTGGTTTTGTGATGTAGTTGTGAAATAGTTTTTGTTTCAAGCTTCTGTGACCTCTGGAAACGTGAGCTAGAAAGTCAGGAGAAGGAAATGATAGTTCATGATGTTTTTAAATGGATCTCAGTGTTTTTATTTTAAATATTTGAGGCTTTGTTACAGATTATTTTTAAGGTGTTTGTCAGCAAAATGATTGTAAAGCCAATCGCCTTATGTTTTCGTCTATTGTACAGAGACGATCTTTGAAACTGTCGTGATTGACAGTGTCAGGCTCGAGTGAGTAAGTGTCGGACCGGCTTCAAGTGTGTTTATAAAGGACTCAGGTTTACCTTGGATTCCCAGTGATCAGGAGTCACGTCACGTTACTGTTATCGAGCAGCCTTGGGGAAGTGTGTGGATGTGTGTAATGGGCCCCTGGAGGGCCCCTTGAGGTCAAAGGTCATGCCACTCTAGGCCTTGAAATGGCCTCTCGCATAACCTCAATGGCGACGAGCACCGCGTGTGTTTGGAGAGTGTGTCGAATGCCCCGTTGCTTAATATATTTGACCGTCAGTACCCTGCAAGCAATTTTGCGTTTGAAAGTCTAGTCCAAACACGACCCTGACGTCTAGAGGAAAACAAGGCAACATTTCGGCTGTCAGTGAAAATTTAATAGACGTCCAACCATAGCGCAAGGGTAGAAGTCATCAATTAGATAACATGTTAAAATTAGGGCTGTGCAAAAATTAATTGCGATTAATCGCATCCAAAATAAAAGTATGTGTTTAAGTAATATATTTGTGTGTGCTGTGTATAATTATTTTGTATATATAAATACCTATGCATGCATGCATATACTTAAGAAAATGTGTTATTCATATATGAAATATTTATTTTTATATACTATAGATTATGTATATATATATATATATATATATATATACAGAATTTAAGTGCAAATAATTCTTAAATATATACATGCATGCATAGGTATTTATATATACAAAATAATTATATTCAGCACAAACAAATATATTATGTAAACACAGACTTTTATTTTGGAAGCGATTAATCGCAATTAATTTTTGCACAGCCCTAGTTAAAATAAAAATAAGAAAAAAAAGTCGAGACAGGACCCATTGTTAAAATTTGTTAGTCCACCACTCTATTAAATTCAAAACAAACTACAAAATAGACTCGAGGTGTTAAATACTGGAATTATCCTTTAACCAATTAGCTTGCTAGCTTAGCCTAAACCCTACGCTAATGTTCAATTATATGTTTTTATTAGTTCTGTCAAAACGATTAATCGCGATTAATCGCATCCAAAATAAAAGTTTGTGTTTACATAATATATGTGGGTGCACTGTGTATAATTATTTTAGATATATAAATACACACACACATGCTTGTATATATTTAAGAAATATTTTCATGTATATTCTGTATATAGATTTATATATAATTTATATATAAATATTTTATATATAAATAATATTTTTTTTCTTAAATATACATGCATGTGTGTTTTTTTGTATATATTCAAAATAATTATACACAGTGCACCCACATATATTATGTAAACACAAACTTTTATTTTGGGTGCGATTAATCATTTTGACAGCCCTAATAAAAACATATAACTGAACATTAGCGTTACATTAGGACCTTGAACCGTTTGGTCCCCATTGAAGTCCATTATATGGAGAAAAATCCTGGAATGTTTTAATCAAAAACCTTAATTTCTTTTCGACTGAAGAAAGAAAGACATGGACATCTTAGATGACATGGGGGTGAGTAAATTATCAGCAAATGTTTTTTTAAAGTGAACTCCTCCTTTAAATGCCTTGTTCATTTTGTAAAACAGTAGCGGTTTGCAAAAATATCTTCAGCTGACATACCCTCTCCCCGCTTCTGTTCAGACGGGATGCATTTGCCATTTCTGACAGTAGATGCTGTGAGTAGTTGGATTAATATGGTACAATTTTAAGTCTGATGTTTATAAATGGCAGTTCTTGGACATGAGGCGAGATTATCTATAGTCGGTGGAGCCACTGTCGCTCGCTACCCCCACTCTTTCATGAGACCAAAACAGATGTTGTTTTCTTCTGTGACAGATTTCAGCGTTAGTAAAACATGCATGGCGTTACGATTTATCCTGCACTATATGGAATGAAGATAGATGTGTTGAGACAGGTGGCTAAAATGTTTGATAACTTATCTTAATACCTCATTTGGGCCTGTAAAATGGACAAATACATTTATAGTCAATAAAGTAATCGTTAAAAATTCATAAAAAATTCGTACATTTTTAAATAATTGCTTTAATTTCTCGATTTTAATCGATTCTCATTTTTACAAACTGATATCGATTCTTAAATCTCAAGAATCGATTAGTCATCCTGTTTCATTTGAATGAATGGATCATTGTATCGCGGCTGAAAAACTGCAATAATCTTTGTTACTATTGATATAAAACAAAGTCTCAATTTTCAAATTCCGTCCATTTTCTCTATAAATTCAGAAACATAAATAGTGTTTTGTCGCTGTGGCGTGAGATCGCTGTGGAGAAGCAGCAGCGCTGATCTCTCTTCCGGCTTAATAATACCAGTCACAGCGCCAAATAAACATGAATGAGCATCTGAAAGTGTGTTAAAGATAGAGGACAACTGATCCAAATCCAGATCATGACACATTGATTCACTCAATCAGCGTTTCAACCGTGGAAAGACGTCAGTTAAACAGCTTGTAATCAATGTATCGTCATAGAAAACCCACATAAACTCGTTAGTCAGCTAGAAAAAATAACTCTAGAGAGGAGCATTTTGATAAATATATACACCATATTACATATGCATTATAATCTTAATGTTCTTCAATATTTAATGCATATTTGAATAAATCTGGCAAGTTTTTATGACAGCCACCATTTAAATGTTTATATTTCATATAATCTTCTTATTATAAAAATAAATAAAAGTGTAATTTAAGTGTTTGTATAGCTACAAAACAGTTCATTATGACCTTCATATTAGGCTAATGAAGCCTATAGGCTACAACTAGACTCCCATAGTTTACAGCATTAGTTCAGAGATTTGATTCCCTTGAGAAAAATTGCCATTTATTGTTACTGATATCCAAAATAATCAATATTGAATCGGAATCGAAATCGAATCGAATTGTGAAATTTGTGTCAATACCCAGCCCTATTCTTTTAGCATGTAGCACGATGTTATGATGAACTATACGCCTTTCTTTACTGAAGTATGATGTTCTAATTTGCGTAGAGTTACTTTCAATCTATTTTAAGGTATTAATAATACATTTCACAGGGGGGAAAAAAACAACATTTTTTTATCATAAATTAGTTTTAAGGGATTAAATTATTGACTATAGAGAGACTTTAACTAATTGTTTTTGAACGCCGCGTCATGCAAAAGACGAATGTGAGCACAAACACGTCCGTCTAGTGCATAATTACATTGAAAAACAATGGAAAAGTATCAGAGTGGAATGGAAACACGTTCTGTGTGAATGGCCCCTGTGTAATGCAGAGATTTTTCTACTTCCTGCCCTCGGGTTTACCTGCGCCATGGCTGCAGATTGTTTTTATTCCGCATTCAAAGCCAGCTGTAGGATTTAACCTCCATCACATCTCACCCTGAGAATTAATATTCTGTAATGTTGTATTATCTTTAGAGATGCTTAAGCGCTTATACAGACCACATTGATCTCAAAATTTCAATTTCATCTGGACTGATCTAATCCACTCACTGTCATGTCCCTGTGACCTACAAAACACACCCTCATACTGTGGCCCGTGTGTGTGTATGCAGACTCTGTCAATCCTTTCTCATCTCACAGGATAGGGAAAATGTTTGTTACAAGTGTCTACTAGCTTGTTTTCCATTCCCTTGGGGTATAATGTTTTACCAAGCGTGTGTGTGTGACTGCATGCGTTTTGGTTTGTGGGTGTTTGGTGGCGTGCATCTGTCTGTGTGTGCTTGCACATTCATATTACCGGTAATTGCATTCAGCCTCTTTGTCAATTATGTATTTTATTAAATCCAATCAATCAAATCTCTAATGGCATTGTCTAGTTCAGTACGGTTAGGCTGGTTTCTTAAAGGTCCCCTGACCTGGGTCTATTTTATTATTTTATAATGTTTTCTATAATGTCAGCGTACAGTATCTGGTACAGTAGAAATACAAACCCACACTCCAAAAAATGCTGGGTTGTTTTAACCCAATTTTGGGTCAAACCCAGCCATTGGGTTGAATTTTTAAATGACATTTTTAACCCAATGTTTGAGTTTGTCCATATTTGACCCAAAGTTGGGTTAAAACAACCCAGCATTTTTTAGAGTGCAGCACATTGACACCGATGAAACCAAACAAGACCAACATGAACCTGTCACCTTGCACAAAGCTAGTTTTTTTTTAAACCCTGTATTTAATTTGATTTATTTAAATATATTGAAAAACTGTCACCCAGACAATATTTATATTTTGCATTAAGAAGATGTTTCTGCTTTTACACTTATATATTTGATAATAGACCTGTATCCCCCGCTCCAGACTATCACATATGGGAAACTTGACTGATTCTTTTATGCTGTTTTTTTTTTAATAGTTTTTGGGGCTTCTCCTTTTGTTTTTTTTCCAAAATGGCTACTGTGATGCCCCGTTTGCATTTTTAATGTATATAATTCACTGAATTTCCAATCTCACTTTAATATTTGACATCCAAGTTTCAACCATACTGTAGATTGTTCAGAAACACTGTAAAAATAATTATTCTTTATCTAATCAAAAAAAAAAAAAATATGGCAACAAATTACAAGCAATATTATTAATTAAATTTAACAAATTAGAATTGAGTAATAATTAATCAAATTAATTCCTTTAAAAGTGAACCTTTTAAAACAAGTTAAACCAAAAAAAAAAACATAAATTGAAGTCACCATTATGGTGATCGGTGTTTGTTTTAAAATTGAGTTTTTCTCCATCAGTGATTCTGCTTGTTAACATCAGGTGTCTGCCAATATAAAATAAATAGTAACTAATTAATCTTTAAAGTCTGTCTGTTAGTGAGATATTTTTGTTACTTTTTTGGTGTTAGTTTTGCTCATTTTAAACGGTTAACATTTAAGGAATAATTTGATTAATTATTACTCAATCGTAATTTATTAAATTGAATGAATAATATTGCTTGTAATCTGTTGCCACAATTATATTGATCAGATAAAGCATTTTCATTTTTACAGTGAATGACAGACCAGTCGCTATATCATTTGAAAAAAACTTTTCCATACACATCAAAGAGCTTTTCTTATTAAGATAAGTTCCTTATTGCATTGCTAAAAGCATTTTGGCATGGATTTTACATTCGCTGGATTCCCTCAGATAATCGTAATAAATTAATGCTCAATAATGTCGCTGTCCTCCATCTTTGTAGTAAATTCATAGATTATTTCATCAAAAATTGTGTCTTTGATTGCTCTATTCAACGTGAAAGCTTATTGTGCTTTATAAAACACATACATCTCAGCAATCTGTTCATTGTGTGTGTGTGAGGAATGTACACTCACAGAGAGATAGACGTGCATTCGCTATAGTGTCAGGCTGGAGGGGTTATGTGTATCGTGCATGAGGACGGACATGCATCTGTGACAGGACAGGACCTGATTGAACACAGAGTGATATTTCCAAAGTCTCTGGCACTTCAGGCATGCATGCGCTCTCCTGGGAAAACTCGCTGAGGCTAATCTGAGGACAGGCAGGGGACATGCATGTTATGTATAAATCTAAAAAGGTGCATGCGTGTGGAAACGCTTGCGTAAGTCCAATTAGACTCATCTTGTGTGGTATTTATCTGATTAAAAAAATAACGCTCAGTAAAAAGAGTTGTGTGGAATTGCATGTTTTGCGGGCAGTAAAAAGGAAAGCTCTTGGCTCAGCGGTTAGCGGCGCATCGCGTCTAAAACCGCACGTTGTTATTACAGCAAGGCACTGTGGAGATTGATTCTCTAGCGTAAAACTGTTGGATGTTTGTAATATCTGGAGAGACCTTAGAGAGTCTCGGAGATTCCACTCCTGAAGGATGTCAGTTTAGTTTGCTTCTAAACGAAGGTCGCTTAATTAGCCTGCTGTGCAAGTGTTGAGTGTGTTTAATTGGACTGCTAATTCAGCACTCTGAGCTTTGGCAGACCGCCGACTCCGTTCCTACAACAAACCGCACACACAGCCATCACCCCTCCTGTGGAAGTGTTGGCATCGGGGCGTGTTTTCCAGTCACTTGGGTGGCAATAAGATTCCCGGCCCCCGACTGAGTTGTTTCGAACTCTTTCTAGATAGATAGATATTACTTTTATTCAGGACTCAGAGAGAAAGGTCCATAGTACAAAGAAAAACAAAAAACAAAAACATAACACCATAACACAGTAGCAAATTCTACTGCATTTGTTCTGGATGTGTTATTTAGTAATGATTATTATTTTGTTATTGTTGTTTTTCCATCTCATGCCTTAAATATGCTTTTTAATTTATAATATCAATTAATTTATTTTACTAATTTTAAATAAAAACAACACTAAATAGTCTATTAATTGATATAAATAAAAAAGGGTAATACATTTTGATTATTTAATAAATTTGTTCTAGGGCTGGGCAACGATTAATCGCGATTAATCACGTCCAAAATAAAAGTTTGTAATTACTTAATATATGTGTGTTGTGTGTTTAATTATTTATACGCACACATGCATGTATATATTTAAGAAGTAGCTGCATGCATATACTGTATATAAATTTATACTAAGGCTATCAAACGATTAATCTCATCCAAAATAAAAGTTTGTTTACATGATATATGTGGTATAATTATTTTATATATATAAATACATGGACATGCATGTATATTTAAGAAAAAAATATTATTTATATATAATATAAATTATATAAATCTTTATACAGTATATGCATGAAAATATTTCTTAAATATATACAAGCATGTGTTGTGTGTGTGTGTGTGTGTATATATATATATATATATATAATAATTATACAGAGTGCACCCAGATATATTATGTAAACAAAAACTTTTATTTTGGATGCGATTAATCCCAATTAATCATTTGACAGCCCTAATTTCTAGATAATTTAAATTAAATATAAATATTTTATATATTAAAAACAATTTTTTTTAATATACATGCATGTGTGTTAATTTTTATATACAAAATAATTATACATAGCACACACATATATTATGTAAACAAAAACTTTTATTTTGGATGCGATTAATCGCGATTAATCATTTGGCAGCCCTAATTACTACATAATTTATTTTAAATATAAATATTAATATTTTATATACTAAAAACATTTTTTTAAATATATACATGCATGTGTGTGAATTTTTATTTATAAAATAATTATACACATATATTATGTAAACACAAACTTTTATTTTGGATGCAATTAATCGCTATTAATTGTTGCAGCCGTATCGCAGCCCGTATGTGTATGCTGTGTGTAAATTATGATATTTTTTGTCAAATGGAAAGGCTTGACTGGACTTTTAAACCTTTATTTTTGTGGTTTAAGTTTAATCATAGTAAAGTGTCCTGTAATGCAGTAAGCCCTATGTTATGGTCCATGCAAAGGCACTGATTTTATTTCTTGCCAGAAATCTACAAGTTCACACACACACTTTTCTCTGCCTTTTGGCCCCTTGCTGAGTGTTTTGTTGTTGCTGCTGCTTTTGTGGTTGTGGTCTGTGCTAGACTGTCTGTCTATTTATAGTTCAGACATCAGTAAATCCACCTCAGAAATGCAACTCTAGCTTAAAGATCCTCTTTACCTCATAGTCTAATAAAAGCTTAAATGGGCTGTCTGTAATATTCTCTAATGGAGCCTGTGTACATTTATCTATTTATGTGTGTGTGTCCGGATTTAAATGAGGTCTTTGTAATGCACGGTGTACATTTATCTTCATTTGTGTAAGAGGATGCTGTGGTCTGGGAATGATATGATCACTGTAGACAAGAAAAGTACAAATATCGGTAATGTCATTACACCCTTAAAACAAGATTTATACATATTTTATAAAGTGATTTGCACAAAAACTTATCCTGAATTCAAAATATATTCTCTGAAAATGTCTATTAATTTAATGCATATTAATCACTTTTTAAGAATGTTTAGATATTTATTTGGAAACAGTACAAACATCCTGATTAAAGGGATAGTTCGCTTTGAAATTAATTTTTGGTATGTTTTAGCTTACCTCAAGGGCATCCAAGATGATTTCTGCAGTAGTTTCAATTTTGATATTTTTAGGTCAAACCGTTCTTGTCTGTCAGTCATATAATGGAGGTCTATGGTCACCACCTCAAAGAGCATGCACAGAGAAGTCCAGATTAAACATGATTTAATGACTCGTAAATGTAAGTACACATTGATGGCCTAAGACACCAAACGAGCGGTTTGTGTGAGAAAACGAACAGTATTTATATAATTTTTACCTCTTTTAGGCATCCGCGCCCTCAATGACTTGGATCTGGCTGTTGTAACAAGAGGTAAAAACGAAATAAATACTGTTCGTTTTCTCACACAAACCGCTCGTTTGGTGTCTTAGGCCATCAATGTGTGCTTACATTTACGAGTCATTAAATCATGTTTAATTTGGACTTCTCTGTGCATGCTCTCTGAGGTGGTGACCATAGACCTCCATTATATGACTGACCGACAAGAACGGTTTGACCTTAAAATATCATAATTGAAACTACTGCAGAAATCATCTTGGATGCCCTTGAGGTAAGCTAAAACATACCAAAAATTAATTTCCAAGTGAACTATCCCTTTAAGAAATAGCTTTTGTTTTGTTCATTTCAACTGGCCATCACATGAGAACCATCTAGTCTCTGGGCCTTCTGGCCTCTGTGAGATCCTCCATGTGAGTTTTTGAGGGGGCTGACTTAGAGAAAGAGGGGAGGTCGTGATCCAGCAGGATATTTCGTCCCTCTCGGCCTCAGGGGAAAGCAGTTGCTCTGGGTGGCCAACACAAACAGTGGGTTCTGCAGGATAGTAGAAACTCTCACAGACACATAAACAGATTTCCTCTGCCTCCATTAGTCATTGTTTCACCCGTCCGCCTCAGTAATCCTTACCTCTATGATAATAATCTCACACCATTAGTAAGTACTTTAGGAATCAATTTAAACAACTCCAGGGATAAAAACAATGCACTGGCTTGTTTATGTTGTGGAAGAGAGATCTGAAGATGGGACGCTCTAGGCAGGGCAGGATTTGACCAAGGCTCCAGACATCCTTTGACCCATTTTACAGAGACTTTGGCTCTCAGTTGAGGTGACCAATGCTGCTGATGAGACTGATGTCATCAGTGTCTGGAGGACATAGACAACCCTATAAGAAGCTTTCCTATTCATTCCTCATTTAGGTATAAGATAACAGTTGTTTTTTTCTATATTAATAATGGTTTAGCAAGTTGTTTGCCGTATTACGGTAGCGTATTGCATTCACTTGAAGAAAAAAAACTCTCGACTCTGTTTTTCTGAATTAACAAGTTAATTATCTCCGAATTACGAGATAATTTTTCATTTTAATTTTTTATTTATTTTTTTGCTCTGTTTTTCTGAATTGTTGACTTGATTATCTCAAAAACTCAGAAATTCATAAAAACAGAGCAAAATTTTTTAGATTTTTTAGAGATAATTAACTCGTTAATTCAGAAAAACAGCAAAAAATTTTCCATGAAAAATTATCTTATAATTCTGAGATAATCAACTAATTAATTCAGAAAAAACAGAGCAAAAAACGTTTTTCCATGAAAAAATTATCTTATAATTCTGAGATAATAGGCTTTATGCACAACTTACTTCCGCATTCTCTGTAAAACGGGTCTCATCGCTTCCGGTCCAGATCTTTTGTATGTGCTTCATGAATTTTTTTGCGGTTTTAATCAAGATAACTTAAAAGGAGCGATCAAAGATTCGCATA
Organism: Cyprinella venusta; assembly: GCA_038021265.1. NCBI lineage: Eukaryota > Metazoa > Chordata > Actinopteri > Cypriniformes > Leuciscidae > Cyprinella > Cyprinella venusta. The sequence goes on from CM075882.1 coordinate 931,877, forward strand.
ACCAATATCCCTCACATGTGAAGATTGATATTTAAACGTTTTATATTTTTTATTCTTCACAGTAACGTTTAGATATTTAAATGGAATAAAACGCCAATAACAAAGTGAAATTACTTTAAAATAGGTTAGCTGATTACCTTACAAATCCATAGATATCGTAGTCAGTACTTACGGCCGTTACCACTTTCTCTGACAAGCGGATGCGATGAGACCCGTTTTCCGGTTTGGTCACGTGACGCTCGACATAAAGCCTATTAACTCGTTAATTCAGAAAAAACAGAGCAAAAAACGTTTTTCCATGAAAAAATTATCTTATAATTCTGAGATAATTAACTCGTTAATTCAGAAAAAAACAGAGCAAAAAACGTTTTTCCATGAAAAAATTATCTTATAATTCTGAGATAATTAACTCGTTAATTCAGAAAAACAGAGCAAAAACTTTTTTCCCATGAAAAAATTATCTCGTAATTCTGAGATAATTAACTCGTCTATTTAGAAAAACAGCAAAAACTTTTTCCATGAAAAATTATCTTATCAACTCAACAGAGCAAAAACGTTTTCCCATTAAAAAATTATCTCGTAATTCTGAGATAATTAACCCTCTAAATCAGATTTTGTTTCCTCAAGTGAATGCAATACGCTTCCGTACAGTATAAAGGTGTCATAAATACATTTTCATCCGAATCTGTTAACTAACATTAGTTTAAGACAAACAAAATGTTGAACTTGTTAAAGCATCCGAATATCATGTCAGGATGTCAATTTTGAGCAAACCTCTCTACCAGATTCTTTTTGACCAACTTTCCATGATTTTCATCACCTCTGAGAATCTGGCCCCAAAACATTCCCCAGAGGAAAAACAGCCACAAACCCACAAATAAGGTCAATGAAAACAGCACCATCTGGCAGACAGCTTCTTCCTAATCTCGATGTCTCTCATTTTAAAACTGGTGACGGAACTGGTTTCAGAGCAGTAGGGGGTCTACAGCAGGGAAAAGTCAGTTTGAGGATATGGGTATGTTTGGGATTAGGGGAATTTATTTTTGGGGTCTACTCTACAATGCATACAAGGTTACAGAAGGAAATGGTGTTGTATGAACTGGAAACATGAAGGGGATTTCCTCCTAGATGGTGTTTTGATGTGCAGAGAAGGTTAGATCAGTGACTACGTCCATCTGACCTTGTGGCCCTGCATTCCTCCGTCGTCACTGAACGACCACAACCCTGTAATTATTTACCCACGCTGATATCCACACACGCATGCTTCTCTCTCCACCATTTGCAAAATCCAGTTTCAATAGGAATCCACAGTTTCAATAGGTGCTCTTCTATTGAATCCACAAATTCTCAGGTGCTCTTCGGTCATTTCTGACCGAAAAATTTTCTGTTTTGAATTTTTAAAAATCACAGCTTCATCGGAATGTTATGAAACTTGGTGACTTTTATGGCATTATGTATGTGAACACACAAAAAATTGAGGTCATGATTTGAGCATGCTGAGTGGTCTTAAAAAAATAGTCACACTTGTGGTCTTTGGTCAAAAATGACCCCCCATAGGAAATGAATGGGAAATTGTAAAAAAAAAAGTGAATTTTTGTTTTTTGTCAATTTTTTTTAAGAAATAGTTTTTGAGATTGTTTCAACTATATATTCAAATCCACAAAAAAAAATGTGTTCATAAACATCTGGGGAATTCACATGCTTCTCCATAGAGAGCTGTACATGCCATCTAGTGGTCACACCATGATTCTACACTTTTTCTCTATACTGTAACCAGATGGTGCTAATTTTCTTCAAAAAATATTTTTTTTTCTGAAGGCCTAGACTCTATATTAAACAAAAATACTGCATTAATATTTTTTTGAAAAAAATAATAATATATATATAAAAAATATATTTTTTTTTCCCCTGGCAAAAATAAACCTTAAATATTGCATAAATATTAATAAATTCAATCAAATTGTCTCAAAATACTAAATTACAAAGAATAAATATTATAGAACAAAAATAAATTGCATTGGTTTTACTGGGACGGATAAAGTTTAATTTTTAGGTGTCCGGTCACTTTTGACCGGGAAGATAACAAGTGTGACTCCGAAACGAAGAGCACCTGAGGGTTAAAACGCTTGTCGTTTATGATTACTAGAGGCTTTTATTAATTTTCTTTCCTTTTAAACGGCATAAAACATAAATCACCTCTCTACAAATGTTAGATGTGCGAGACCTCTGGTGAGACCCTTTGAGCGCCAGACTGGCTCCTGCGCCGCTGTTTTCTGGCTAGAGTTACTCCAGCGCTTTTATTTTGAGGTTTCAGTTGCGGTAACAATCTTTTCCCCTCGGTTTGTGTGTTGAGGAGGTTTAGGCTCTCCGTTACAGCGGCGTATCCGGTTTAACTGTGACCCACCCAGGATGAACTGACTGCTTTACCCCTGCGTTCATGTCTTTCCCTTTCTCTCCACACCTCGCTCCGGTCGTGTCACCACTGTAACCTACTGACATAAATCTCCAACGCAAAACTTCCCTCTGAAACACCCCCTCTGAGAAGGAGCTGAGCCAGTGTAATGCCTGACACCCACAGACACTGGAATGTGTGTGTGTGTGTGTGTGTGTGTGTGTGTGTGTGTGTGCGTGCGACTAAAGAAGGACAGGACTTATGAAATACATTGACTTCAGGTTTAACTGGATAGTTATGTGTAATAGTTTCCTACAGAGTATTATATTAAATATAATATTATATATATATATATATATATATATATAAAATATGCAAATATATATATTTGCAACCGCAAGTAGCCCCTAAACCTAAATATGAATATTTTGATCGCTATATTGACAAGAAATACACTATATCGTTCAAAGATTTGGGGCCAGTATTATTAATATTTTTTTTTTTTAAGAAAATATTTTTATTTAGCAAGGACACCTTAAAGGGAAATTGGCTCATTTTATAACTCCCCCAGAGTTAAACAGTCGAGTATACCGTTTTCGAATCCATTCAGCCGATTTTCTGATATTTAGGAGAATATCAGTATCCAGACCGTTTCTGGTCTCATCGACTTCCATAGTAGGAAAAAAAATATACTATAGAAGTCAATGAGACCAGAAACTGTCTGATATTACTGATATTCTTCTAAATATCAAAAAAAAATCGTCTGAATGGATTCAAAAACGGTAAAATTTGACTGTTTAACTCTGGGGGAGTGGTAAAATGAGCCTATTTCCAAAAAAAAAAAAAAAGTGGAGTATCCCTTTAAAACGTATTAGACCCTTGAACTGTACTTGTAGCTATTTTATCAAATACATTTGTCATAAATGTTAGTTCGGTCAGACGAGCTGTTTGAACGGTCAGAACCACTATTATTATATATTAGGGCTGTCAAAACGATTAATCGTGATTAATCGCATCCAAAATAAAAGTTTGTGTTTACATAATATATGTGGGTGCACTGTGTATAATTATTTTAGATATATAAATACACACACATGCTTGTATATATTTAAGAAATATTTTCATGTATATTCTGTATATGGATTTATATATAATTTATATATAAATATAAATATTTTATATATAAATAATATTTTTTTTCTTAAAATACATTATTATTTTAATTATACACAGTGCACCCACATATTTTATGTAAACACAAACTTTTATTTTGGATGCGATTAATCGCGATTAATCGTTTTGACAGCCCTATTAAAAATATTAACAGACTAGTATCCATTTATTTGTCATCTAACATTACCAACTAACGTTAAGAGATCCCAATGTCAATATTTCACCTAGAGAGAGCGAGAGAGAGAGAGAGAGAGAGAGAGAGAGAGAGAGCACTGTAGTGTGTTGTAGTGAGGGTACCACGCGCCTCTGCATTGCATTAGTGCTGGAAACGTCACACAGCTGTTCTCACTGTCATGTTGCGCTGATTATAGACGCGGGAAAACCTCAGAGAGCATGAGACCCATCCGAGTGGATTCTGCCGCGTCCAATTTAGCCTCGTGCCCGAGCAAAATATAAACACGCTTCGCTGTTCTTTTGCTGCAAGGTGACGCAGCGCCGCGGATCAGTTGGAGTGACGACAACTGCGGCACCAGTCCGAGAGACCCGTGCGGGCGGGCGGGCGCGCGAGCGGATAACGGTCCCCTCAGAGGAAACCCGGGCGCGGCGCTGATATGTGTCACCGTTCACAATGACAACGAGACGAAAGTCCAGCAAACTGCAGCTTAGGCGGTCAATCAGCGAGCAGCTGCGCGACTCCACGTCTAAAGCCTGGGATTTACTGTGGAGGAACATACGGGAGAAGCGACTGGCAGGTCAGTGACGGGACACGAATCAACTTTTAGAATAAACAATGGGTCGTCCTATTAATCATATGCCCACTGCCACATGGGCCTGGGGAAGGTCAAGTTTTAGGTCACGGTCATTTTGTGCCGTCTTGACTGGGATGGATTTAATAAGCTTGTATGTGAGTGACCAATGCGTGTTCTGTCTTTAAATAATTAAAATCATTGCGCGCCGCCGGTCAGTTGTGCTCGTGAAGCTGCAGTCGCGCGCTGAAATGTCATTAGCTGATGTCTGCAGCCTCTCAACTCGATTAAATGCGCATTCCTGCACAAAAACCTATCAGGACACACTCGATCCATGTCACGTTTTTGTTTTAAACCAATTTTTAAATATTCTTTACACTCTAAAAAAAAGTGGTAATGTTTTTTCTTCAGTGTATGGTCTCAGTTTGTTCTCATTTCGACCGACATGCTAGCCTATGAACATGTTAGCCTATAGAATAGTTCTCATCAAGTTCAACATGTTTGTAGGTCACACTGTAAAACATTTTTATTAAGTTGCTGCCTTACATTTTTAAGTTAAGTCAACTTAAATTACATTAAATTGACTTAAATTTTAGTTGAATTGTGTAGCTATAACTTTTTTTTGTGTGTTTGTGCGGTAGTGTGTTGCTTATGGTACTGTTTACGTCTTTTTATTGTAATGTGTTTGATTTGTCCTTTGTTTTGTATTGTGTTGTATATAGGACCCCCTCGAAAACGAGATGATTCATCTCAAGGGGTTTATCCTATTCAATAAACTTATATCAATCAACTTATTTTTAAAGTTAAGAATTGCTTAACTTATTTTAATGAGTTAAAGCAATGTCTCAACTTATTGATCATATATTTTTTTCAGTGTATATATATATATATATATATATATATCATTGCAGCACAGTATAGTTTTCATAAATGTCTTTTTTTACAACATTATTGTCCTCCACATACTGAAATATCAACTGTATAATCTAATATCAGCTGAAGAAATTTTCAATCTTTGAGGTAGTTCATCTTTGAGTTTTTGTAGACTCAAAGATGAGTATTGTAAAGTCATATTTTTTATTATTTTTGGACCAAAATGTATTTTTCGATGCTTCAAAACATTGTAACTAACCCACTGATGTCACATGGACTACTTTGATGATGTCTTTATTGCGTTTCTGGACAAGGACAGTATACCGACATACATTTACAATAGAGGGACAGAAAGCTCTATCTAAAATATCTTAAACTGTGTTCTGAAGATGAACGGAGGTCTTACAGGCTTGGGACGACATGAGGGCGAGTCATTAATGACATGATTTTCATTTTTGGGTGAACTAACCCTTTAGTATCAATTTGTTTAGGGTGACTGGGTTCAAATCTTTTGGGGGAAAAAGCTAAATATTTTGACAACCAGTGATCAGCAGTGTTGTTGTATAGAAAATAGTTTTGACACTTTGTTCCACATTGAATAAATCAAAAAAGCGTCCTGAGGATGATGATAGTTGATTTGTGAAAGTTGTGATTCTGTTGATTTGACTAAATTTAGGTGAATGACTTTTGAATGAGTGATCTCTAAAATCACAGAATAATGATACCCTTATTTGAATCAATAATCTTAGGGTCTGTGACAGAGTATATATAGTGTTTTAGAGACCTAATTATGTCTTTGTTTGGACACTGGGAATAATGGGAGTAATTCTAGTAAAATAGAGTACATTGTAACATGAATGGCAGGGATCTGCTTACTCCTTTGTGGCTTTGAGTGAGGAAATAACAGGAAACGTTAATTTACAAGTAATCTGGAGTGCTGTACAGACACTCCTCTCTCTTTCCTTCAACCTACTAACCTCATTCTAAACATAGCATATATATATATATATATATATATATATATATATATATATATATGAAGAGTTCAGATGCAAAAGCCTCTAAATGCCATTTGAAATTTTCTTCAAAAATGATCATTTTTATCAAGCTTGTATAATTAAGTTCAGTAATTTCACTTAAATTGCAATGAAGATTACCTATTAATTGTAATTTAAGTGAACTTAAATATACAAGCTTGATAAAAATGGTCATTTTAGAAGAAAATTTCAAATGGCATTTAGAGGCTTTTGCATCTGAACTCTTCATATATATATATATAAACCATATATAAACCATTTTTTAAGCTGTGTGCCTGTTTAGAGTGGTTTTAAGTGGATATTGAGCCTGTGGACTCTTGTTTCTAGTAAAACATGTGGGATTACTGTAAGCAGTGTCCCCCCGATTTAGACCATGAACGTCTCGCCTCTGGTCGACCCTACTGAATTTAGCTCACAAGTGAATACCCGTAATGACACGGGTTTATTTTAATGGATCAAGTTCACGTTTAGGTAATTTTGGCTCGGCCCTTATGAGGGTGTCTTGGCTGGACTGAATTCTGTGGAGGTTCTGCAGCCTGAAGCAAGTCCTCAGTTGAACTGAATCAATTATGAATGTTTTTTCACCCATTCACCATCAGATGGCAGTCATAGTCAGGTTCTCCCTCAAGGATGTCAGTATGATTCAACAGCCTCTAGTCTCACATATAGCCACATCTGACTGACGGGAGAAGGTCTGGACTCTCTTTCTATTGGCCAAGGGCAGTAAGAGGATGTCTGACTGACATGTAAAGTAGAGATGCACTGATTGCAATTTTCAAGTTTGACCTGCCGATTTCATTTTTTCTAACCACAAAAATTTATTTTCTCTTTTTTTTTTAGTAGAACATTTTACATTTTGCATGGAACATTTTTGAACAGTAATCACTATAAAATAGGACTATATAAATTAGGGCTGGGTAATAAATATCGATTTCTCGATATTAATCGATTCTCATTTTTACGAACCGATATCGATTCTTAAATCTCAAGAATCGATTAGTCATCCTGTTTCATTTGAATGAATGGATCATTGTATCGCGGCTGAAAAATCGCAATAATCTTTGTCCTTTGTTACTATTGATATGAAACAAAGTCTCAATTTTCAAATTCCGTCCATTTTCTTTATAAATTCAAAAACATAAATAGCGTTTTGTCGCTGTGGCGTGAGATCGCTCTGGAGAAGCAGCAGCGCTGATCTCTCTTCCGGCTTAATAATACCAGTCACAGCGCCAAATAAACATGAATGAGCATCTGAAAGTGTGTTAAAGATAGAGGACAACTTATCCAAATCCGGATCATGACACATTGATTCACTCAATCAGCGTTTCAACCGTGGAAAGACGTCAGTTAAACAGCTTGGAATCAATGTATCGTCATATTTACCTCAGAAAACACACATAAACTCGTTAGTCAGCTTGAAAAAATAACTCTAGAGAGGAGCATTTTGATAAATATACTGTATACACACCGTATTACATATGCATTATAATCTTAATGTTCTTCAATATTTAATGCATATTTGAATAAATCTGGCAAGTTTTTATGACAGCCACCATTTAAATGTTTATATTTCATATAATCTTCTTATTCTAAAAATAAATAAAAGTGTAATTTAAGTGTTTGTATAGCTACAAAACAGTTGATTATGACCTTCATATTAGGCTAATGAAGCCTATAGGCTACAACTAGACTCCCATAGTTTACAGCATTAGTTCAGAGATTTGATTCCACTTGAGAAAAATTGCAATAATCCAAAATAATCAATATTGAATCGAATCGAATTGCAAGCTTGTGAATCCAAATCGAATCGAATTGTAAAAAAATTTGTCTCAATACCCGGCCCTAATGCTTATATTTTCTAAATGTGAATTTTGTCATTGTTTTGGAACACACCAACTAATTCATAACCTTAAGACTAACATATTCATACTAAAAGTAAAAAAAAAAAAAACTTACATTTTGATTTCAGGGGGCTTTAAACACCTTTGTCATTGCTTTAATTAGGACCAAAATCTGTAGTGTTTCTTTCTGTTTGCTGTTCATATTATTCTTACCGATTTAGATTTCAAATATTTAGTAAATGTGACATGTTCTGCAAAGATGCATTGAGATCTCTGAGGATATTGCGATACTTTCGGACCGCTCCTTCCTTCCCAAGTGCATCTCACTTTTGTTTCTATTAAGATTCCTTGTCTAGCAGAAGGCATGTTGGATGATGTTTTTTCCCTAGGTGCACCATTCATTTCTCTTTTCTTTGGCTGAAACATCCACACACACACACACACACACACTGCACTTGAGAAACACACTCTAAAATCACTCTGAAGCAGGTTCTTGGCTGAAGTTCAGTTGGCTCGCTGCACTTTCTATCCGCTCAACCCTATTGGCTCTCCTCGCGGTCACATGACCATTGAGTGGGTGGTGCATCAGTACTTACTTCATGCCTAGGTGTGTTTGAGTCTTTATATTTGAAAGTGTCTAGAGTATATGACTAAAGGATCACACTTTGTAGAGCGTTTCAGCCTGTGTGTGAAATTTAAAGGAGGGACTAAATGACCAGTTCGGCTGACTCTGGACCTGTGGACAGTGGAGAGATGGACACGATGTTGACTGACCTCTTAGACGAGTGCATGGACAGTGAGTGTTTGGGAAGCATGACTCTAGAGACTCAAGATATATACCTCCGACTGGACAGCCACCGCAGGCGTTCTGGACTACGCCTGGCCCGTATCATAGCTAGACAACAGCTGCTAAAGAAGATAGCCCAAGGTATGAGAAGGGTTTTAGGGATACAGTAATCATCTTTATTTACATTTTGATTATTATTTGTGTGTTGTGTTTCTCCAAAAATTAAAAGACACTTAAAATGAGACTACAGTAAGAATATAAGCCTAATTGGAGAGCATAGCATCATTCATTTGGATTTGGAAAATATAAATAATGATGGCAAATGTGAGTTCCTATTGAAATCTGTGACTTGGTATATTAGCAAATCTGAGCGCTGTTTGAGACGTTGTGGTTTCATATGTGAGATTATTAGTAGCGCTGGGAAAAGATCCAAAATAAAAGTTTGTGTTTACATAATATATATGTGTGTGTAGTGTGTATAATTATTTTGTATATATAAATACACACACATGCATGTAAACATTTAAGAAATACTGTATTTGCATATATATACTTTATATATATTTATACAAAATTAATATTATACATAAATATACATATTTTATATATTAATAACACATTTTTCTTAAATATATACATGCATATGTTGTGTATTTATATATACAAAATAATTATACATATGTTGTATACATATGCATATGTTGTGTATTTATATATACAAAATAATTATACACACTACACACACATATATTATGTAAACACAAACTTTTATTTTGGATGCGATTAATCGCGATTAATCTTTTCCCAGCCCTAATTATTAGTCTTTTGGTTAGTATAAACATCTGTATGACTGGACGTGTCCATTTCCTCTCCAATAATTGTCATAACTGTCTGAGAAGTTCAGTTAGATATTAAAATGAGAGTTTTTTTTGTTTTCAGTATAACAAAAGATTTGCCCATTCTCTTCTAATGTTTATTTTTTGTTCTTGTTTACGTGAATATGAAGCACTTTGCATTCAGGTTTGACGTGCTAAGCTGATCTAATGTTTTCTCAATCGCAATACTGGCTATAAGACTGTTTTCTGGATGTAAAGAGTCTTTGTGTTTCTGGCACTAGAGAACAATCTATTATCCCAAAATCCCCAGTATTATTAATGAATAACCCTTTTATACTTAACCCTCTGGGGTTGTTCGTTTCAGAGTCACACTCGGGGTGTTCGGGTCCAAATGGACCCAAAGGCCGGGATTCACATAAAAAAAAAATAAAAAAAAAAAAAATCATATATTTTTTTTTTTACTCGTTTTTTATAATATTTTTTCTTTTCTTTTTTGGTGTTTTGAGAAAATTTCAAGAATAAAAAAAATTATAATTAGTATTAATGCAATAATTATGACAAAATTTCCCCCCATTGAACATAATAGAAAAAAAATATTTTTTAAAAAATATATTTTTTTAAAAAAATTTTTAAAGCTGTATTTCATTTTAGAGTCAAGCCTAGGCCTCATAAAAGCAATTTTTGAAATGAGATGGATGCCATCTGGTGGACAAACTGAGCATTTAAAAAATGCAAAACACATGTATAATCTGAAATTTTTGGTGTGTTTGTGTATAAAAGTGTGTGTGTGTGTGTGTGTTTTGCACTCTTGATGTTTGATAGATCCAGCCCTTCACTGTTGTGTGCTTTTTTTCAAGATCGTGGCTGATTTGTAGATTGTACACACAAAAAAAACTCAGTATTTTCACATTTTTGCCAATTTCCCATTCATTTTCCATGCGGGTCCATTTGGACCCGAACACCCCAAGTGTGACTATTTGTTTTACAACCACTTAGACTATTCACATCCTGTCCCCAATATTTTTGGGGTGTTCAAATACCAAATACCAACAAAGTCACCAAATTTCGGACCATTTCGAGGAAGCCGTGATTTTATTTAAATTCTTCGGGTCCATTTGGGCCGAACAACCCCAGAGGGTTAATGTGTAAAGTATGATAGCAAAACACGTCAATGCATTACGTTCTTGGAGGTCTAACAAGGCACGTTTGGTTTGGTTGGTCTGCCCCTTAACAAGAAGTATTATTGAGAAGTACAAATATGATTTGTTAAATGTTTATAGATGTTCAGCTTTGGTTTGACAGTGAAATGCTTTAGAGGTCAATAGAAATGCTGTGCGTGGCAGCTTCAGTTTTGGTTGTAATCTGCTCACGTACACACACACTTTCTCTCTCACATGGCAGCAGGAATGTTTGGACTGTTTGGATTCTGTCATTGGGCTCGTGGCGGTCTGGAGAGCTCTTGTCACGGGCTTGTTTAGTCATGACTGTGGCATGTGGATTATGATTTATTCACCTCCATCTGCCGAGCAATATTATTGATTTGAAATTGTTTGCATCCCACACTTCAGATAGTTTGATTCTCACTGCCTCTGTCTCAAATCTGAACCTGACCTTCTTTTGCCTGACTGCAGACTAAGTGTTAGCAGCTGTACCGTGAGTCGGGTCCAAGAATACCCCATTCCATCAAAAACTGGGCCAGAGGCCTGTCATGTGCAGCACTTTGTTAAAGGGGTCATATATGCCATTTTTATACAAGTTAAAGGAGAAGTTCACTTTTAAAAAAACTTTTGCTGATGATTTACTCACCATAATGTCATCTAAGATGTTAAGGGTTTTAATGAAAACATTCCAGGATTTTTCTCCATATAATGGACTTCAATGGGGACCAAACGGTTCAAGGTCCAAATGAGAGTTTCAGTGCAAACTACAAACTGTTCAAAGGGCTTTAAATGATTCCAGACGATGAATAAGGGTCTTATCAAGTGAAACGATCACTCATTTAAAAAATAAATAACAAAGTTTAAGTTTTATAAGCTCAAATGCTCACCTTGCTCTGTTCTGTGATGCGCGTTCGTGACTCTCCTGTTCGAACTCGTTCATCAAAATTAACAAATCTTTTCCCGAGTCAACTCAGTTCATTTCGTTCGTTGAATGAGCCAAATGATACGAAAAAAGATTCGTTCATTTTGATAAACGAGTTCGAAAATTAATCCATATGAATTGAGCGGTTTAGTCGAAATTTCTCGATTGCTTTATAAACGGATTTGATTTAGGATTTGACTTTTATTCACATGTAAACCTTCATCAACTCACACATCAGTTGTGATCAGAGTCGACCCAATCTTTTTGGAGGCCCTTAGCAGACTTTGATTTCACCTGTGCTTGACGATTATTGACACAAATATCACGCAACGCAATAATGATACATTATAAATGAACACAGTGAGGTTATGTATAAATACAAAACAGATACTTTTACAGTCCTCACCCACGCACAGCATACCTTAGAGATTCTTGACTGCACGTAAGTCACTGCTTTATAAAAAAAAGTGAAAAATGAAATACTCCATAATTCTAGATCTATTTACTATTCCTCATTTTTGCCTCATTTATTATTAGACACAGTAGCGAATAATTCTTTGAATTATACCAATATGAAATATAACAGTATTTAAAATGAGTCATGATCAGTGCCCTTATCTATGGAAGCTTGTTTCCGCCACTGAATAAAAAAATAAAATAAATAATTGTGACTTTTTATCTCACTATTCTGACTTTTTTTCTCACAATTGTGAGTTTATATCTCGCAATTCTGACTTTATTTCTCGGAATTGCGAGATAAAAAGTCAGAATTGCGTGATATAAAGTCGCAGTTGTGAGAAAAAAAGTCGCAATTCTGAGAAAAAAAGACAGAAGTGCGACTTTTTATCTCACAATTCTGACTTTATACATAATTGTGAGTTTATATGTCGAAATTCTGACATCTTTTCTCAGAATTGTGAGATATAAACTCGCAATTGCGACTTATCAGGACAATTCTAAGGGGAAAAAGACTAGTTTAAATCTCGCAATTCTGACTTTATATCACGCAATTTTGACTTTATATTTCGCAATTCTGACTTTATATCTCACAATTCTGACTTTATATCACGCAATTCTGACTTTATATCACGCAATTCTGACTTTATATCACGCAATTCTTACTTTATATCTCGCAATTCTGACTTTATATCTCGCAATTCTGACTTTATATCACGCAATTTTGACTTTATATCACGCAATTTTGACTTTATATAACGCAATTCTGACTTTATATCACGCAATTCTGACTTTATATCACGCAATTCTGACTTTATATCACGCAATTCTGACTTTATATCACGCAATTCTGACTTTATATCTCACAATTCTGACTTTATATCACGCAATTCTGACTTTATATCACGCAATTCTGACTTTATATAACACAATTTTGACTTTACATCTCGCAATTCTGAGAAATAATGTCACAATTGTGAGAAGTAAACTCGCAATTGTGAGAAAAAAAGTCAGAATTGTGAGATAAAAAGTCGCAATTACCTTTTATATTTTTCATTCTATGGCGGAAACAAGCTTCCATACTTATCTAACTCTTGTGTCTTGGTATGCAGAGTGGATTCCTGGATGGTGAATATGTACATTTGTATAACCACGAGCTGCTGTGGCATGTGTGCGGTTGCTCAACAGCAGTCAGAAGGGTTGGGCTGGGCTTCAGTGATTCAGTTCAGCGGCTTAATCCAATAACAATCATCTCCTGTCCATACAGATAAGCATTTATCAAAACGACACATTAAAGGGGTGATGAACTGAGAAATCTCATTTTCCTTGAGCTTTTGACATAAGAAGTCATTATATTATAAGACTACCCTTAAGTTTCAGAACTGAAAACGTCCTTGTTAGTCTAATAAAAGCTGTTATTGACACCAGACTCTGCGAACAACTTGGTTCAACGCCTACTTCAATTTGAATTTGAACTGACTAATTTTCGTTCTTATTCGGTCTGGTTACCGTTTATGTCGGTACCGGTTCCCAATTGGCACCGCGTTTCGGTACCCAACCCAAGTTGTGTCTGACGTTAGCCAGGCTAAGAGGAACGGATGATGAAGAGAGTGGACCCAGTTTTGACATCATACATTTTTAATATACAACATTTATAAAACCACACTTAATATTGAGTGAGTGAGTTTGTAGCAGGAAAGTGTGTTAAAAATCAGTATGTGAGGGATTTCAATGCAGTGCATGATGTGCATGCTCTAAAGATGGAAAATTAAGACAAAACCGAATGTAACGAAGTACAAATACTTTGTTACTCTACTTAAGTACATTTTTCACGTATTTTTACTTTACTTAAGTAGAATAAATAGTGCATACTTTTTACTTTTACTTCGTTACATTTTGCAGCAATTATTCTACTTTCTACTCCGCTACATTTCTACGACTTCTGTTACATTTTCATTACATTTTCTCATCAGTTTTTCCCCTGCCAAAACGTAATCTGACCGTCCGCTCGTTGCACGTTTGTCTCACCAGTGACCCGTTCACACTAAATGCGTGTTTATTGTGCAATTTAGTGTGTTTATCGTGCAATTTATATGCGAAAATTTGTTTTTACGTGCACAGTAAACACACCGTGTGTAATATACGTTTGGTTAGGATAATGGCAAGCCAAGAGGTTCAGAATTACACCATAAATTAATTGCATTTACTGCCAAACATAGTTATTAACATAGCAAGGATATTCATGGTGTATATTGCCTAATTGCAAGCTTGTTTCAGAAATGTGTGACAACAATTTTGTTCCATCATTATTGAACATCATTTTAGGAGTATTAGGTTGAATGAGTTAGAATTAAATGTTTTATGAATCATTAGACAATAGACATTAAGAGAAAAAATTGTTATGCAAGTACTTTTACTTTTTTCATAATTAAAGCACATTTAAAATCAGGTACTTTTTACTTTTTATTTAAGTATGGTTGTCATTGTGTTACTTCTACTTTTACTAAAGTAAATATTCATCCGGTTATTTGTACTTTTACTGAAGTACTGAGATTCAGCACTTCCTCCACCACTGGACAGCGAGTAGATTGAGTCAATTGTTTAATTAAAAACCAAGACATAATCAAACACTGTGGCGATTCTGTGTATCATAATTGATATTTGCATTGATGGTTTGGGTCTTACACAGCCATTCACTTTTGAGTTTCGGTGGGCTGACGTTTGGAGTTTTTCCCTGGCTCTTGGTCGCCCTCTGTTGGATAAAAGATATATGTATGTCAATCACTAAATGTGTTTATTAAGCCAAGAATCAGTATAAGTATTGCTCAAACTGTTTGACCTAGCCCCTATAACCCTACGTATTATAATTTGGCACATAACTTCCTCACCGCTGGTGCTGCAGACGTGACCGATACCTGAAATCATGCTTTATTTCCTGGTGAATAGTCTTACAAATCACACTTAGATTATCACAGACCTGAAAAACTTCTGATTTGGGTCAGTTAGCATCACTCAGATCTGCCTAGTAACCATACAGGAGTGACCACGTGACAAAAACACCTTAAAGTCGTGATGATGGCAATGTGTTTTTCATTGATCACAATAATTCCAAACAACTAAACAAAAATCAATAAGAGTAGCCTACTGTTTAATAGGTCGTTATTGTTTCACTTCTGACCCCTGTTTCCCTCAGGCCATCCGATTCCTGCATTCCTGTCTGCCATTGCTGCCTGTCTTCCCATCACACACACACACACACACACACACTCATGCAGCCTCATCTTGTTCCCAGAAGGGAATGTGTGAGGACTCTAGGGAGTGTGCCCAGAGCCACTTAGCCCACACTTGACCGTCTGGTATCACACACACACACACACACACACACACACACACACAGCAGTCTCTCTTTCTCTTCTGTTGTTATTCTTTTGTGAACCATTCTTCTCCAGTGTTATTCCTCCTCCTATCGTTTCACTGCTTGACTGCGCAAGAAAGTGAGATAAAGTAAATAACGGACTATTAAAGGGATCTTTAACCCTTCACCTGTCACCCCCCTTTTTGATAATTGACATTAAATGCACTATACAAACTTAAATGGTTGTAATTCAAGAATGCTTTGGAATATAGACCTAAGTTTGGTCTTGTTTTAAAGAAAACAATCAGCAGATTATTACTAAAGTGAAAGCACTTCAAAAAATTAAAGTATGAAAAAGTTATGAAAGTTATAATTTACTGTAAATCAAATATACTTTATTAATATATTTTTTTAATATGAAATAAATATTTTACAAAATATGTTTTACTGTAAAATTAGTATAAAATGAAAGCTATATATCTAACCAAGCTGTGTTCCAAATTTGAAGTTGATATCACAAAAATTGAAGTTCCCATGAGATTTTGTTTTGGCGTAGTACCGAAAATATCCACCGGGTGCCGTTGAATTCCATTGAATTTAACTGTATGCATTTTGCCATAAAAAAAAATAAATTTCTATCCAAATATCACATATGTCACTAAATATGGAACCTTGAGACTCAGACCTTTCTGACAATATGTGTTTTGTTAAGATTAGAAAAGGTTTTCATAATAAATTATGAAACATGATGCCCAAAAGGGGAGGGGCCTAATAAAAAATACTGTTTCTATGGTAACGCAACGTCCAGTTTTCACAGGATGAATTCTGAGTTTGTAAGCTTTCAAATGATACCTAATTTATGATAACTACTAAAATATGTGATATAATAATAATAAAAAATATATATATTTATATATATAATATATTATACTTTTTAGAGGACTTCTTACCTTACTTTTTAAAATATAATTTTATAATTTTTTTATTGGAAAATACTAATTATGTTTTATTATGAACTTTTAGCACTAAAAACCAAAGTTTCAATTATTAAAAGTGTGTGCGTCGACTTTTTGTGACAAAGATCAAAAACTCCTGTAATGACGTCGATTTTTTTTGATGCGCACTCTTGTCATAAATTCATATATTACTGTTCATTCATAATTTGTAAGAAAAAAACCAGACCTAAAATATCTATTTAGGAGTCTCAGACCTTTCCAATGATATATAGTTTGTCATGAGTAGATTAGGATTTAACAGTAATATAGTGAAGTAAAGTTAGGTTGCCCGTATACGGTCGAGTGACAGTTAAGGCACTAAAGGGATAGTTCACCCCAAAATATACATTCTGTCATCATTTACTCACCATTTAGTTGTTCTAAACCTGTGAAAATATACCTGTTTACACTGTGAGGAAGAAATAAGATGAGGAAGATGTGAGGCAAGATGAATGTAGAGCTGCTGGTCTCGTTGCTAGAACATGAAGAACTGTGTGTGTGTGTGTGTGTGACAGAGCCCGACTGATGAAGGATTCTGAAGGCCGATACAAATATTTTTTGGTTTTAAAATCCGATATATATCGGCTGATATTTTTTATTTTTATTTCAGAAAAGTGCAACAAAACATTAGCAGGTTTCCCTAACATTAGTCATTTATGAGTTTTAACTAAAATAATATGATAATGCATTTTAAAAAGTAACTTGTTTCGCAACAGAACAGACTGATGATAGTGGCGTTAGCTAGCTTTGTGGTTAGCTAGTCTATGATGAGCCATAATTTAGCAATGGTTTAACTATATTTTCAATATAGATGATCCGTCTCTTTGCTATAACCGTCACGCGCTATTAAAGAAATACTTCAGTCACATCGTCAAAAGTTAAAAGGACAGTCAGTCAACTACACTGTAACAACGTGACGTAACTATTATTAGCTAATTCCGCTTCACTCTCGGCTTATTTAACAGCAGCAAAACTGGACATGATCGTCACAAATGTTGTCCTGCTTATTTGAGTTAAGAGAACTGATGAGGATGATCTTTTAATTGTTATTCAAGCGATGTATGTCTCGTGACCAACTCAACGAGTGTTGGTGTAGAGCGCCCTCTGGTGGACAAACTATACAACTCGTGACATGGTTCAAGCGTGTTTCGTCAGTTTTTATTTTTGAAATATTCATTTATTGGCCATCATAACTGCCGATACCGATAGTTATTTGGAAAATGCAATAATGGCCTGCCGATATAATTTTCGCTCATTAGGAGGATCTTTGTAGAGAAAATGTAATTTTTTTAATATATATATATATTATATATTAGGGCTGTCAAACGATTAATTGCGATTAATCACATCCAAAATAAAAGTTTGTGTTTACATAATGTATGTGGCTACACTGTGTATAATTATTTTGTATATATATAAAAACACACACATGCATGTATATTAAAGAAAAAAAAATTATTTACATATAAAATATTTATATTTATGTATAATATAAATTAAATATAAATCTATATACAGTGTATACATGAAACTATTTCTTAAATATATACAAGCATGTGTGTGTGTTTATATATATATATATATATATATATATATATATATATATATATATATATAAAATAATTATACACAGTGCACCCGCATATTTTATGTAAACACAAACTTTTATTTTGGATGCGATTAATCACGATTAATCGTTTGACAGCCCTAGTGTATATATATATATTTTTCAATTCATATTATTTTATTTTTTTTATTATATATATATATATACATATATATATATATATATATATATATATATATATATATAAAATATTTGTATTTTGCTTATTTATTTATTTTTATTTCTATTCGATTTTTATTTATTTATTTATTTTTATCTATTGAATTGAGTAGGGGGATCATGTAAGGGATTAATAATGGACAATATTTTACTGTCTAGTGTTGTTGTGTGATTTTGTACTGTCATTGAAAACCAATAAAAACATTTGGCGTATGATTATGAAGGTGTCATGCACACCCCTAAAAGTAATTTAACAAAGTGCTTTTTGGGTATAAATAAGTAGAAATAAACATCGGTGGGAATTTCTCCCAGCACTTGAATGGATCGTGTCATTGGGAACCGGCAGCTGTTCGGGTTGCTTCTACAGCTGTGTGTGTGTGTGTGTGTGTGTGTGTGTGTGTGTGTGATCTATGGCGCCCTGAAGGTAAACGCACATGGTGATTTTCTGGTTGAGGAGGGGGCGGGGTCACTCCAGCTGTTTGGAGGAGTGGAGGGAGGGAGGTGTAGTAGAGAGAGAAACACACAGAGGAGCGGCTCTGGAACGGGCTCGTCTCGAAGACGTTTAATGTTCAACGGGAAACGCCGATATGGTTTTTAGATATTACCCATGACCACAGCTGCCTACCGATGCCTAGAGGTACCAGAAACTGCATCTTCAATTTACTCTGAAGCCCAAATGGCTCATTTTCTTTTAACTTCATGATACGCATCATGTTTTTACTATTCTGTCATTTTTTTGGAAATGTTATTGCTCTTTTATGTCAGTTATGTCTTATTTTAGCATCGACTTTGTCTCTGATGCTGCGTATGCTAAAAGCACTTGGGTTATTTTCCCAGGGGCAAAATCTGATACTTAAACAAAAGTGTCCATTTGCTCACCATTATGGCCGCCTAGAAGACATAAATGATATATTTAAGGATTTCCTTTGTGTCTTATGACTGAGTTTGAATATGGAGTAGGGCTGGGAAACGATTAATCGCATCCAAAATAAAAGTTTGTGTTTCCATAATATATGTGTGTGCACTGTGTATAATTAATTTGTATATATAAATACACACACATGCATGTATATATTAAAGAAAAATGTGTTATTAATATATCAAATATTTATATTTATGTATAATATTAATTTTGTATAAATATATCTAAAGTATATACATGTAAATGTTTACATGCATGTGTGTGGATTTATATATACAAAATAATTGTACACACTGCACACACATATATTATGTAAACACAAACTTTTATTTTGGATGCGATTAATCATGATTAATCATTTCCCAGCCCTAATATGGAGGACATGGTCCATATTAGTGGTGTAACGATACCTTCATGTCACGATTCGATGCATATCACGATACGATATTATTGCGATACTCCAAGACATTTTGGTAAAAGGTTAACAAAAAATGTACTGTTGATTTAAAATGTTAAATTTGATGTTACATTGTGGGTTTAGATGAATAGGCTTGGACTTGGTGCTTTTAGATTCATTATTTTAGATGAATACGCTTGCTAGATATATTTAAAATAATATCGGCCACTTTTTACCGGTGACGTCAGACATTTGGCATTATCAGGACCCACAGATATTCCCACATTGCATTATTATACACTATATGTAGTAATTTAATGTAGTACTGACTCTAAATCTCTGAAAACTCTGAATTTTTTGTCTCACATGGTAATTTTTTATTTTGGGGGTACTTTCCACAACACATATTGTCACTATCCACTATACGTATTGTTGATATATTGTTACACCCCTAGTCCATACTAATGGATCTTCAGAGTCATGTTTGGTTAAACAAGAAACATCCGTATGATCCCAGTGGATGGATGTCAAATCACTTTAGCATGTGTGGGAAAATGGCATTGGTCCATAAGTATTTGTGTGTGTGTGTGTTAACTCAATGCTCTGATGAGCAATACAGGAACTGTCTGGAGAAACCCAATGGGATAAGTGTGTGTGTGTGTGTTAGAAATAGCTGAGATGAAGAATAAAAAGAGACTGCATGTTTGTGGGAGAGTTTGCATTAAAAAGCTCAGAAAGGATCATAGTCTTACTTCCTTGGTGGTCTAAGAGTCAAGTACACGGAGTTTAATACACACTCGTAGACACCAGATTTTGTTATTTTTAGAAAAGTGAAGCCACACTTTGGACCGCCGACATAGAAGAAAAGGTTCTATATAGAACCTTAAAAGGTTCTAAAGCGAAGAAAAGGTTCTATATAGAACCTTAAAAGGTTCTAAAGCGAAGAAAAGGTTCTATATAGAACCTTAAAAGGTTCTAAAGAGAAGAAAAGGTTCTATATAGAACCTTAAAAGGTTCTAAAGCGAAGAAAAGGTTCTATATAGAACCTTAAAAGGTTCTAAAGCGAAGAAAAGGTTCTATATAGAACCTTAAAAGGTTCTAAAGAGAAGAAAAGGTTCTATATAGAACCTTAAAGGTTCTAAAGAGAAGAAAAGGTTCTATATAGAACCTTAAAAGGTTCTAAAGCGAAGAAAAGGTTCTATATAGAACCTTAAAAGGTTCTAAAGAGAAGAAAAGGTTCTATATAGAACCTTAAAAGGTTCTAAAGCGAAGTAAAGGTTCTATATAGAACCTTAAAAGGTTCTAAAGCGAAGAAAAGGTTCTATATAGAACCTTAAAAGGTTCTAAAGCGAAGTAAAGGTTCTATATAGAACCTTAAAAGGTTCTAAAGCGCTACGTATTTGGAACCCCTAAAATTTTCTATATCAAAATTCAAAATATGGGGGTTAGAAAATGTATATATTTATATCATTGTATGTAGTTAATCAATATACCACGAAGAGAGCCATTTCAGATTTTCTCCAAAAATCTGCATGATTAAAATGTGATATTAAGTTTAATAAACAATAATTTAATTACAACTACAAAATATTGCAGAATAATGTAATATATGAATGAATAATAGCCTATGAAGAACCTTTGTGCCAAACGCGTTCTTTCTTGTCATTATAGAACCTTTTTTAGCATAAAATGTCATTTGGATTTGAGTAAAGAACCCTATGCTACATATATAGAACCCTTTATTCTAAGAGTGATTGATTTGCTGGCCTGCACTTTACATAGTAAGGACATTTTCTACTTTTTGATGAAATGCAATGATGTGCAGTTAGATGTAATCTGATTTTTTTTTTTTTTGGGATGTTTGTGTGCATTTATATGAATAGAAACATTATATATAAAATAAAATATAAATATTAGATTTATATCATTTGTTTTATAGTTCACACACTCTACATATGAAGAGTTCAGATGCAAAAGCCTCTAAGTGCCATTTGAAATTTTCTTCTAAAATGATCATTTTTATCAAGCTTGTATATTTAAGTTCAGTAATTTCACTTAAATGGTAATGAAGATTACCTATTAATTGTCATTTAAGTGAAATTACTGAACTTAAATATACAAGTTTGATAAAAAATGGTTATTTTAGAAGAAAATTTCATATGGCATTTAGAGGCTTTGCATCTGAACTCTTCATATATAGAACCCTTTATTCTAAGAGTGTACTCATGTTCGACTCGCGCGGTTATGCCAACACTTCCGGTAGACGCTTCTTTCGTTGGTGTTTTTCGGCGGTTTCTTCTTCCGCTCGGCGGACTGTGAATATCGAAACTAGGAATCGAAATTTTAACTTTTGAACGATTCGGGGAAAAACGAAAAGTTAGTCCCGGTTGCAATCGATTCTTGATACCCAACCCTAGCCTTTAGCCAAAGTTACCTGGGAAAGCCGGAATAAAACCATAACTAAAGGGGTAAGTGGGGGGAGGAAGAATGCAAAGAGCTGAGAGGTGACTTTTAAGGACACAGGACCTGTGTTGGTATAATCAGAGATCACGCCTGCTCAATCAAAACAAGAATGCCTTTGATTGCGCCCTGTGGCATCGGGCTCTGCGTGGCATCCGTGCCCGCTGCTCTCCCTCAAAATTCATTTTTTAGAATTTTTTTAGATTAAAGTTGATACGTTTCGACTAATGTCGAAATGCTAGATTTTTTTTACTTTTTTTCTAATTTTTTTTAGAATAAAGTCGAAACTTTAATCTCGAAATGCTAGATTTTTTAAACCTTTTTTTTACAATTTTTTTAGATTAAAGTCAAAGTTTCAACTTGAATCTCGAAATGCTAAAAAATGTACTTTTTTTGCATTTTTTTTAGATTAAAGTCGAAACGTTTCGACTTTAATCTCGAAATGCTAGATTTTTTTTTACTTTTTTAACATTTTTTTAGATTAAAGTCAAAACGTTTCCACTAATCTCGAAATGCTAGATTTTTTTTTACATTTTTTTAAATATTTTTTTTTAATATTTTTTTTTATAATTTTTTTTAGATTTTTTTTACAAAATTTTCAACTTTAATCTTGAAATGCTAGATTTTTTTAAACGTTTTTTTTTTTACTTTTTTTTTCTTTTTTTTTAATGATTGCGCCCTGTGGCATCGGGCTCTGCGTGGCATCCGTGCCCACTGCTCTCTCTCATGGCACGCTGCCTGTTGTCACGTCGAGGTGACCAGGAATGCTGGGATTAGATGCCATAGCAGCGTAACATGCAGAGCTGATTGCTGTGTGTTTGTTTCTGAGGTTCATTGTGTCGAGTTGTGTGACTTTGGCTGGCTCATGTTATTGTCGTGGGCACCTTTTGTGTCGGTTCGGTCCTTTGGCTCATGGCGGGGGGTATTAGATATTAACGGTATGTGTTAATTAAACTCTTGACTTCACAGCGGTTCTTTATTCCCACGCCGTGGACTCGGACCTTCCCAAATTCCCCTCTGAGAGTCTCTTTAAAGTTCCTCAAAACAAGCCCAGTGGTTGGGCTGCGTTTGAGGGCTTCATTAGAAGTTGGTGTTACTACTGATCTGATCTGGGTTTAAGTTGAGGTTAAAGGGATAGTTGACTTTGAAATTAATTTTTTGGTATGTTTTATCTTACTTCAAGGGCATCCGAGATGTAGGTGTCTTTGTTTCCGCAGTAGTTTCAATTTTGATATTTTTAGGTCAAACCGTTCTCTGTCAGTCATATAATGGAGGTCTATGGTCACCACCTCAAAGAGCATGCACAGAGAAGTCCAAATTAAACATGATTTAATGACTCGTAAATATAAGTACACATTGATGGCCTTAGACACGAAACGAGCGGTTTGTGTGAGAAAACGAACAGTATTTATTTAGTTTTTACTAGGGCTGCAACAAACGATTATTTTGATAATAGATTAATTTTAACGATTAATCGACTGATCTGCGATTTTTTTTTATTTTATTTTTTTTTTTATTTATTTTTTTTTTTGCCGGCTAATCAGTAAGTTTGGAACTATTATTCAGCTTTTCCAATTAGTTAAAACCTTGAGTTATACATATTCTTACTATAATATAAAACTAAAATCCAAAATAAAAGTCTCTGTTTACATAATATATGTGGGGGCACTGTGTATAATTATTTTGTATATATATAAAAACACGCACGCATGTATATTTAAGAAAAAAAAAAATTATTTATATATAAAATATTTCTATTTATATATAATATAAATTATATATATATATTAATCTATATACATGAAAATATTTCTTTAATATAAACAAGCATGTGTGTGTTTTTTTATATATATATATATATATATATATAATAATTATACACAGCGCCCCCACATATATTATGTAAACACAAACTTTTATTTTGGATGCGATTAATCGCGATTAATCTTTTTGACAGCCCTAATTATATTAGATATATCGATTCATTACTTTATGTGGGCATGTTAATGTGCTCAGGTTGTGATGTCATAACTATAACGAGTTTCATGAATGAGCTCTGGTGGCGACTGTTCACATATATCTCCATAGCATCGTCTCTTCAAAGAGCAAAAGCAACTTTGTGGCTAGTTTTCTTGTTCTCTTTGACAAATTCATATGTGATGAGTAGACGTTAGTGGATGTTAGTGGCTCGACTTAACACACACATTGAACGTTTCATCATCTCAGCTGCCTGGTGCTTTTTTTTCCACGTTGTGATGAATGGAGGAACACATAGAGAGAGTATGAATAGCTTTCCAGAGCCCTTTATTGACCACTGAAAATATTTCATAGAAGTCGGGGCCGTGGCACACCGTGTGCTCCAGATTTATTGAGTTGTTGTGCCTATTCTCTCCTCCCTCTCCCAATATGATTTTTTTTTCTTTTCAGAAAGTGTGAGTGGTGTCTGCTCATTCCCTCCATTATGTTAGCATGTTTTGAGTGGTTGCCAGATTGTTGCTATATGATTGCTAATGTGTTCTGGATGCTATGCAGTTGTTTGAGTATGCTCAAAAGCGAGTGAGTGTGGACAAAAGAAAAAACTGAGACACATAACCGGAACGTATGCTGACTGAACCAGATTTGGGACTTTTAGAGATCTTGGAGGAAAGGGCTGCTGGGACACATGACGAAGTGATGAGCACAACCAGTAAGTGTGTGAAATGTTCGACTGTATCTACACGGGTTGTGAGGGAGATTTCTGCAGACTGTGAGTGGTTTCTGTTCAGCTAATGTGTAATTTAGCACAAGTATGTGGAGAATCTTGTGAGAAAAAGATGTAATTGTCGGATTGTGGTGAGGTCATTTCCTGACCGGTCCTTATTTTGAGAGACGCTTTGTTTTCACTCTCTTGTGGATCATTCTCCAAAGCCAAGATTTTGCGCTGTTTTTGTGCACAATTTGCTATCAAGCAAAGCTGTTTCCATTCAGTTGACCTTTTACCAATAAAATGGTGTGTGTAATGATGTCATCCCTAAAAAATGCATTGTCGGATTAAGTTTTGTCGTATCGCAAAAATCATTTTGCGTCCTGTATGGCAAATTCTACCGTGTCTTTTGCATCTCAAATATGTGAAAAGAGATTTTGTGAAATTTTCTAGTTTACGCCTTACTATTTTCTCAAATTTTCTCTAAATTTTCAGATTTAATAACCACAGATGGTGGTTGAGGAGAAAATATCTGATATAATTGTTGTAAAGCGTTTTGTGTAGGCCTAGGCTAGGAGACATATGAAAGCGCTATATAAATGCCTCATTCATTCATTCATAAAGCTGGATATCTCCATCCAGTCTGAAAAGTGTTTTCCTATAGGATAAATTGTATTCCGACGCAGTATATTTTATAACGTCCTATGTGTTATACAAACACACACACAGTGTGTGTACGGAAGGCATTCTCGTACTCCTGAAATGTTTCGACTTTGATCTCGAAACGTTTCGGCATTAATGTCAGAATGCTAGATTTTTTGTAAACTTTTTTTTTTAGATTAAAGTCGAAACGTTTCGACGTTAATCTCGAAATGCTAGATATTTTTAATTTTTTTTTAGAATTTTTTTAGATTTAAGTTGAAACGTTTCGACTAATGTCGAAATGCTAGATTTTTTTAAACTTTTTTTCTAATTTTTTTTAGAATAAAGTCGAAACTTTTCAACTTTAATCTCGAAATGCTAGATTTTTTTAACCTTTTTTTACAATTTTTTTAGATTAAAGTCGAACAGTTTCGACTTTAATCTCGAAATGCTAAAAAAATTTACATTTTTTTGCAATTTTTTTTAGATTAAAGTCGAAACGTTTCGACTTTAATCTCAAAATGCAAGATTTTTTTTAACTTTTTTAACATTTTTTTTAGATTAAAGTCAAAACGTTTCCACTAATCTTGAAATGCTAGATTTTTTTTTTACATTGTTTTTTTTTATAATTTTTTTTTAGATTAAAGTCAAAATTTTCAACTTTAATCTTGAAATGCTAAATTTTTTAAAACTTTTTTTTTTTACATTTTTTTTTATTTTATTTTTTTTACGTTGCGGTTTAGAGCTTCCATACTATATAGACCAAAACATGTATAAACATGTTTTTTTCTGCTTTAAAGTTGGTCATTTTATCATGGGGGGAGATACAGATTTGACTGACTTTTGCATCCAGTCTCAAGTGGCCAGTCTATGAATTGCATTTTAACTCGTTTCCCCGTTGGTTTCAAGAGAGAGAAGGGGAGGTTGCCGCTTTACCCAAAAACCAAAATAACAGCTCTTCATGCTCTTTACTTGTGTACATGCTGCTTTTGTTTACTTATTGATACTATTTGGACTGCTTATGAATATATACTACTTTTTAATGTCTTTAACATAGTTAATAAATCATAAAATATACTTCTTAGTGTGTGCATATGTGTGAGATCAGGCTGAAAAAGATAAACTGCTGATGAATTATAATGAATGTATTTCTTTTCAGAAATCGAGGCAAAGGAAGCATGTGACTGGCTGAGGGCGGCGGGATTCCCACAGTATGCCCAACTTTATGAGGGTAAGAAACAGGATTAATATCTATAAACATAGACACAGATGTCACAGAATTGCTCGTTGATTCGGTGGCCTCAACAGTGTGGTTGCAGCTGTGAGGTTAAGTGACGGTAAAAATCAGGAATGCAGAGAGAGAGAGAGAGAGTTGCTTTGAGTGTGAGATCACACCTATCCCATCCCACCTCAGCTGGGCGGACAGAAGCCAAGCAGTGATCACAAGCTGAATTATTCTGGATTTTCCGCTTCAGACATATGGAATAAAAAGTGCATTTATACAGCTGTGTGCTCCATTTGTCAGCACATTTTTTTCTTCTTCCCTCTTTATCTTTTCTGGTCATTTTCAGGCCATGGCGAGCTATTTGCAGACTAGAGTTTCTATCCAAAGGGAGGAAGAGGTCATGGGAAAAAGTCTTCATTATCACTGCCGGGAAAACACAGGCCTTTGCCTCAGTCTTCCGCATAGGCCAACAAAGGGGTCAAGAGGATACTGTTCTCTCTCTCTCTCTGTTCCCCTGACTCCTCCTTATGATGCTTTACGTCAACGAGCGATAAAATGTCAACAATTCTATATTTAATGCCGTGTAAATTCATGGCTTGGCTCTCGTGAGAAAATGGAAAAAGCTCTCTTCGGCCTTTATGACATAAATGAACTCCCATATTCCTCTGGGAAAATACCTTAGTGATCATCTTGATCTGTCTCTCCTGCTTTTTGATAATTGTCTGAGTCATTTCAAGAGAGCCATAACCCATGTTTCAGTTTCAGAGCTGGTCTGGGTAACACTTTACAAAAACGACTTCATAGATATCATGCTTTTCACTTGACAATACCGTCCCAAAGAAGTAGTTATTCTTCATGAATGATTTGGTAATACTTGAATCATTGCTAGTAGGTTACCACCATCTTCACTTTAGGATGAATTATATATTATGCATTACTCACATTAACTTCTTAGTAGTCCTCTGGGAAAAACAGGGTTTCACTTTATTTTGATGGTCCCTTTAACTCCTTCTGTTGATTAAGTAACCTTGCATCTCTCATTAGAGTGTTATTAGAGTATTAGTAGTAAGTTTAGGGCTATAATAAGTTGACATATACTTATACACTTATATACTTATACATATACTTATATATAAACACTTTTACAACCTATATATGAAGAGTTCAGATGCAAAAGCCTCTATGTGCCATTTCTAAAATGATCATTTTTATCAAGCATGTATATTTAAATTCAGTAATTTCACTTAAATTGCAATGAAGATTACCTATTAATTGTCATTCAAGTAAAATTACTGAACTTTAATATACAAGCTTGATAAAAATGATCATTTTAGAAGAAAATTTCAAATGGCACTTAGAGGCTTTTGCATCTGAACTCTTCATGTGTATATATATATATATATATATTAGGGCTGTCAAAACGATTACAAAATAAACGATTACAAAATTTTACATCCAAAATAAAAGTTTGTGTTTACATAATATATGTGGGTGCACTGTGTATAATTATTTTAGATAAATGAACACACACACATGCTTGTATATATTTAAGAAATATTTTCATGTATATTCTGTATATAGATTTATATATAATTTATATTATATATAAATATAAATATTTTATAAATAAATAATATTTTTTCTTAAATATACAGGCATGTGTGTTTTTATATATATACAAAATAATTATACACAGTGCACCCACATATATTATGTAAACACAAACTTTTATTTTGGATGCGATTAATCGTTTTGACAGCCCTGATATATATATACACATACATACAAAGTTAATTATAGAACTTATATATATATATATACAAAGTTAATTATAGAACTTATTTATATATATACAAAGTTAATTATAGGAGGACCATCACAATAAAAAGATAGCAGATATTAGAAGAGTCTACTAATACTCTAATTAGAGATAGTTGAGACATAGTTATTGGACGATTTTGGCCAAAATCATAATTGCGATGAAATTACGATTATTGAACGATTATTTTTTTTTTTTAATTCTTTCTCATATGTCACTGGCAAGGCTCATACTGTAAATATGCATATATATTTTTTTTCCAATGAAAGAGTGCATAATCCTATCTCTGTGATTCTAAAATAAGGAAACACTCAGATGGCTTTTAATGCTTATTAAATATTTAAAAATATATAAAAAATATAGAAAATAGTTCTTTTTGTAAACAACAATAAATTATTGTAAATATTGCCATCTTAAAAGTAAAATATAACTTGTTTAAAACTGAAAAACTAATGAACCTTTTCATATTATGTAGCATTTGTAAGTGCTCGTTATCTCTGCTCTGCTGTGTACAGTATAATGTAATCAGTGAAGGAGCGTCTGCCACAGATAGAAGAGTGGATCTGTGATCCTCCGCAGATGTCTGGCTGGACCAACTAGAAACATTTTATCCACTTCTCTCTCTCATTTGTTTATACTACTTTAATTCATGATTGTCTTCATTCATATGTCTTGAAAATGTAATTAAATGACATGCACATAATGCATATGTGAACGTTTGACGATGTTGGTTACATTAAAGCTTTCGAACAAGACAGAAAAGTGATCTGCTTCCTGTCCACAGATTCCCAGTTTCCCATTGAAATATCCGCAGTCAAGAGGGACCATGACTTTCTCGACAAAGACCTCGTGGAACCTCTTTGCCGGTAAGTTTCTAAATGTCTAAATTATGTCTTGGGATGGAATCTGATACACCGTCTAAAGACCTTGCTGTCAATCACTTGTGCTCAGTGTTAGGCAATATGGCACCTTTAAGGACAAAATTGTTCACATTTGCTTTCTCATTTAAAGGGGTACTTCACCTCTGGAAAGATGAATGTGTATTTAAAATGGGTCATTTATGTAGAAGAAATGTGAATTTGGAGCTTTCTAGACTGAGAAAAGCCTGAAAATGTATTTTTGGCTTATGTGGATGAAAGACTACAACTCCCAGAATGCACTTGCTTCGCTGCCCTAGGAGGCCACGCCTACCGGTAACGGAGCGCAGTCGTTAAACAACAAGTCTAGTCTACTAGTGAGTCTCCGTGCCTGAAAATGTGTTTGGAGATCGCCCAAAATGTCCGGGATTGGGCTTTTGCGTTCTACAGTCGCCCTCTATGGGCGGGTTGAGGACATGCGGGACAGACCCGACTTACTGACTGGAGTCTTTAGCCTCTGGACAAAACATCCTCCAAAGATGCGAAATGACGATTTTTTCAAGACAAAAAAAAAAGGGGGGATATGAGGGTGGAAAGCACGGTAATTCGAAAACACTACAGGTTTACTACTAATACAAAGCTTAATGCTAAATCCTGAAGTATCCATTTAATGTTGCTGGTCTTATTGTGCACAATGATGTAGTAGCTTTCTCTGCCACTGAAACAACTCCAAACTAGGGCTGTGCAAAAATTAATTGTGCATCCAAAATAAAAGTCTGTGTTTACATAATAAATTTGTGTGTGCTGTGTATAATAATTCTGTATATATAAATACACACACATGCATGTATATATTTAAGAAAATGTGTTATTCATTAGGGCTGTCAAAACGATTAATCGCGATTAATCGCATCCAAAATGAAAGTTTGTGTTTGCATAATATATGTGGGTGCACTGTGTATAATTATTTTAGATATATAAATACACACACATGCTTGTATATATTTAAGAAATATTTTCATGTATATACTGTATATAGATTTATATATAATTTATACTATATATAAGTATTTTATATATAAATAATAGGGCTGTCAAACGATTAATCGGGATTAATCGCATCCAAAATAAAAGTTTGTGTTTACATAATATATGTGGGTGCACTGTGTATAGTTATTATATATATATATATATATATATATATATATAAATATATAAATACACACACATGCATGTATATATTTAAGAAAAATCAGTATATATTTTATAAATATAAATATTTGATATATTAAGAACACATTTTTCTTAAATATATACATGCATGTGTGTGTATTTATATATACAAAATAATTATACACACTAAGCCCACATATATTATGTAAACACAAACTTTTATTTTGAATGTGATTAATCGTTTGACAGCCCTAATAAATAATTTTTTTTTCTTAAATATACATACATTTGTGTTTATATATATATATATATATATACAAAATAATTATACACAGTGCACCCACATATATCATGTAAATACAAACTTTTATTATGGATGCGATTAATCACGATTAATTGTTTTGACAGCCCTATTATTCATATATAAAATATTAATATTTATATAATATAGATTATGTATTTTTATATATATATATATATACACACAGAATTTAAGTGCAAATAATTCTTAAATATATACATGCATGCATAGCTATTTATGTATACAAAATAATTATACACAGCACACACAAATACATTATGTAAACACAGACTTTTATTTTGGAAGCGATTGATCGCAATTAATTTTTGCACAGCCCTACTCCAAACATGTTATTTTTTCCACAAAAAACGCACCACACTTTTTCCCCAAAAGTCCTTTTTGAAGACCAGTCCCCAACCAGACGAAACACCCGATTCTGCATATGTACAAGTACGAGAAAGCTCGTCGTGCTGTCCCGGTGGCGACCTCACCTCTGTAGCCGTCTGACCCGTGTCCTCCATAAAGTCTGTCCCCTTCCCCGCCGCTTTGATCCCTGTGGAGCCCGCCCCGAGGGAGAGCATGGGGGTGTAGAGGGACAGATGGTTGTGTGTGTTTTCATGAAAAGAGGCCCGGGGTTTGAGTCGTTGAGGGTGTCTAATGCCACTAATGACAGCGTTAGGGAGATCTGACAGCTTTACTGTCCGAGAATACACACACCACTCCTGAGGACAGTGTGTGCTGGAATGATAATGGTTTAAATGCGATATTTACGTGGCCATCTGGGTGCTTAATTAGGGAATCTTGATTGGAAAGTTTCGGCTGATGTCATGACGGAACATTTTAGCGTGTCAAAAACAACAAGTCTGCTTTTATAGGTCAAATAATAGCTTGTTTGTGTCTGGAACAGTGGTGGAGGAAGTGCTGAATCTCAGTACTTGAGTAAAAGTACAAATAACCCGAAAAATATTTACTTTAGTAGAAGTAGAAGTAACACAATGACAACCGTACTTAAGTAAAAAGTACCTTATTTTAAATGTACTTTAAGTATTAAAAGTAAAAGTACTTGCATCACAATTTATTCTCTTACTGTCTATTAATCACGATTAATCGTTAGCAAAATAAAAGTTTTTGTTTACATAATAAATGTGTGTGTAGTGTGTATAATTAATTTGTATATATATAAATACCCACACATGCATGTATATATTTAAGAAAAATGTGTTATTAATATGTCAAATATTTATATTTATATGTAATATTATTTATGTTTAAATATATATAAAGTATATAAATGCAAATATTTCTTAAATATATACATGCATGAGTGTGTATTTATATATACAAATTAATTATACACACTACATACACATATATTATGTAAACACAAACTTTTATTTTGCTAACGATTAATCGTGATTAATCATTGCCCATCCCTACTATTTTCTAATGATTAATAAAACATTTAATTCTAACTTGTTGCACCTAATACTCCTATAATGATGTTCAATAATGAAAATGTCACCAT
Organism: Cyprinella venusta; assembly: GCA_038021265.1. Lineage (NCBI taxonomy): Eukaryota > Metazoa > Chordata > Actinopteri > Cypriniformes > Leuciscidae > Cyprinella > Cyprinella venusta. The sequence continues at coordinate 964,240 of CM075882.1, forward strand.
TTCTGAAACAAGCTTGCAATTAGGCAATATACACATCATGCTTATCCTACTATATGTTAATAACTATGTTTGGGAGTAAATGAGATTAATTTATGGTGTAATTCTGAACCTCTTGGCTTGCCATAATCCTAACCAAACGTATATTACACACGGTGTGTTTCCTATCCACGTAAAAACTAATTTTCGCGTATAAATTGCACGATAAACACACTGCGTGCGAGATGCATTTAGTCGCTGTATCTATGGCAACCAAACGTCACAGACGAGACAAACGTGCAACGAACGGACGGTCAGATTACGTTTTGGCAGGGGAAAAACTGATCAGAAAATGTAACGAAAATGTAACAGAAGTTGTAGAAATGTAGCGGAGTAGAAAGTAGAATAATTGCTGCAAAATGTAACGAAGTAAAAGTTAAAAGTATGCACTATTTATTCTACTTAAGTAAAGTAAAGATACGTGAAAAATGTACTTAAGTAAAGTAACAAAGTATTTGAAGAGTTTAGTTCGCTATAAATCCATTTTGATGAATTTGAGTAAAACTGTGTTTTCTTTAGCAAGAAAATGGGAAGATGAAAAACACTATTTTCAGTTTCAAATTTTCACATAGCATTTGTAGGTTATAATATCAATAAAAAATTAAATCCATGTTTTGATTTTCAAAGATTTATTATAAAAACAGTTTATTTTTTCCCCAAAATGCAATAAATCCATTAACTTATTTTTTTCAAAATGCAATTAATCAAAAAACTTTTATACACATTGAATTTCATGTGTAATCCTATAAATCCATTGCTTTAATATAACAATATTCTGTAACACTTTAAGGGTACAGGTCATGAATTATCATGCATTCACGGATAAAATGAATCATGCATGAATTATGCGTTCATTATTTTCATCAGGAACTAACATTTTTTTTTTTAACAGTTCAACGTTTTTCATTCATGACTTCATGGATGAACAACACCTTAATTAAAACATTAACTAAGATGAGCACATCATCATGAATTATGTCGCGTTTTGGAACCAAACTCTTCATTTGTACTTCGTTACATTCCACCACTGGTCTGGAATGGGTATAAAGTGAGGGGTCTTATGGAGAGCGGAGGAGATGTGTGTCTGTGTGTGTTAACAGGGGGTGGAGGATCAGTCAGATGGGAACGTTAAAGGGTCAGATCAAAGGACGGGAAGGTGGATTGCCCACTCTCTCGCTCTATCCTTCTGTTTTTCCTTCTGCAGCCCCATCAGAGTCTCATTCATTCATGGCCGTGTCTCGAAGGAGATTAGAACCTGCGGCTGCCAAGCCATCCCGTCACTCTTTCCGGCAGCCAATCGGGACGCAGATAGCGAGAGTTTCTTGAAATCTATACCTGCACGTAGAGAGGCAAACAGAGGTTAGACGAGTGTAGGGTCTGCAGCGGATTGTCTCTCTCTCTCTATGGTTTCTTTGTGGAGTGACGGATGCACCAGTGACTGTGTCTTCTCTCTTCCAGTCGACTCAACACTCTGAACAAGTGTGCCTCCATGAAACTGGACGTGAGCCTCCCCAAGAAGAAAGTAAGTGGCTGTTTAATCCATTCTGTTTGCTTCAAGATGGGATTTGGGTTAATCTGTCAAGAAATGTGTCATATTTACAAACAGTGAAGATGTATTATTAAAGGGTATAAAGCACAGTGTGTATAATATATATGTGTGTATCGTGATGGTTTGGGGTCAGTTAGATTTTTAATGTCTCACCAAGGCTGTTTATTTTGATTGAAATATAGTAAAACAGCAATATTGTGAAATATTACTATTGTTTAAAAGCACTGTTTTATACGGAGGTGTATTGCATTCACTTGAAGAATAAAATCTAATCTGTTTTTCTGAATTAACGAGTTAATTATCTCAGGATTACGAGATCATTTTTCATGGAAAAATGTTTTTGCTCTGTTTTTCTGAATTAACGCGTTTTTTTTCCATGAAAAATGATCTTGTAATTCTGAGATAATTAACTCGTTAATTCATAAAAACAGAGAAAAAACTTTTTTCCATGAAAAATGATCTTGTAATTCTGAGATAATTTACTTGTTAATTCAGAAAAACAGGACAAAAACTTTTTTACTTAAAAATTATCTTGTAATTCTGAAATAATTAACTCGTTAATTCATAAAAACAGATCAAAAACTTTTTTCCATGAAAAATTATCTCGTAATTCTGAGATAATTTACTTGTTAATTCAGTAAAACAGAGCAAAAACTTTTTTTCCATGAAAAATTATCTTGTAATTCTGAGATAATTAACTCGTTAATTCATAAAAACAAGGCAAAACCTTTTTTTCCATGAAAAATTATCTTTTTTTAAGCATTATTTGCAGCTCAATAAACATTTCTTATTATTATTAATTCTGAAAACAGTTTTTGTGGACACTGATACATTTTGTCAGGATTCTTTGATGAACAGAAAGTTTATTTGGCAGTATTTAATACATAATCTTATGTATTAAATGTATTAAATATGTAATTTAATGCATCCTTGCTGCGTAAGATTTTTTTTTTATTTCTGTAAAATTTCTTTTGAATGGTATTGTATAAATATTGCAAGTTATGAAGATTTTAATCATTACTGTATAACATTATATAATATTATGTCATATTATATTGAACACATAAGATTTTTGTGCATTCCGCTCATGACAATGAAGGACATTACCCCCAAATTTCTCATTAAACATTTTCAAATAATGAAAAAAACATTTCTTCATGATATTAACCCTTTTATTTTAGAGACAAATGAAAATGAAATATCTGTTTTAACCGTTTAAACGGTTTTACTATTACTATAATGGCTTTGGTTTATGGTGCAGATATGTATGCAAAATAAAAATCTCTTTAGAGTAAATCTGTCTAGGTTTTTAAAATGGATTATTTGGCTTGTGAACGGCTTATAACAAAGAAGATTATATAAAAAGAGCAGCGGTTCGCAGTCAATGGAATTGATGATGGTTTTAAAGCACAGAAGTGTCAGTTTAGTCTTTGACTGTTAACTCAGGGCTCGTATTTCAGATTAATTATGACTGTAAGCTGCGGATCTCATTCAGTAGGTCATTTCTGACGCTTCTGCATCCACTGACGTCTCAGGCATGTGAAAGGGGTCTTTGGGTGTTGCTGTCTTCAACACGACCAGATGGTGATTTGATACCTGTTATGTTCATGTCCTCTTGTTTGGATGATATTTGAGAATTCCCCTAACCAGCTAGAGTGATATTTTTATAATAGTCTCCTCACATTTTTCAAATACCATGAGCCTCTTTTGACATCATCACTATTATTCAATTTAAATGTATGAGGTCTGTGATATTTTAAATAGGAAATGGGAAAGTAGAAAGTATATACAGTGCTAAGAGGGTGTCCGAGCCATTCACAGCTCTTTCCTGTACTGTGAGCTCTTACTATCTATTAAACATTTTTTTTGCATTTGTACAATGAAGCCTTAATATCCATCAATATACAGGGTTTCGCTTTGTATAATTATTTTGTATATATATAAACACACACACATGCATGTATATTTAAGAAAAATAATTATTTATATATTGATTATATAAAAATATTATTTATATATAAAATATTTATATTTATATATAATATAAATTATATATAAACCTATATACAGCATATACATGAAAATATTTCTGAAATATATACAAGCATGTGTGTGTATTTATATATATATAAAATAATTAATATAAAAATAATATATTTATAAATAATGCTGCTCTTTAAAATAATAAATTATATATATATAATAAATAAAATAAATAATAAATTATATATATATATATATATATATATAAATAATCGCGATTAATCATTTGACAGCCCTAATTATTATTATAGTTTTATTTATTTGTGATGTTTTTTTCGTTGTTGTTTTATAAATGCTCTATGACAATTGTTTAAAAAAATGTTCAATCAAAACAAGTTTTTTTTTTAGTCGACTAATCGTTGCGCAGGACAAGGCTTTGGTCGACCAAGGATTTCTTTGGTTGACTACAGCCCTAAATTAGTCATTTGACTGCAGTACAAATAATGTTTTAGGAGGTTTTAGAAAGAAAGACAACATAGCGACACTTGCCTATTTAATCGTCCACTGAATGAGAATTGCAAGTCAATATTTAGCCATACCACACTATAATGATCAAATACTTACAGAATAATGACAAAATACTAGGGCTGTCAAAACGATTAATTGCGATTAATTGCATCCAAAATAAAAGTTTACATAATATATGTGGGTGCACTGTGTATAATTATTTTGTATATATATAAAAACAAACATGCATGTATATTTAACAAAAAAAATATTATTTATATATATATATATATATATATATATATATATTATTTTATATATAAATATATAAATATTATTACTATAATATTATTTTATTTTAACTGTTTTAATTGAGTCAAGTCTTGGCTTAATTATTCTGATTTCTTTTGATTATTTTAATTTCTTCCATGTAAAGCACTTTGAATTGCCACTGTGTATGAAATGTGCTATATAAATAAACTTGCCTTGCCTTGCCTATAAAATATTTATATTTATATATAATATAAATTATATATAAATCCATATACAGAATATACATGAAAATATTTCTTAAATATATACAAGCATGTGTGTGTGTTTATATATATATAATAATTATACACAGTGCACCCACATATATTATGTAAACACAAACTTTTATTTTGGATGCGATTAATCGCGATTAATCGTTTTGACAGCCCTACTAAATACAGTTTAGGAGCTGAAATGTCTATTCCTGTGCTTTGTTGTGCCCGCAGAGTGAGGACTCGGATGAGGAGGACCTGCTGGCCATCAGCAATAGATGGACGTTTGAGTGGAACAGTCGGCGCTGGTCACGAACGCAAGACATCGATTACCTCTTGGGTAGAGAAGAGGAGCGCAGCCCTTCGGAGGTGGGTGAGCATCTGCGGACCACAGTGAGCAGCGAGAGCATCCTGACGGACCTCAGTGAGCCGGAGATCTGCTCGCTGCACAGCGAAGACTCATTGGCTGCCATGCCCGACTCCGCCTCGCTCGCCCCACTGCACTTACCCAGAGAGCTGCCTCATTACAATTCACTTCCTGCCAAGAGCAGGCGACGTGGACGCACACGCGCCAAAGACTTTCTGAGGCGGATGGAGACGCTGGGACGGACGTGGGGGCCATCGATGGGTCGCTCCGAGCGACGCTCTTTGGTTATCAGCGCCCCGGTTCTGCAAAGCGAGCCACAGGCGCTAAAGACTCTACAATGCGTTCAGATTTTCAACGACGGGCCTCTAAACTCTGAAAACACGTCGTCTGTGAACAACTGCCCAAGTAGCCAATCGGAGACCAGCGGTAGTAGCGGAAGCACGCCGAACATGAACGCGAACTCGTATCCTCCAGGTAAACGTGGTGGCGTCTACCTCGAAGACGTTGACGTTCTCGCCGGCGCCCCCCAGAGGAGGAGACCGGTCGAAAAGACCCGCAAAAATGACTTCCGCTCCTACGACGAGCTATTGGTGCACATCCCGAAAGATCACAAACCCGGTACCTTCCCTAAAGCGCTGTCCATCGAGAGTCTGACCCCAGCCAGTAGGGGACAAAGAAACTGGACGGTTGTGAATTCAGAGCCACAGTCGTATAAATGCAGGAAACGAGAACTCCGGCCGCGGGGAAGCAGAATCAGCGTGTACGATAACGTGCCCGGCTCACACCTGTATGCGAGCACGGGCGACTTATTGGACCTTGAGAAGGAGGATATATTCCCACATTTAGATGACATACTGCAGCATGTGAACGGCTTACAGCAGATCGTCGACCATTGGTCCAAAAACGTCCTGCCGGAGGGGGAGGGGGAGGGGGGGCGGGAGCGGAGGGTTGTTGACGGGCAATCCTCCAGTCAGATCACGCTGGACTTTGAGGGGACGTCGGTCGAAGGCTTGACCACGCCGAGCGACGCCAACAGGGACGGGGTTTCGTTGAATGGCACGGACACCTCCAGCACCAGAGAGAGGAGGGACTCGGGGGTGGGAGCGTCTCTCACACGCCCACAGTAAGACTTCAGATTGGATATGCTGAGACTTTAACTTTAAAGTGATTTGTGTTCACACTAGCTTGTTAGCTTTAGATATATACAGTGGTGTGAATAAGTGTTTGCCCCATGCTAAAGTTGCCTAAAAAGAGGAATAAAAAATCATCTTTTGGATATTGATCTTAATGCCTTAATTAGAAAAATGAGGAAAACTCCAACCTTTAAGGACACCAATTTTCTTTGTGAATGAATAATGTATCATAAATAAATAAATGTTTTTCCTTAAAATACAGGGTGCATAAGTCAGGACACCCCTATGTTAAATTCCCATAGAGTCAGGCAGATTTTTATTTTTAAAAGCCAGTTATTTGATGGATCCAGGATAATATGCATCCTGATAAAGTTCCCTTGGCCTTTGGAATTAAAATATCCCCACATCATCACACACCATTCACCACACCTAGAGATTGGCATGGTTTTACTTCAGTTTTGATTTGCATTGAAAGATGAACTTATGGAAAGTACCCCAATATTTTAATTCCAAAGGCCAAGGGAACTTTATCGGGATGCATATTATCCTGGATCCATCAAATAACTGGCTTTTAAAAATAAAAATCTGCCTGACTCTATGGGAATTTAACATAGGGGTGTCCTGACTTATGCACCCTGTATTTTAAGGAAAAACATTTGAAGAGTTCAGATGCAAAAGCCTCTAAATCCCATTTTAAATTTTCTTCTAAAATGATCATTTTTATCAAGCTTGTATATTTAAATTCAGTAATTTCACTTAAATGGCAATGAAGATTACCTATTAATTGTCATTTAAGTGAAATTACTGAACTTAAATATACAAGTTTGATAAAAATGATCATTTTAGAAGAAAATTTCAAATGGCACTTAGAGGTTTTTGCATTTGAACTCTTCATTTATTTATTTATGATACATTATTGATTCACAAAGAAAATTGGTGTCCTTAAAGGTTGGAGTTTTCCTCATTTTTCTAATTAAGGCATTAAGATCAATATTCAAAAGATGATTTTTTTATTCCTCTTTTTAGGCAACTTTAGCATGGGGGCAAACACTTATTCACACCACTGTATACTAGAGCCCGACCGATTAAGGATTTTGAAGGCCGATACAAATATTTTTGGGTTTTAAAATCCGACATATCGGCCGATATTTTTTTTTATTATTAAATATTGTTGGATTTCACACACATGTAAAAGAAAAGCTAACTTTTCTGCACAAGATGCGTTTGATATTTTTTCTCTGTCTAAATGTTCAGTCCTCGCAAGTATAACTTACATTTTACAACGCAGGGACTGTGACTAGAGATATGCTAGTTATAAATACAGTAATCATTACTTTATTTAGGCAGAAAAAGTTCATTGTGTTTTCCAAGCTCATTAATGTTAACGTTAGCGGTCTTCCACTGATGATAGTGGCATTAGCTAGCTTTGTGGTTAGCTAGTCTATGATTTAGCATTATAGATAACATCATACTGCAAATTGTAAAACATACATTTTCAATATAACAGGCCAAGGAGAGATGATTGAAGCATTAAATATTGATTTATCGGCCATTATAACTGCCGATACCGATATTTTGGAAAATGCCTAATATCGGTCGGGCTCTAATCCATACAGCGTCTCTTTTATTAATATATATCTGCAGGCAGATATAGATGAAAAAATTGCTTCAATACTTATAATTGAAATGCATGCTATGAATGCTACGAATCTTGTGACTGCCCCTTAACACATTTTTGTTGGGATTTGGTGTGTTAGAACACAAAATATTTTTTTTTTTAAATTTCAGTTGATATTTTTATTTACACTTTAAAGTTATCTTTACATGATCAAATGTTCATGAATATTTATGTTTTTGTTCTATTTCTAGCCTTAGATGGCCAAGCTTCAGGATGTCAAACCTCCTCAGCCAATCAGGAATCTCGCTTCAGATATCTAGCCAATCAGTTGGCCAGCTTAGCTTGCTGCAGAAATTCTCTTTATTGCGTCTCACAGCGGTGATGGAAAAATACTCCATGTCCAACAAGCACGGGTGGACTTGGTGAGTTGCCTACAAACAAATTTGGGACTGATCATTAGGATAATTCTAAAAAAAAAAAAAAAAAAAAAAATTACCAATGGAGTGGAATGAGACATCAAGGATTCAGCATCATAGCGTACACTACCATTTATGGCATCTTGGCCAAATTTGCCCATTGACCCCCTAATCATCCCCATACACACTGACTGGCTTCATCACTCAGTTAGCTGGTGTGTGTTCTGGTGCACATCATCCAGGTGGTGCTTCACATTGGTGGTCCTCCTTTCCATATGTACCCAGAGTACCCAGAAAAGCGCTTTATAAATGTAACAAATTATTATTATTTAAAAGTTTGGGGTTGGTGATATTTTTATTTATTTATATTTGTATTTGTTTGTTTGTTTGTTTAAATATTTATGCCCACCAATTTACTGAATTTATGTGGTCAGAAATAAGTAAAAACAGTAATTGTAATATATTTTAAAATGTATTTTATTCCAGCGATGGCAAAGCTGTATATTCAGCATTGATGTTGATGTTTGGTTCTCAAGAAACATTTCTTAGTACTATCAATGCTGAAAACAGTTGTTCTGCTTAATATTTTTGTGGAAACTGACGCATTTTTCAGGATTTTTTATTTTTTTTGACTAATAGAAAGACTTAAATAAATTTGAGTTTTATTTTATTTTAAATTTTATTTTAAATTTATTTAAATAAAATTTAAATAATTTTTTTAGGGATGGGCAACGATTAATCGCGATTAATCGTTAGCAAAATAAAAGTTTGTGTTTACATAATATATGTGTGTGTGGTGTGTATAATTAATTTGTATATATAAATACCCACACATGCATGTATATATTTAAGAAAAATGTGTTATTAATATGTCAAATATTTATATTTATATATAATATTAATTATGTATAAATATATTTAAAGTATATACATGCAAATATTTCTTAAATATATACATGCATGTGTGTGTATTTATATATACAAATTAATTATACACACCACACACACATATATTATGTAAACACAAACTTTTATTTTGCTAACGATTAATCGTTGCCCATCCCTAAATTTGTTACATGCATTGTCTGTACTGTTACAAATCCTTGCTGAATACAAGTATTAAGTTTAAAAAATAATAACAATAATACTGACCCCAAACTTTTGATTGGAATTGTACATACATAAGTCAAGTTACAGTTAAAGCAACAAGATGAGTCAGTCTTGAAAGTCCCTGTGGGTGTCGTTGGGGTTTAATTATCAGTATGAGCTCTTATTGAATGACACACTGATCAAAGTGTTTCCTCAGTCGAGTGAATCATGTGCTAAAACTCCCAGTTCTGCACTCTTTCATTCACACTCCTTCCTGCATGATATATCACGACTGCTATACATGCATATGGACATAAACTGATGTCCTCTTCTTAATACTCTGCATGCATATTTATGTTCTTAGGTCAGTGCCAAAATTTATGAAGAGAATGAAGGGACCAGACTACAAGGATAAGGTGGTTTTCGGCGTTCCTCTGATTGTCCACGTCCAGCGGTACGGACACCCTTTGCCCTTAAGTTTACAGCTCGCCCTGCGCTATTTAAGGAGCCAGTGTTTGGACCAGGTACCCGGTTTCATTCATATTTGCAAGATTGATTATACGGTTCAGTCTAATTTAGGTCACAGTCAAAGGCTACATTCAGACTGTCAGTCCAAATCCGATTTGTTCGCATTTAACCCTTGTGCATCAATTTTAAAAAGTTACACATAGGTAAAAAGAGGACAAAAATGTCCATGTCAAAAAACTGTCATAAAAATGTGACCCTTTGGAGCACAGACTTAAGTTTGGTATCGTTTTAAAGAAGACCCTTTGCAGATTATTGCTGAAGTGAAAAAAATAATAATAAGTAAATCCAAAAAAAGTTATATAGGTATAAGTTTATGAAAATTATTTATAAAAAATATTTTATATAAAATATATATTTTATAAATCCGGTTGAACTCAAAACTGCAATAAAATCAAAGCCATAAATCTAAATAGATTGTGTTCCAAATTTGAGGATGATATGTCAAAAAATGAGCTTTCTGTAACAGTTTGTTTGGGTGTAGTAACATATTTTCCCCATCGGGTGCCAGCAAAACCCCACTGGAGCTCACAGTGATTGGATTATTATTTGCAGTTTTTCTCTTTTAGTATTACAAACACACACATGCGCACACACACACATATTTTTTTTAATAACACACATGCTAACCACACTCTGACATCCATACCAACACACCCACACAAATATCGGTGCATAATTTATCCAGTTGGCTCTATAGTATGCCGAAGCAGAAAACAGGAATAAAGCCATATTTAATTGTTTTATAGGCCAAACTTAAAAAAATGACACCATCTGATAAAAAATAGTAAAAAATAAAATTTTGAAGCCTTGCCATCAGAATGAAAGCCTCTTAACAAAGATTGCATAATTTTATAGTTAACTGAACCAGGGATTAAAAACGGCAGTTTTAATGGGTTTCAATGGGGACATTTTTGTCCAAAAGGTGCTGAGAGGGAGGATTTTTGTACCTTATGCAAAAAATATTTTTTTAAGAAAATGACGCTGAAATAGTAAAATTCCAATAAAAATACACACCTGAGCCAAGTTTTTTGCAGTTAGCTTTAACACAGGCAAAGTGATCAAGAAAACAAAACTGAAAAGGACAAAAATGTCCACAAGGATGCACAAGGGTTAAGATTGAAAGTGTGAACGGCCAAAAATCACATGAAATGTTGAATTTTAGAGCTACATTCTTATGTGGTAAAAAAAAACGCAATTCTGGAAATCCGTTTCAGTTTGACTGCTCTGATCAGATTTAACATCAGACGTTGTTATAGGAACAATGTTGTGGTGTTGCTATCATTGCCATAGAAACCGATGCAGATATTACGGGAAATAAAAAAGAGCGGCATGGACACACAAATCAGATCTGAACAGGTGTGATACACCATGTGGATATCAATAATTTTAAGATCTTGATTTCAATCACTGACTGTGTGAACGTAGCCCAAGATATTTCCAAAAAAAAAAAATCTTCATGGTCTAGTCCAGTCACTGCTGTGTTTCTAAAGATAGAAAAGCCAAAGTTTACAAATCAGTCTTTGTCTTTGTTTTTCTTGCCCGTATATTAATGTCTCAGCGAATGTCATCGCGATTCATCGTTAGCAAAATAAAGGTTTATGTTTACATAATATATGTGTATGTAGTGTGTATAATTAATTTGTATGTATAAATACACACACACATGCATGTATATATTAAAGAAATATTTGCATGTATATACTTTATATATATTTATACATAAATAATATTATATATAAATATAAATATTTGACATATTAATAACTAGGGCTGTCAAACGATTAATCGCGATTAATCGCATCCAAAATAAAAGTTTGTGTTTACATAATATATGTGGGGGCACTGTGTATAATTATTTTGTTTATATATAAATACACACACATGCATGTATATTTAACAAAAAAACATTATTTATATATAAAATATTTATATTTTTATATAATATAAATTATGTATAAATCTATATACATGAAAATATTTCTTAAATATATACAAGCATGTGTGTGTGTTTATATAAATAAAATAATTATACACAGTGCACCCACATATATTATGTAAACACAAACTTTTATTTTGCTAACGATTAATCGCGATTAATCGTTGCCCATCCCTAGTCTCAGTAATTCGAGATCAGATGAGATGTAAATGCTTCATTATTCTGAAATCATTATTGCTATCGCTCATATTTTGGGTTAGATTTTGAACAAACGTTTTTGCAATATAGTCATGAACGATACCTCAAATTGTGCGGTTTGTTGATTTTTTTTTTCCAAATAATCAGACAAATTTTTTTTCATCTGATGGACGAAAACGAAAAATCACGCGATAAAACAAACCGGAAATGACCCGAAACAACACGCGCGCCAATACCCAGCGAAGAAGACGAAGGACACAACACGCGAATATGGACGTTTGCGCGATGATTTGCTCAGAGAAAATTTGCTCAACCCATGCCCTGCTCTGATTGGCTGTAGCTCATGACATCACTGAGGTTGAGTCGTGCGACAGCTCTGGATATCTAGCATGCTAGATATTTTTCTGGGCTCTGCGAGCGTCTTTGATGCGTTGTAACTTTTACGCTAGCTTTTAAGTACAATTATTTGCTTTCCTTGTGCTTCAGGTGGGACTTTTCCGCAAATCCGGAGTGAAGTCTCGTATTCAGGCTCTCAGGCAAATGTGCGAAACCTCCCCAGAAAATGTGAACTACGAGGATCAGTCCGCGTATGACGTGGCGGACATGGTCAAGCAGTTCTTCAGAGACCTTCCCGAGCCTCTCCTCACGAGCAAAATGGGCGAGACCATCCTCCACATATACCAGTGTAAGCACTTCCTGTCTGTTACCAGCTCATGTGCGCAAATGCTACACTCAACACTCACTTTGTGCTTTCATGCTACCCAGATGTCCCTAAAGAGCAGCGCTTACAGGCCGTGCAGGCAGCCATCATGCTAATGGCCGACGAAAACCGTGATGTCCTGCAGACTCTCCTGTGCTTCCTAAATGATGTCACTTCCTCTGTTGAGGAGAACCAGATGACCCCCATGAACCTGGCCGTGTGCCTCGCTCCTTCTCTCTTCCACCTCAACATCATGAAGAATGATAACCTGTCGCCGAGGTACTTCTGCTCTTAGCGAGGGTGAAACTCTGGTTTGGTTACAGTATAGGAGCTATAGGATGATGTCATTAGGACTCCATAGCCCTGAGGTATCGTGAGAAGGCGTGAAGGGTTTTATTAACTCGATGTACAAACAACTCCCACATCATTGTGTCGAGTAATGCTCCCTAATAAACACAGAGCAGACACGCTTGCCTGAGGGCCAGAGACGGGAGGCGTTTTAAAAGAGAGACGGCTAGTTTAGCTTTACCTCAGACTCAGACTTTATACCAAATGTATAAAGTGGACTTAAATTTCCTTGTTACATGGATTTACTATAGTAATAAATATAAATTAGACATAAGTACATGCATAATTACAAACTACCCCCAAACCAAACCCTAAGCCTACACTATAGTAAGTACATAATTGGTCTTATTAAAGGGATAGTTGACTTTGAAATTAATTTTTGGTATGTTTTAGCTTACCTCAAGGGCATCCGAGATGTAGATGTCTTTGTTTCCACAGTAGTTTCAATTTTGATATTTTTAGGTCAAACCGTTCTCTGTCAGTCATATAATGGAGGTCTATGGTCACCACCTCAAAGAGCATGCACAGAGAAGTCCAAATTAAACATGATTTAATGACTCGTAAATGTAAGTACACATTGATGGCCTAAGACACAAATCGAGGGGTTTGTGTGAGAAAACGAACAGTTTTTATATCCACAAAGCGCCCTCAGATCACTTGGACGTGGTTGTGGTTATAAGAGGTAAAAACGATATAAATACTGTTCGTTTTCTCACACAAACCGCTCGTTTGGTGTCTGAGGCCATCAATGTGTACTTACATTTACGAGTCATTAAATCATGTTTAATTTGGACTTCTCTGTGCATGCTCTTTGAGGTGGTGACCATAGACCTCCATTATATGACTGACAGAGAACGGTTTGACCTAAAAATATCAAAATTAAAAATACTGCAGAAACAAAGACACCTCTTGACATCCTCACCTTGTCAAGACATCCTCATCTTGGATGCCCTTGAGGTAAGATAAAACATACCAAAAATTAATTTCAAAGTGAACTATCCCTTTAATATTACTCAGTGCTTAAATGTATAATTACACTGTGATCAAAATAAAGTGCCAATGTTGTTTATTGGTTTAATCTGAGTTTTTTTTTATATGCTTACAGTGAAAATATAATGGTGCTAAATAATACTGTTATAGATTTATGACAGTAGCACTATACTTTGTATTATAGTACCCTATTCTGACTGTTGTGGAAACACTATCGTGGAGTTTTTCTTGTTATTTGAGCAAATGGGAACACACAAAAATATATTTTATGTAATCTCTACATAAAATTCTCTCCTATAATTGCACTGTAACAGGGGCACATCAAAATAAAGTGTAACTGATGTTTTTCATTGGTTTAATCATTTATTTTATATGCATACAGCCACAAATATTGTGAAAATATAATGGATCACGTGGAAGCTCAAGCACATGATGTCTTTTATTGCATTCAGGTCTATTCAGAGGAAGTACGCCACTGGGCGGCCAGACCAAAAGGACCTGAATGAGAACCTTGCGGCCACTCAGGGGCTTTCGCACATGATTGCTGAGTGCAATCAGCTGTTTGAGGTACGAGACACATGTTCTGTCATGATTGCAATGAGAAGTACATACAATTGTATTGGATTCCCTGGAATACATTACCCCCTGCTTATAAGTTTGGGATCTGTGCAATTTTTTTTTATCATTAAATTATAATAATAAATTAAAAAATTAAAATTAAATTAATACTTTTATTCAAGGATTCGTTAAATTTGTTTAAAATTGACTGTAAAAAATTTAAAAAAAAAAATAAATAAAGGCTGATCTTTTAAACTTTCTTTTCATCAAATCTTGAAATAAAAGCTGAAAATTCAGCTTTGTCATTACAGACATAAATTAAATTTTTAAATAGATCAAAATAGAAAACGGTTATTTTAAATCGGAATAATATTTCAAGATTTTCTACTGTATTTTTGATCTGAAAATTCAGCTTTGTCATTACAGAAATAAATTAAATTTTTAAATAGATTAAAATAGAAAACGGTTATTTTAAATCGGAATAATATTTCAAGATTTTCTACTGTATTTTTGATCTGAAAATTCAGCTTTGTCATTACAGAAATAAATTAAATTTTTAAATAGATTAAAATAGAAAACGGTTATTTTAAATTGGAATAATATTTCAAGATTTTCTACTGTATTTTTGATCTGAAAATTTAGCTTTGTCATTACAGAAATAAATTAAATTTTTAAATAGATTAAAATAGAAAACGGTTATTTTAAATCGGAATAATATTTCAAGATTTTCTACTGTATTTTTGATCTGAAAATTCAGCTTTGTCATTACAGAAATAAATTAAATTTTTAAATAGATCAAAATAGAAAACGGTTATTTTAAATCGGAATAATATTTCAAGATTTTCTACTGTATTTTTGATCTGAAAATTCAGCTTTGTCATTACAGAAATAAATTAAATTTTTAAATAGATCAAAATAGAAAACGGTTATTTTAAATTGGAATAATATTTCAAGATTTTCTACTGTATTTTTGATCTGAAAATTCAGCTTTGTCATTACAGAAATAAATTACATTTTTAAATAGATCAAAATAGAAAATGGTTATTTTAAATTGGAATAATATTTCAAGATTTTCTACTGTATTTTTGATCTGAAAATTCAGCTTTGTCATTACAGAAATAAATTAAATTTTTAAATAGATCAAAATAGAAAACGGTTATTTTAAATCGGAATAATATTTCAAGATTTTCTACTGTATTTTTGATCTGAAAATTCAGCTTTGTCATTACAGAAATAAATTACATTTTTAAATAGATCAAAATAGAAAATGGTTATTTTAAATTGGAATAATATTTCAAGATTTTCTACTATATTTTTGATCTGAAAATTCAGCTTTGTCATTACAGAAATAAATTAATTTTTAAATAGATTAAAATAGAAAACGGTTATTTTAAATCGGAATAATATTTCAAGATTTTCTACTGCATTTTTGATCAAATGAATGCAGTCTCGGTGAATATAAGAGACTTTAAAATGCCGACCTCTATTTAAAACAAAGGTCAATGTTGGAGGACAAAAGGAGACGGTTCTTTTGAAATATATTTTTTTCTTTTAATGTGGTTTGTGCAGATTCCTCAGGAGATGCTCTCTCAGTCCAGGAACTCCTACATGGAAGCTGAGCTGCTGGCACCCTCTTTGGACGAGCTCTGTAAAAAACACTCACAACAGGACGAGGAAGAGGAAGAAGAGGAAGAAAGTACGTATCACTCTTATCTGGAGAGCCTGATACAGAATTTGATGAAAGAGGCCAAAGACAAGACCAAGGGCTGGGTGGCCAGATCAAATATTGACAATACTGAGCTATCATTCAAAAAGGTAAGAACACATTTTATTCATTTATTCATTCATGTTGCATAGACTCTGGCTCGCCTTAGCCCCCCCAATGATGATCTCAAGCCCCCTAGTGGTGATCTGAATGATGATTATGTGACTGAGTGCTTGTGCAGGGTTTTTTTTTGTAATAGTACCCTGTAATACTTCCATAAAAGTGCTATAAATTAAAAAAAAAATGTATTTAAATTAGGGCTGTCAAATGATTAATCGCGATTAATCGCATCCAAAATAAAAGTTTGTGTTTACATAATATATATGGATGCACTGTGTATAATTATTTTGTTTATATATAAATACACACACATGCATGTATATTTAAGAAAAAAATATTTATATATTAAACATAAAAATTACTTTTATTTTTTTTTTATTATTAAATTAAAAAATTAAAAAAAAAATTATATATTAAATATTTATATTTATATATAATATAAATTATATTTAAATCTATATACGGTATATACATGAAAATATTTCTTAAATATATACATGCATATGTGTGTATTTACATATATAAAATAATTATACACAGTGCACCCACATATATTATGTAAACACAAACTTTTATTTTGGATGCGATTAATCGTTTGACAGCCCTAATTTAAATGTATTTATTAAATTCTCTCTTATAAAGCTCGTCGGATGAACTTCATTTGGACAAATAATGTGAATATTGAAATTATAGACTGATACATGACGTGGGAACTTGACGTAGCTCATGGTACATCCTTTCCAATACAAAAACCAAAAGCCTATACCATAATTAAAGTCTGAGGTGAAGTGTGTTTTCTGGCGCAGGTGGGAGACGGGACTCCGTTGAGACGCTGGCGTGTTTCTGCAGAGGTGGAGGCTCCTCCGTCAGTGGTGCTGAACCGAATACTGCGAGAGCGCCACCTGTGGGACAGTAACCTGCTGCAGTGGAAGGTTCTGGAAACTCTGGACAAGCAGACAGAAGTGTACCAGTATGAGCTGAACAGCATGGCCCCGCACCCCAGCAGAGACTTTGTGGTGCTCAGGTGAGTACAAAAACATCATCTGATCCTGCTCGTGTGATCAAAATCCTCATTTTTTGGGGGGCTACTCAAAGGGATACTTCACTTTTTTGGAAATAGGCTCATTTTACAATTCCCCCAGAGTTAAACTGTTGAGTTTTACCGTTTTTTAATCCATTCAGCCCATCTCCGCTTCTGGCGGTACCACTCTGGCGGTTGTAAACTGTTGGATACGTATGATCCCATTATCAAATGTCTAAATTAGGGCTGTCAAAACGATTAATCGCGATTAATCGCATCCAAAATAAAAGTTTGTGTTTACATAATATATGTGGGTGCACCGTGTATAATTATTTTAGATATATAAACACACACACATGCTTGTATATATTTAAGAAATATTTTAATATATATTCTGTATATAGATTTATATGTAATTTATATTATATATATAAATAATATTTTTTTCTTAAATATATATCCATGTACTACCCTTCCCTCCTCTCTTAATTGTTATTTATTTACTTATTTATTAATTATTATTATTATCATTATTAGTTTATTTATATATTTATTTATTTTTTATTATTGGTTTTATTTATTTACTTTTTACTTGTGTAAATTTGTGATAACTTTAATGTATCAATGTATAACCTGTTTACCTTGCACACCTGTTGGTTTTCAATTGTATGTTAAAAAGATAAGAAAAAACAGCTAAATATGGCTGTCATTTATACCTTTTTTTATTTAAAAAAAATAAAAAATATATATATATATATATATATATATATACATGCATGTGTGTTTTTATATATATATAATAATTATACACAGTGCACCCACATATATTATGTAAACACAAACTTTTATTTTGGATGCGATTAATCGTTTTGACAGCCCAAGACTAAATACGAATGACTGATTAAAGCTGTAATAAAGGCATGTGCTTCATTTGAGCATTTGCAGCGAGAGCTTCTTGTGCATGTGATTCTCAGAACGCTGAGGTCGTAAGAAGATCTAGCGTTGAACAGCTGAACATTCATGGAGTATTACTGAGAGAGACTCACAGAGCACACTTCTCTTACTTCAACATAAAATGCTTTGAACTAAGCAAATCAGACCAGCCAGGTCATCCTCTAAATATCACTGGAAGATTACAGTTTAACATCATTTGACCAAACAGACATCTGATCGAAGCAATATATTGCATGTTATTTGAGAATTAATCAAATTTGCATATTGGCAGATTACATCTCTAGTGTCAGGAATGTCACTATCAAGAGTGTTTTCTTTTCTGTTTAGGACGTGGAGGACAGATATGCCAAAAGGAGTGTGTGCGCTGGTGTCGTTGTCGATCGACCACGAGGAAAGCCCACAGCTGGCCGGAGTGAGAGGGGTCGTCCTGGAATCACAGTATCTGCTTGAACCGTGTGGATCTGGCAAGTCCAGACTCACACACATATGCAGAGTTGATCTGAAGTAAGTGCATTGAAGACACTTCCGTTCATATGTTCGGGGTAGAGTTATTCATATTTTATAATGTTATATAATATCAAATAAATAATTCTTTTGAACTTTCTATTCATCAAAGAATATTTAACTGTTATTAAATATTTAATAGTTAAATATTTAACTATTTAACAAAAATGTTAACTGTTTTCAACATTGATGATAATAACTAATGTTCTAATGGGCATATTACATTGATTTCTGAAGGATCATGGATCTTGAAAATCCAGCTTTGACATCGCAGGAATAAATTACACTTTAAAATATATTGAAATAATTTTTTTTTTAGTATAATAATATTTATATATATATATATATATATATATATATATATATATATATATATATATATATATTAATAATAAAATATTATTAATATTAATTATTTCAAATTATTTATAAATTATATATAATAAATTATTTTTATTATTTTTATTTATTTTTAAATTATAATTAAATTATTTTATAAATTTAGTATATATATATATATATATATATTAGGGCTGTTAAACGAGTAATTGCATCCAAAATAAAAGTTTGTGTTTATAATATATGTGGGTGCACTGTGTATAATTATTTTAAATACACACACATGCATGTATTTTTAAGAAAATCATATATGTAAAATATTTATATATAATATAAATTATACAGTATATAATTTAATAAATAAAATATAATAATATATTTTAATAAAATCTATATTTTATTATAATAATAATATAATATAATAAAATCTATATACAGTATATACATGAAGATATTTCTTATATACACAAGCATATGTGTATATTTATATATATAAAATAATTATACACAGGACACACATACATTATGTAAACACAAACTTTTATTTTTGATTGGATATTTTTATTTTATTTTATAACTTTTATTTTGGATTGGATTTTTGGATATTTGTAATTGTCTTTAAATTGTTTGTTTTATTTGAACAGAATTATTCCTCTTGTTCCTTGTTGTGTAGTTTTTTCTCAAAGCATGTGTAATAAATGCTGTAAATCTCTTAAATGACACCCGAGTACACTAAATGCTGTATATTTGCTTGCTGTTCCAGAGGAAAGTCTCCAGAGTGGTACAACAAAGCTTTCGGCCATCTCTGTGCTAGCGAGACCGCTCACATCCGCGACTCCTTCCAGGTTTTGGATCCCGAGGGTCCAGAGACCAAAATCTGAGCCGGGCCACGCGAACTTAGAGAGATTCACGACGGAAGAGCAAATGGAAGTGTTATTAGTGTTTCTAGCCCCCCCTAAACAACAACAAACTGCCATGTCCTGTTGGTTTAATAGACTGTGGATCATTGGGATTCGTTTTTAGAGTGTTTTACCCCTTATAGGGCATTTAATTTAGTCCGTTTACTTCATACAAATGTATGCAGCTGTTCAAAACTGCCCCTTTTGAAATGGCATTTGTTGTGTGTTTTTGGGGCATGTGATTAGAGAAAAGATGGACAGAGAAAGTGACAGAGACAGACTCCAGTGTAGCCATAAAGCCATGCCTATAAAAGAAACAAACTCATAATGCTGCTTCCTGTTGTCCAGTCTTTACCACCGCAGACAGCTTTAACTAGCACCTTCAGAGCTTCGCTTACAACAAACAGATGTGGATGACAAATCAAAACACAGCAGGTCTGGTTTAGTTTTACCAAGCACTTCAAATTTAGGTACCGTAACTCTGTATTTAGGTGTTTTATCCTCATTTGAATGAAGCTAGTGTTACAGTGACTATATTTTAAGCTAAGATTGTACCCTGGTGACGTATTGTTGTGAAGTAAGCCCATATTATTTATGAAGTTCCGTTGAAATATGTTTTTTTTTTTAGGGCTGTTGCGATTAATCGCATCCAAAATAAAAGTCTGTGTTTACATAATATATATTTGTGTGTGCTATATATAATTATTTTGTATATATAAATACCTATGCATGCATGCATGTGTATATTTAAGAATTATTTGCGCTAAAATTCTGTAAATATATTTAAATGCATAATCTATATTATGTAAATATAAATATTTTATAAATGATAACACATTTTCTTAAATAAATACATGCATGTGTGTGTGTATTTATATATACAAAATAATTATATACAGCACACACAAATATATTATGTAAACACAGACTTTTATTTTGGATGTCATTAATCACAATTAATTTTTGCACAGCCCTAGTTTTTTTTTTCTTTCTTTTTATTGTTGCATAAGTCTTTGATTTCATTTACTGTTAAGCAATAATGCATTATCATGATAAATGCACCAGTAATGTGCTTTTCTGACAATGCAAAGTTGTAAATAATATAGGCAATGCTAATGATTGTTGCAATTACGATATGGATTATTATTATTATTGCTGTCATATTTTGTTATATGTTGCTGTGTCGCACTCTACAATGTCTGGGACATGAATTCATTTCACTGCTTCTGAGAAGCATGTCTATTTTATTCACAAAGCTGTACATTTGTATGTGTTTGTGTGTAGATACAATTCCGGTTGTAAATTTTGTACAAAAATGAGGCTTATTGGCAGGTTTATCTGCATTTATGCTCAGTTATTTTCCTCATCGTATCAATATGTTGCTTGTAATGTCATTGCAAGCTGGTTTAATCAGCTGGCTTGTTCAGTGATGTTTTGATGGGAGTGTGTGTTAGGGTTTGACTTGAGCTCAGTGACAGGAGGAGGGTGATATGCTGTGGCTCCAAAGGTAGTTTTTGAACAGTTAACAGGGTGAATGAAGTTCCAATCATTTGGAAATGTGAAAAATAAAACCTCAATGCAATAGTGTTGTACTGTTTTAAGTATTTGTTGTGTTTGGGACATTGAATTTCTATTCTCTGTTTTTTTTTTTCTGCCTTGTTGGTCAGTTCAATAGTCGTGTCCAAAATATAGCGTAACTTTCTCAAAAGATTATAATGTAAATCAACAATGGGAACTAACTAAATCACTTCCAAAGAATCGCACAGGCTGAATACGGCTATCCACTAGAGGGCAGTGTGGATTCATTCACCACAGTCGCATTGGCTCTTGCCTTGGCGTCGTGTATGCAGGTACGTTTGGATACTAACGAACTTGGAAATTTAGAGGTCAACGAACTATTCAGTTGCTAGTAACATTGCCAGCCCAGTAAGTTGTTGTGATTGTGTTTTCTCTTGGGTCTGCAGAACCCGAGAGAGTCTCAAGGGAACTATTGATCCACGCCATTTGAATAACACGTCTACACAGAATTATGAAACGCCGAGGACACTCACTGCGGGCCATACATCATCATTAAGGAGCAAAAAGGTAGTGGCGTGTCTTTATACAAAAGAAGGTCAGATTTCATAAACATTGTCGACCACTAGCTCCTTCAGGAGTGATTTCATAGGGTCCGGGCTTATTAAGTTTCTCACTCTGATTTGATTGGACTAAGAACTAAGTTTTATACGCACAACCGGCGCTGCGTCATAGAATGTGTCTGAATAGGTTCACGCCCCCTTTTGGGAGAAAACAAACTAGACTCCCCATAGACTTCAATACAAAATAACGGCAAAAACCAACGTCCGTACACAACCAACAGGCATAAATAACTTAAGAAATCACTTATATACACCATGTCAAGTAATTATATGTCCACCCTGTCTGCCATAGAGCGTGAAAGATACATTTTTTATGCCCGTTATCAACTAGCTATCAACTAAGATATACATTAAGTTTTTTGTTACTTTAAAAAACAAAATAAAATCATTCACTCGCTTACCTGGTGACTCGACGAGGTACAAGTAAATGTCCGGGTAAGACACCTCTGGCCACTGGGTGGGGTTGTTACCCCAATTTGACGCTGGGAGAATAAAGGGACATGTTTTTAAATTGGCCAAATTAAGTTTGTGTATGTATTTTTCACGCTCTATGGCAGGCAGGGTGGACATATAATTACTTGACATGTTTTATATAAATGATTTCTGAAGTTATTTACGCCTGTCGGCTGTGTAAGGACGTTGGGTTTTGCCGTTATTTTGTATTGAAGTCTATGGGGAGTCTAGTTTGTTTTCTCCCAAAAGGGGGCGGGGACAAAATTGACACTTAAGTTCCCGGATGAGCCGGTTGTGCGTATGTGTGGCCGCTTGTCTACTACGTAGTACAATCAAGTAAAATGTCCGAGTAACGTTACGCAGTTTTTATAAGACACGGTAGCTGAGAAGCTTAAAATGTAGAAAACGACACAACTGTGCGAATAACTTGTTGTTCCTCGTGTTTTATTTGTACTTTTAACTATATATATATATATATATATATATATATATATATATATATATATATATATATATATATATATATATATGTATATATATATATATATACACATTATTTTCATGACCCCTTCCCCCCATTTGTGTACTTCATCGTCAAGGAACACCTATTTTTCCCCCCTGCTTTTTTAAAATAAAAATAATTAATACTTTTATTCAGCGATGATATACGGTAAAAATGTGTGCGAAAAGACATTTACGAAAATGTACCACGGTTTTACTACAAAGAAAACCAAAAAAAACATAGTTATTATGGTTAACGTTAATCCATGCTAACTACAAATTAT
Source organism: Cyprinella venusta (assembly GCA_038021265.1). Taxonomy (NCBI): domain Eukaryota; kingdom Metazoa; phylum Chordata; class Actinopteri; order Cypriniformes; family Leuciscidae; genus Cyprinella; species Cyprinella venusta. Next base: position 987,638 of record CM075882.1, read on the forward strand.
GTTTTGCTAAACTAACCACAGTTTAACCATGGTATTTTTTTTTTAATAAAACTGTGGTTATACAAATGGTACTCAATCTGCCAACAAACTGGTTAACTACGCTTTTACTATAATATAATATTAATATAATATTTTGAGTGAAATTTTTATTAAATATCCATTAAATTAGAGCATTTTTGAGAAAGTCACGCTTGTCATCATCAATTTGGATAATATCAGGCATCCCCCACCCTGCTTTCCATGTCTGCATTTGCATCGGCCATTGAAAATCCCATATGAATCAACCTCATGATACAGCACTAATGGTGACCATATCATTTTATGACACCTTCATGCTGTCCAGACTTGTTTTCTTTCTGACTAAATCTTTCACTCTGTTTCAAAGATTCAGTGCAGATATGCACAACGCCTCAGAGGAATCAGATAGAAATCCAAAAAACAAAAAAGCAATCACTTTCTATAGCTTGGACAAATCCTAGCACAGCAATAAGGTCATTAATAAATAAAATATCAAATACGTGAATTATTGATGTTTATGTCTGAGTGTGTGTGTGTGTGAGAGAGACAGAGAGATGGGTGTTTTTGCTCTTTGGAGAGGATAATGTCTGGTTTGGCCTTTCAACAAAGCAAAACGTGCAAAACATTCCATAAACAGATCTATAGCTTCAATCAGACGGCTTGATTAGACATAATTCTTTGGGGAATAATTCAGGCCAGCAATTAACAATATGGAGCTACAACCTTCAGCTAATTACTGTCCTTCTAGCAGGATTTTTTTTAAAAGAGAGAGAGACAGAGAACCTTCCAGAGACATGACCACACTTCCCCTCCTGTCCCGTTTATTTCTACTTCTCATGCTTTTAGAGTTGACAGAGTGTCAATTTGGTGGTTGTATATGGTCCTAATATAGATGTATATGCAGAGAGAGAGACTCACAGATGCAAACACCTAGAGAAAAGCCCATGAAAGACGAAAAAAGAGAAATTCAGTTGCCTTGGCTACCATTTTGTTCATGTCACTGACTTCCTCACTATCTCCTGGCCCCACTAGCACTCTCGTCTATTGTCGTTTCTTTTTTTCTTTTGTTTCTCCTTCCATTTCCCACACAATACACTGGCTATCTGGATGACAGGATTGCAGGGGAGCTCAGCGTCTGAATCATTTTTTTCTTTATCACTCTATTATCTTTTTCTCTTTCAATCCTAAACCACATAACCTTCTCTTGTTTAGTTGTTCTACTATATTATTTACTTATGTTATATATATATATATATATATTAGGGCAGTCAAAATGATTAATCGCGATTAATCGCATCCAAAATAAAAGTTTGTGTTTACATAATATATGTGGGTGCACTGTGTATAATTATTATATATATATATATATATAAATACACACACATGCTTGTATATATTTAAGAAATATTTTTATGTATATTCTGTATATAGATTTATATATAATTTATATTATATATAAATATAAATATTTTATATATAAATAATATTTTTTTCTTAAATATACATGCATGTGTGTTTTTTATATATATATATATATATAATAATTATACACAGTGCACCCACATATATTATGTAAACACAAACTTATATTCTGGATGCGATTAATCGCAATTAATCGTTTTGACAGCCCTAATATATATATATATATATGAAGAGTTCAGATGCAAAAGCCTCTAAGTGCCATTTGAAATTTTCTTCTAAAATGATCATTTTTATCAAGCTTGTATATTTAAATTCAGTAATTTCATTTAAATTGCAATGAAGATTACCTATTAATTGTAATTCAAGTGAAATTACTGAACTTGAATGTATAAGCTTGATAAAAATGATCATTTTAGAAGAAAATTACAAATGGCACTTAGAGGCTTTTGCATCTGAACTCTTCATATATATATTATAGGATGCTTTGTTTTTTAGGTATTCATCATTTTAATATAATATCAAATTAGGTCTGAAAAAGTCAATTCAATCTCAAGTATTTTTCACTTTTTTTTCCCAATAGCAAAAAGTCTTGGAAATAAATTATTATAAGTCATGAACCGAACCATCCAGCTATGAGGTGAATCACAACCATTACAAACAAAAAAAAGTTGCAAAAAAAAATTTGTAAGCAGCGCTGGGTAGGAACTGATGGATTATTTAATCAGATTGCAAAAATAAAATGCTTAAATTGCTTTTTAAAACACTCAAAAAATCAAAATACTGTTACTTTTTATTGCTTACATGATTACTTAATAATCACAAAATGCCAGTAAATTAATTTCTTTATTTTTAAAAAATATTTTTTATCTTTAAAATTTTGTATCTTTTAAAATGTTCCTTTCTCAAAAGTTTTATGGAACTGCACACACACACACAGTCATGTGACTATAATTACATGGAAAACTGAGAAGGCCACACAGCATAAACAAATAAAATATTTGGTAACACTTTACAATAAGGTTCATTAGTTAACATTAGTCATGAAAATACAGCTGTTCATCGTTTGTTCATGTTAGTTCACGGTGCATTAACTAATGTTAACAAGATTTTAATCAAGTGTTAGTAAATGTTGAAAATAACATTAACAAAGATTAACAAATGCTGTATATGTGCTATTCATTATTAGTTCATATTAACTAATGTAGTTAACTAACGAACTTTATTGTAAAGTGTTATAATATTTAATCTTTAGTGTTGTATTTTGATTATGTTTATTTTTAAATGATTTATTTATTTATAACCCTACATAGGGAAACCCTGACGTAATGTTTAGTAATGCACTTCATGTTGCTAATAATTTTTTATCAGTGTGGTAGATTTATTCATATAAATGCGAGTTTGCAATTTCAAAAGTGTGAACGCATCAATCCATGTTGAGACCAGGTGAGTCTCACCTGTTTAGGATGCACGATTGTGGGCCAATGAGATTCAGGTGTGGGCGGGGCTATCCCAACATGGCATGCTAGAAATACAAACCAAGCATGGTGATTTTACTGAACTGAGGATTCGTCTGATGTGCTTTTGTCTTTTGTTCAATAGACACTCACATTCAGCTTGCGTGCGTATGTGTGAACACACACTCCCCTCTCCCATAAAAACAGTCATGCTGTCTCTCACACTGTGGCTGTGCTGTCAATGACGCACGCAAGTAGCATATTAAATCATTTTGTAGAAAATGTAAAGCCATTTGCTGATTGTAATACAAGCCTTAAAGCTGGCATGTGGCTTTATGGGAGATTTGAATAATTTTAAAAAGCTTGACAGCGTATAAAAATCCTGTTTTACATGGGCAGTACATGGAGGATATCTTGAATCTGAATTCTTTCTCCAGTAGTGTGTCAGTTTTGAGGTAATAGAGAATGCATTCTTGGAATCACAAGTATGTTTCATCTTCTGCCTGTTTCTCTGATGACTGTCTTTCTCTCCGGCACACGCGCACATCCTGTGATTCACATCCACTCCAGGATGTGACCAATTACTTGGACCTCTCATCAGCAGAACCTTTTACGGATGAGCCTCATCTGTGAGTTCCTGTGATAGCAGGTACTTTAGTCCGCAGGGATGTGTGTGTTTCTGTGCGGGTCACGTTCACTGGGTTTACAGTCTCTGTTGTGTGAGGATATATGCTGAATGTGCTTCTTATATCCCTCAGAATCAAAACAATACCGTGGCGTGTGTGTACAGTGATGGGATCCAAAGGATGCTGACTGACTCCCATTTACATATCCCACTTGATATTCCTAACGTTACCTTTTTTTGATATTGAGGCCTGAACCCTTTTCAACCCTTCCTAGAGAATAACACTGAACCCATTTAAAGGAGTAGTTCACTTTTAGATAAACTTTTGCTGATAATTTACTCACCCCCATGTCATTCAAGATGTCCATGTCTTTCTTTCTTCAGTCGAAAAGAAATTAAGGTTTTTGATGAAAACATTCAAGGATTTTCTCCATATAATGGACTTCAATGGGGACCAAACGGTTAAAGATCCAAATGAGAGTTTCAGTGCAGCTTCAAAGGACTTTAAACGACACCAGACGATGAATAAGGGTCTTATCAAACGAAACGATCGCTCATTTAAAAAATAAATAACAAAGTTTAAGTTTTATAAGCTCAAATGGTCGCCTTGCTCTGTTCTGTGATGCGCCTTTGTGACTCTCCTGTTCATCAAAATGAACAAATCTTTTTCCGAGTCATTTGGTTCATTCAACAAACAAAACGAACGAATTGACTCAGAAAAAGATTTGTTCATTTTAATAAACGAGTTTGAACTAAAACGAACAATTTTATCAATTTAAACTAAATGTTGGACTCAATATATTGTTCCTTAAAAAAAGTTTATTATTAATCTTTTTTTTTGACTGAAGACAAAATGAACGAATTGACTCAGAAAAAGATTTGTTCATTTTAATGAACGAGTTTGAACTAAAACGAACAATTTGATCAATTTCAACTAAATGTTGGACTCAATCTAGTGTTCCTTACAACTTACTAAAGATCCAGTGATCCATGGATATTGACGTGTTGCCTGACATTCATGTTCGCCTGATTTCGACACCGGGGAAATAAAAGCAATATAGACCTAAACATAAAGCAAATTTGCCTTTGAACGCTTTATATGAATATAATATAGGTCTAAATCCGTGTTATCACTTATATCAGTGTTATATATAGCCTATCATTATATCATCCAGCCCTAAAACTTTACAGTTTTTTTTTTGGTCAGTGTTTAAAAACATCCAATAATGCAGAATATGCAATGAAAAAAAAGAAAAGTAGCCTACAGAAAGTCCCCATAAAACATGGAAACCCAACATGTGTGTGTGTGTGTGTGTGTGTGTGTGTGTGTGTGTGTGTGTGGTGGATGTCACTTTAGTTTAACATGCCTGTTCATTTCTCCTGCCAGTGTCAAGCATTTCACATATATGGACAGGGTGAAACAGCAAAGTGACAGCGCTCCGTCCTCTCCCTCTCTCTGCTCTTCCTCGTGGTCGTTTGTCCTTTTTTCCTCTCTCTCTCTCTCTGTTTCTCCGCCCCTGTCTGTCTGCACCTCTTTCTCCTCTAGGAAAAGAACATCTCATTGGTCACGGTACATTTTCTCATCTGTTTTGTCTCTGCTTTTAGAGGTGAGGCGTCTGATGCTGACAGGCTGTTAGTGTTGAAGGAAGTTTGCTTCTATTTAAAAGTTCTTTATGAGCGTCTCTCTCCAAACCTGCAGATTTCATCTTCTTGCCATAATGCAGCATACAAAACAAATATATGATGTGCGTCTCCGTCCGCACAAGCCAATTCATTTCCCATTCGTGTACGAAATGGAAACGTACAATGGCAGCTGGGACCCTTCTGCTTACATGCTGTTTAAAACACACACATATTAGTTCTCGGCCCACTGGGACATGGCTGACCAATGATAACCAACAGCTGTTCGTGATGCCGAAACAAACATTTTGGTGATAGATAAATAAATAAAAAATAAATAAAATAAAAAAATTTTGTTGCCTTACTGTGCATTGTAAAAATGAATATGCTTCATCTAATCAAAATTATTAAAATTTAAAATTAATTAAATTAAGTAAATTTATTAATTAATTAATTAAATTTAATTCAAAATTAATTAAATTAAAAAAATTAGAATTGAGTAATAATTAATGAATTTAATTCCTTAAAAGTTAACCGTTTAAAATGAGTAAAACTTACAACAACAACAACAACAACAACAAAAAAAAACATAAATTGAAATCACCATTATGGTGATCGGTTTGTTTTAAAATTATGGTTTTTCTCCTTCAGTGATTCTGCTTGTTAACATCTTCAATGTTGGCAATATAAAATAAAGAGTTCTTAATTAATCTTTGACGACGGTCTGTCTGTTAGTGAGATATTTTTGTTGCATTTTTGGTGCAAACTTTACTCATTTTAAATGGTTAACTTTTAAGGAATAATTTGATTACTCAATTCTAATTTGTTAAATTTAATTAATTATATTGCTTGTAATCTGTTGCCCCAATTACATTGATTAGATGAAGCATATTCATTTTTACAGTGTGTAGGTCGGATATGCCCGGGATTCATTATAAAACAGATAAATAAGCATGCACATAAAACGATTTCCCCCAATTAGGCACGTTACGTGTTTAAATGACTTCATTAGCAGATGCGATTCTGATCTTCATTAAGAATTTGCTCTTGAGATGCTGTTTGCTTAGTGCTTAATTTGTTTTTATATCTGGAAATCGCCAGGTTAAAAGCCCCTGATGCTTATATTTCTTGTTTTACACTACAGCCTCTGGGTATTTGCCTGATGCATTATACAAGGATGTGTTGAACTCTGGGGCTAATTATAATAACACCAAAAGAAGCCCTGATGATTCATTTGACTACTAAATTGCACCACAGATAAATTATCAGCATTTGCTTTGCCATATGCAAGGGAGACAATATCATGACTGGAGGTGGCGTCTTTTGTCTATCTATAGGGCCAGTAAACAACTATCCACATAGCAATAAAAAAAAAATATTGTTGGTTTAACTTAAAAAAGTAAGTAACCTGGTTGCCTTAATATTTTAAGTTGATTGAACTGGAAAAAGTGAGTTAATACAATGAAGGAGATTAATTTAATCATCAGAAACTCAAAATATTAAGTTATCTCAACTAAATAAATTATTTAAGTTGATTTGACGAAAGAAAAACTGTTGTGATAACAAATCTTGGAAAAAAAAAATATATATATATATATATATATATATATATATTTTTTTTTTTTTTTTTACGGCAGCACTTGTGTTAGCCAAAAAAACAATGTATAACTTTGAATGTGTATCTGAAGTCGTGGACTTTAGCAGCTTTTGTGTTTTCTCCTGTTGTTTTGCTCTGGAGTCCAGTGAAGAACAGACCTGTCTGTCAAGCCCACGCGCTCTACGGGAACAGGGAGATGTGGGCGAGTGGTGAACGGTGCAGCTATTTTAGCCGTAAAGGCTCCCTCCTCCTTTCTGAAGCGCTCTTTCATCCCTGATATGGACATAAAGGGGCTCTTCCTCTCCTGTGACAGAATAGCACTGTGTTTATGACATTCCTTAGCCAACCGGTGACAGTCCAAGTATCAAACTTTTCCTCAACAGAACAGGAAAGCGGGAGTCTTAAAGGGATAGTGTCATCATTTACTCACTCGCTTGTAGTTCCGAAGCTGTGTGGCTTTTCTGTCATTCGTCGAACACAGAAGGCGGAACTTTACAGACAGTTACCATTTACTTTCATTCAACTTTTTCTTCCGTAAATCTCTTCTCAACCTCTCCTTGTCTATGGAGGGATTATTGCATCAAATTGAAAACTAAAAGTCTTATACGAAAACTAAAAGTCTAAGTCGAAAACTAAAACTCTAAGTCGAAAATGAATTTGGTATTTAGGATTGGGTATTTGGTCATTTAGGATTTAGCGTTGGGCATTTGAGGATTGAGGATTTAAGAGTGTATGCAAATAAGGAGGCGTGGCCCAAATACTGGAGGCTGGGTTTGAAATGGCTGGTGCGCAGAGGCACCTTATGGACAGCAGAGGGCGCTCCCAGTGCTAAGGAGCACACTGTAATGAAACTAAACAGAGCGAGAGAGCAGGGCGTTGTTGGTAAAATGAACGAGGAAAAGGTGTTGGTTGGGGAAGAGCCTCTCCACCATTACTTGAAGCCTTTTCTTTGTCCAAAACATCCTGCGCCTGTCTCAACAAAGATGCTACTGTAGCTCTGGCTTTGCCATTGTTGATATGGCAGCCAACGTGGATGGCAGAGGAGGACAACTTTCACTTTGAAGACGCTCTGCCAGTGTGCTCCTTAGCACTGGGAGCGCCCTCTGCTGTCCATAAGGTGCCATTTCAAACCCAGCCTCCAGTATTTGGGCCACGCCTCCTTATTTGCATACACTCCTCAATCCTCAAATGCCCAATCCTTAATACCAAATTCCAAATCAATCCCTAAATGCCCAGTCCTGAATGGCTAAATGACTAAATGCCCAATCCTAAATACCAAATTCCTAATCAATCCCTAAATGCTCAATCGTAAATACCAAATACCCAATCCTAAATACCAAATTCCCAATCCTTAATACCAAATTCCTAATCAATCCCTAAATACCAAATACCCGATCTTAAATACCCAAACCTACCCAATCCCTAAATGCCAACTCCTCAATGGCTAAATGAACAAATGCCCAATCCAATGACCAAATACCCAATCTTAAATACCAAATTCCTAATCAATCCCTAAATGCTCAATCGTGAACACCAAATTCCCAATCCTAAATATCTAATACCCAATCCTAAATACCAAATTCCCAATCCTTAACTCCAAATACCCAATCTTAAATACCCAAACCTACCCAATCCCTAAATGCCAACTCCTCAATGGCTAAATGACCAAATACACAATCCTAAATACCAAATTCCTAATCAATCCCTAAATGACCAAATACACAATCCTAAATACCAAATTCCTAATCAATCCCTAAATGACCAAATACACAATCCTAAATACCAAATTCCTAATCAATCCCTAAATGACCAAATACACAATCCTAAATACCAAATTCCTAATCAATCCCTAAATGACCAATCCTAAATGGCTAAATGACCAAATGCCCAATCCTAAATAGCAAATACCTAATCCCACTGTTACAAAAAAAATGTTTCTTTCCGTTTGAACAATTAATCAAAGAATCCTGAAAAATATCACGGTCTCCACAAAAATATTGATAACATTGATATAACCGCCTCATATTTTTGAGTACAATCAATTTGGATGTTGAAGTCACTTCAACTTACATTGACTTAAAAAGAGTTGGATCTTGTAAAACTTATAAAAGGAGTTTAACTCAGTTGAGTTAAAGCAATGACAGTTAACAGTGTATTTGATTAATAACGACATCACATTATTAAAAATATAGCCCATTTAAAATAAAACCTTGAATATGAGCATAAGAGAGACATAAACAGTTCTTAACGACCCCAATTAAAAATGCACACAGCAGATGCTGTTGATGTGTCTGAGCTTTGCAGGTTCCAGTCTGATTGCAGACTCAGCCTCCTGTCAGCCATTGTATTGGCCGAAGACTCTTCTTCACTATCCAGCTGCCGGTCCCTTCTGTTCCCCTCCTCCTCCTCCTCCTCTCAGCGGAGCCCATCCCCCCCGCCCCACCACCCCTCCTCCGCTCCTTCACTCCATATATTCATCTCCCCACCACTAAAAAAGGTATTATCTCTCTCTCTACCTTTTTTTATACTAGGCCTACTTAGGATGAGATTGCTTGTAAAGGGTCTTTTTGGAAATAAGGAAATTGCTCTACCTCTTATAGAAGTTCTTAAACTGCTTTATACCTATTTGCAAATCCAGTGTTGTTAAGATAATAAGAAGCATTTGGAAAGTGTGATCTTGCGTTTTAGGATTGGTCAATGGCAGAATTTTGAAAGTCAGCAATACCTTTTATCTTTTGTTAAAGATCCTTTCTATTTTGAGAGAACAGGATGCAAGAGTGAGAGAGGAGGAGACATAAGGAGAAAAGAGAAATAAATAAGGAGGAGAGGAAAAGAAAGGGGCTGGGGGATGAAGAGGAAAAACTCACTTTCATTCAGACAGATAGCCGGGCTTGTGCCAAAACGAGGCATGCAGGACTGAAGGAGAGCTCACGTCCCCATTCACAGCGTTCTCTGTAAAAATGAATATGCTTTATCTAATCGATATAATTGTGGGAACAGATTCCAAGCAATATTTTTAAATAAATTTAACAAATTAGAATTGAGTAATAATTAATCAAATTATTCCTTTAAAAGTTAACCATTTAAAATGAGTAAAGTTTGCACCAAAAAATGCAACAAAAATATCTCACTAACAGACAGACCATCATCAAAGATTAATTAAGAACTCTTTATTTTACATTGGCAACATTAAAGATGTTAACAAGCAGAATCACTGAAGGAGAAAACCATAATTTTAAAACAAACACCAATCACCATAATGGTGACTTCGATTTATGTTTGTTTTGTTTTTTTTTGGTTGTTCTTGTAAGTTTTCCTCATTTTAATTAAATTGTTAACTTTTAAGGAATTAATTTGATTAATTATTACTCAATTCCAATTTGTTAAATTTAATTAATAATATTGCTTGTAATCTGTTGCGACAATTTCTCTGATTAGATAAAGCATACTCATTTTTACAGTAAGTGCTCAAATGAAAATATCACAATAATGATAATAATACATTTTATTTGTCGAGCGCTTTTCTAAGTACTCAAAGACGCTTTACATGGAGAAAGAAAAAGAAAATCACAAAAGCAGCAAGAAACAAAATAAAAACACACAAGAAGGAAAAGACACTGCACTAAGCTAAACGTTAAAAGCAGAATAATAATACAATTTATTTGTAGCAAGAATATATAGCAAGAATAACAATAGCAAGGTTCTCAGTGAAGGAAAGTTGTGAGTTAGTGATTAAAGCAATTTGTTTTCTGTCTTTTACTCATGCTTTGCTTGTTGAGCACGGTCTGATATTTAATACAAGCAAATGTGATATACAGGCTAGATGTTGTCTGTGAATGTCACATTATGATTACATCACTGCGCCGAGGCATTATTTACAATTGTTCAACGGTCCAAAATAATCCCACTGTAATTTTCATTGTCAACATAACATAATCTGATTTTCCTAATGCTGAGACACCTATTAATGGGACTCGCGCACGTGCTCCTTGCTTTGATTGACAGCCGGGCGGCAGCACGCAGGCGCGGTGAGCGCTCCCGCAGACAGGGGGCGTCATGGCGTCCTGAGAAAGACAACACAGCCCGACACCGCACAGATCTTCGGCTGACATCGGGATTCGGGAGGAGAGAGGGGCAGTTTCGCCAAACATTAGACGCGATTTCGCTCTGCGCATCCCTCTGAACGGGTTTGGATGTGCACATCTCTCGGAGGAGGAGGACAGCCTTGTGACACCCGATCGAGAATTTTCCTTTTTCATCTGTATTTGATGCTGCTGCTCAGTGCTCGGTGATACAAAAGCAGGTGAGACCGAGGCGACCGCTCCTTTTTGGGATTCTGGTCGGAAATGTCGAGCGAGAAACCGGTTCTAGCACCGGGTTCCGCCTCGCTCACGGACCGAGAAGCCCCACTAGCACCACCGGGCTCGGGGCAGCAAGTCGTAACGGGCTCCGTTACCGGGGACATGATGGTGTCTGGATCGGGCGCCGTGGTTCTACCGGCCGGGGTGATAAACCCTTCGGTTCCGATCCGGAATATCAAGATGAAATTCGCCGTGCTCATCGGTTTGATCCAGGTCGGGGAGGTTAGCAACAGAGACATCGTGGAGACAGTTTTAAATCTGGTAAGCACACAGTCTGTTGAACGCATGTTTTATTGAGCGCGCATGGTGTTTATAAAGATGATGTCATGTGAGAATGGATTTCTTGATCAAATGCACTAAAGCCAGATATATTCCCCTGAGGAATGTCACCCTGCCTTTTGTTGACATCCCGTTCAGATTCATAACCACCAGTTTTGCTTTAGGGTGACCGAATAATTCATAATTCATTTTCCCTGCGTACTATCACAGAGTGATCGCTGCGTTTGTTTGGCGTGCGAAATTGACAGTGTATCAACACGCCGGCCTGCAACAATGACTCGCCAAATGCATTTTTCGTGGAAATGACAGCCTTCCAGATTAATAATCATCGCTTAGACGATATATTTAACACATGCGTATGTTATCAAACGAATATGGGTCCAGTTTGTATGTGTAAATATGACTGGTGGTCAGGAATTCATAGATTAGTTCTCATAGATATGTACAGCAGTGTGGGTGTAATTAATATTCAGGGCGCGTTAACGTGTCGTCTGTGATCCTCGTTATTTTTAAGCTGTATTATTGTGTTTGGCACCTGTTATGTGTCTGGCTATATGTTCGATAAGGCTGCTGTTTTTGCTCGTGGAGGCCACAGGCTGGTAAGCGAGGTGGATTAAAGCGGGCTTTAACTGAATTCTTGTTATGAAACGGCTTAGAAAACGCATTAACACAGATTCAGCAATGCCAGCTGCATGATGGGATGCTGGGAGCATCTTTGTTTTGAAGGAAGGGATGGAGATTTCGCTACCGACGTCCTTATCAATAATTACAATTGGCCGATCGAGCTAACTTAGGCCTTCTTAAAGCTGTATGAAACGATTTTAAATGCTACAATGTAAAAGTAATAAAAATCTGACCTCAGATAAAAGAAAGGTAATACGTGCTCAACAACAAACCAATATGAAACGCAGTGAACGTTATTTGTCAACGTTTTTATTTTCTTAAAACCAGCGGTTTATAAACTAGCCTAGTTCAACGTTAACAAATGATAAACATTTCACTTTGGTAAATTGCTAGTTCATCTTTATATAAAGAATGGAAGACGTTTTAATGGGTTAAAACATGGATTACATGGATCACAACGCAGTGAACGTTATTTGTCAATGTTTTTATTTTCTTAAAACCAGCTGTTTATAAACTGGCCTTACAAATGATAAACAATCCACTTTGGTAAATTGCTAGTTCATCTTTATGAATGGAAGATGTTTTAAAGGGTTAAAACATGGATCAAACGCAGTTAACGTTATTTGTCAATGTTTTTATTTTCTTAAAACCAGCGGTTTATAAACTAGCCTAGTTCAGCGTTACAAATGATAAACAATCCACTCAGGTAAATTGCTAGTTCATCTTTATGAATGGAAGATGTTTTAATGGGTTAAAACGCAGAGAGAGTTTGACAGGACAGGTTTTCTGAGGCTTTTACCTCAGGACAAATTATATTCACTTCTAAAAAGTTTTGAAAATACATAATCAGGTTATAGTTTAGCGACGAATATAGGCCCATATTATAGCTAGCTAGTATGCTATCAGTTCCTTAAACGCCGCGCGAAAACGGATTCACGTCATCCATCTCGACATCGGTTTAAAAACGTTATCGAAACCATTACCACGACTTGGCAAAACGGCTTGCGGTGTAATTATAAACATTATAGAGACAGTAAGCGTTCGATTTATAGTCACAATTGGTGTTTACTCTTTAATGGGTCATGGTGTTTCCGTCGGGTCGTTAATTTAGACTGCTGGATGTTTAGAAACATGTCTGTGGTGATTCCAGTGAGGGGATGCCGCAGCAGTTGCTCTATGCGCAGGGATGCAGAGTTCCTGTAGCCGTGCATGTGGAAGCAGGTGGAGGAGGAGGAGGGTGAGGAGGTGGAGGAGGAGGAGGGTGGGGGTTGCTGCAGTGGTGATGTGCTCTGAAACCTCGAGCCAACGCGATTTAAACCGAAGAGAGAAGCGCAGCTCCACAGAGGCGGTTCAATCTCTCTCCTGGCTGGATCTACTGGCGGGCCATGTGACTCCACTGAGTTCACTGTTCCAGATCGGTTTAGGAAATTATACCAACGTACTTCCTCCTATGTATGCTGTGCTTTGGCTAATACAAAGCGGGCGATGAACGTTTTAAACAAGAAGTCACTTGCCATAATGTCAGCTCTTAGCCCTTCTATTGTTTATTAGCTAATGGTTAAAGGAATACCCCACTTTTTTTGGAAATAGGCTCATTTTACAACTCCCCCAGAGTTAAACAGTCGAGTTTTACCGTTTTCGAATCCATTCACCCGATTTTCTGATTTTTAGAAGAATATCAGTAACCAGACAGTTTTTGGTCTCATTGACTTCCATAGTATATATTTTTTTCCTACTATGGAAGTCGATGAGACCAGAAACTGTCTGGTTACTGATATTCTTCTAAATATCAGAAAATCGACTCAATGGATTCGAAAATGGTAAAACTCAACTGTTTAACTCTGGGGGAGTGGTAAAATGAGCGTATTTCCCAAAAAAAGTGGAGTATCCCTTTAAATTTTGACCCACAACTATATAGCCTAGTAGTTTTTTGTCATGAGAACCTAACTTTGTCAAGAAGACCTTAACAAGTGCAACTTTCACATTTTAATATGAAATAGTTTTTTATTTATTATCTATATTCTTTTTTTTTTTTTTTTTTGGATCAATATTTGGAACAAATTCTAACGTTTTCCAATTGGCCATTTGGCAGCTGTAGATAGTTTCTAAAAAATAAAATTAAATCTATTAATAAATTGGAACTGATCTATTAATCATATTTGAAATGATGTGCATTGTAGGTCTGCTTCCTTCCCAATTCGTAACAATTAGTTTGATTTTTGCTAAATCGTACATATTTTACGAATTGGCCAAATCGTATGAATTCGTACGAATGAACTACCCCCGACTCCGCTAGACAAATCGTACAAATTCGTACGAGTGAGGTCGTATGTATTAGTACGATTTAGCCACTTTTTAATCACTCGTACGAATTGGTCGTGAGATAGCGTTGGAAATGCACATTAATACCATCCAGTTACTATTATACAATTGCAAGTCACCACAATCCATCAGTCATTAATAAAAGCGTTTTCGACTAAAGAAAAAAAAAACATGTTTTAATTCATTTTATTCTTGCAACAGTAACGATAACTGTAGCAATTGTGGTATTTTGGCAGATATTATGGTTTCCATTGTTTTTTAATGCTGGTCAATAGGGAAAGAGAGAAGCATTGCACAGTGTTTGGCACAATGCCGATACACAACTGTAGGTGGGGTAGACCTTATGTATTATTCAGCTTTGTCTGAAACCGCTGCTTGTGCCCGAGTACAGCCGGTATTGATGGATGGTAAATGCCACTTAGCAGAGCAGATGTAGCGATCACCTTAATTAATTGGCGATTCCGCAGGGCTTGGGTGAAATCTATGCGTTTCAGGTAAAAAAGATACACCGAACAGGATTTGGTTGTTCTACTTTTGAAGGTGTTGTGAAGTAATTTGAATATGATAGGGCTCGTCTTTTGCCAGTTCGTGGCAGCTTCTGAGGGCTTTTTATTTTCTCCAGTGTTTCCCTGCTTGCAATTGAAATTCAGACCAGAGAACACATGTTGTGAAGCACTGCTGTTAGACCCTGAATGTAATTAGACTCGTCCTCAACCTCGTGGCCTTACAGTGGTATGCCAGACATCCCTGCCACCCAGCTTCTGAACAAATGACACACGCAGGAGGTGTTGAGAGGGCTTGAGGGATGAACGGGTGTCCTCTTCATAAGGGCAGTTCCTTAGAATCAACATCAGGGTGTCCGCAGGCTTTTAAAAAGTGATAAATCAAAATTGTCAAATTTAAGGCCATTAAAAAATGTTAAATGTAGTCTGAGAGGTATTATTTTTTTTCAGACTATCAGGTTTCCTATTCTGTGTTTGCGTTAGTCCGTTTAAATATGGGCTTAAGCTAATCTGTGCACAAAGATCTTTCGTCTCTGTCTATGTTTGATGCTGCTGACGCCATATTCACTGGTCGATCGACATCATCTGTGAACAAATGATCACCCGGATTTAGACCTATATTGTATTTATATAAAGCGTTCACAGGCAAATTTGCTTCATGTTTAGGTCTATATTGCTTTTATTTCACCGGTGTCGAAATCAGGCAAACATGAATGTCAGGAAACACGATTCCTGGCTGCGTGTCAATATCCACGGATCACTGGATCTTTAGTGAGTTGTAAGGAACACTATATTGAATCCAACATTTAGTTTAAATTGATAAAATTGTTTGTTTTAGTCGCATTTTCGCAGTTTCCCCTATTAAATCCTGTCACGCAGCAGATCTTTTGCCTTTTTCATATGTTATAAATGTCAAAATCTGTGTAAATAATAGAAAGGTTGCTGCTGATTAACACTTAATTCAGTGTCGTGATGGTTTTAAAAAAAATTCTGAAGGTAGTAAAAAAGGTATTAAAAAGTAGTAAATTTAACTTAAGGAATACTGTATATACCCTGAACATACAAGCATGCAAATGATCTATAAAACACACATGCAAAGCCTAGCTGCCAGATGTATTTCTGTATGGTCTATTTTCAAATCATCTCTGTTTTATGTGTAGAGAGGGCCACGGTGTCTTTTATTTAGCGTGGATCACAGGAAGACTTCCCTGACTGTATGTATGCAGGGCTCAGCTCTCTCCCTGTGGATCTGACATAGTTACTATTGTAGTCGTAGCTGCAGTCTTGCTGAGTTCACCCTCAGATAAATCAGGAAACGGGCTTCGTCGTACTGTATTACATTAATCCTGTACTGGAAATATGTAGGCTGCAATTATAATATTAGTGGCAATTTGGGTGCGTGGCGAGGGAGATGCAATGTTGTTCATGATACAGTAATTTTATTTGCTGTGTGGTCGTCCTTTACCTCCCGCCATTCACTTTCTTCTGTGAGAGGCACACTGAGCCAATCTGCTCGCTGTCTCTCATCCCCCCCCCTTACACACACACGTAACACACACACATGCACAGACCGCCACCGAGGGCCTGACGTTTAGACTCCCCTGCCATTAGCAAAGCATCATAGTTGCTATGGAAACGGCACCATGGGATTGTGCTGCTTTCTTCCCACCATACCAACTGTTGTCATCTCTTCCCGGCCAACTGGATCAGCTCTGCGATCTGGACTGGAGGATGTACAAAGTAGTTTATTTGACACTAAATCGACTGGCGTGTGCAAGTAGTAAACGTTTTAAAGCAAGTAAACGAGATTAGATTTCATCTTAAAAACGTATCATAATCAGTGTCAAGCATTTTGTCTGTCCACAATGGAAATGAAAATGCAAACCAATTGGAAAATATCTTTAGTTTAAATATAGCCAGACCGATATTATCGGCCGATATTAGGCATTTTCCAAAATATCGGTATCGGCAGTTATAATTGCCGATAAATGAATATTTAAAAAATTAAATAAAAACGGACGAAACACGCTTCAATCATCTCTCCTTGGCCTGTTATATTGATATGTAATGTATGTTTTACAATTTGCAGTATGATGTTATCTATAATGCTAAATCATAGACTAGCTAACCACAAAGCTAGCTAATGCCACTATCATCAGTGGAAGACCGCTAACGTTAACATTAATGAGCTTGGAAAACACAATGAACTTTTTCTGCCTAAATAAAGTAATGATTACTGTATTTATAACTAGCATATCTCTAGTTACAGTCCCTGCATTGTAAAATGTAAGTTATACTTGCGAGGAGTGAACATTTAGACAGAGAGAAAAAGTATCAAACGTATCTTGTGCAGAAAAGTTAGCTTTTCTTTTACACGTGTGTGAAATCCAACAATATTTAATAAAAAAAATATAGTCCGATATATCGGATTTTAAAACCCCAAAATATTTGTATCGGCATCGGCCTTCAAAATCCTGTATCGGTCGGGCTCTACTTAACATACAGTTACACTTCCATTCAGAAGTTTAGGGTTGGTTAAATGTTTGTATATTTTGTTAAAGGTGCATTGCGCAACATTTCATGTTAAAAATAGCCGTTTTTCTAGCCCATACATGCTTAAACAATCGCCTGATGGGCTGAATGAGCCCTTCTCTGATCACTGCGATCGCCTCTATAATCCTCTACAGTGAAATAAATAAGAATAAGAAGCATTGAGAACTTTGAGCCTTGTTAGTGGTATTAACTAGCGCCACTAGTAACAGTTAACCACTAAACAGTTTTTAGAGATAAAACTCTTTACATTCGATTATCATGAAAACAAATCTCAGAGTACGGTCGACTAGGTACCGATGTGTTATTTGACCAAAGGTTCATTGTTCGCCAGAGTTCTCCTTTAACCCTCTGGGGTTCTTCGTTTAATAGTCACACTCGGGACCTTCGGGTCAAAATTGACCCGAAGGGCGGGATTCATATTTAAAAAAGAAATTCATATATTTTTTTTACTTGTTTTTTTTAATAATATTTTTTCTTTTCTTTTTTGGTGTTTTGAGGAAAATTAAAAAAAATATATATATATATATAATTAGTATTAATGCAATAATTATGACCAAATTTTCCCCCATTGAATATAATAGAAAAAAATATTTAAAATTTTTTAAATTTTTTTTTAAAGCTGTATTTCATTTTGGAGTCAAGCCTAGGCCTCATAAAAGCAATTTTTGAAATCAGATGGATGCCATCTGGTGGACAAACTGAGCATTTTAATAATCTGAATTTTTTGGTGTGTTTGTGTATAAAAGTGTGTGTGTGTGTGTGTGTGTGTGTGTGTGTGGATGTGTCTGTTTTGCACTCTTGATGTTTTATAGATTCACCCCTTCACTGTTGTGTGCTTTTTTTCAAGATCGTGGCTGATTTGTAGATTGTACGTACAAAAAAACTCAGTATTTACACATTTTTGCCAATTTCCCATTCATTTTCCATGCGGGTCATTTTTGACCTGAAGGTCCTGAGTGTGACTATTTTTTTTACGATCACTTAGACTTTTCAAATCCTGTCCCCAATTTTTTTGGGTGTTCATATACCAAGTACCAATAAAGTCACCAAGTTTCGGACCATTCCGATGAAGCTACGATTTTTAACATTTTTTATTTAAACGCTTCGGGTCATTATTGACCCAAGGGGTTAATTTAAAAAAACAAACAAACTTGTGCATGTGGCGAGGCTCTGTGCTATGTCACTTTATCACTTCAAAACTAGTTAGAATGCATTTTAATATTAAAATATGCGTGTATGCATATATATTTGTGCTTTTTTAACCAGATCTAATGCAAAATATAATGATTGTGACCCTCAGTTTGTATCTTAAATACACATTAGGAACATCTTTGTTTTTTCGCTCTCTCGTGGCTGAGTGGTTGTTGTCTGTCCAAAGGGATCATCTCATTATTCACATCCGCTCTGCCGAATCACCAAGGTCAGGATGCTCTGCACAGTCAGCACAAACAGCAGCACAGCTCTATATCGCTCGTTCAGGACGTAGCCATGCATGGACCGCTCAGCGTAACACAAAGTACATGCAAATCTTCACGGGATCCGTAATCTCTAAGGTCAAAAGAGCACAGGGGAGCGTGAGGTGACACACACACGTGACCTATAGGATCGGTTTGTTTGCCTGCAGAACTAAACAATAGAGACGCGGATATGAAATCAGATAAGCCACATAATCAATTAATTAATTGTTTAGCGTACATTTGCATTTCAGGGATCCAGCAGATGTGACAGTAGCTAATGAGTATGAGAACAAAGCCACGCTAATCTTCTTTACCTCCTACCGTAAGACTGATCTCTTGCTTTAATGAAAGTGCTCGCATTAACCTGTGACAGGGCTACATCATCGGTCAACGCTGAAAGCTTTCTCTCTGCCACGGTTAAGTTACATGTTTTGTGGATTTGAGGTCATGTATATGCTAATATTCATGATGAACACTTTTAGAGGTCAGTATGAAAGTCAGTCTCATTCTCACCAAGGCTGTATTTATTTATTTGTATTTATTCTATGTATTTTAGGGGTGTAACGATACCCTCATGTCACGATACGATATTATTGCGATACTCCAAG
This sequence comes from Cyprinella venusta, assembly GCA_038021265.1. NCBI lineage: Eukaryota > Metazoa > Chordata > Actinopteri > Cypriniformes > Leuciscidae > Cyprinella > Cyprinella venusta. The sequence goes on from CM075882.1 coordinate 1,007,081, forward strand.
ACATGATAAAAGGTTAACAAAATGTGTAGTGTTGATTAAAATGCTAACTTTGATATTACATTGAATAGGCTTGGATGCGGTGGACAATGGTGACACCAGAATAACAATATTCATGATTCTGAAGCTGAAAATACAGAATTAGTTTAGATGATTATTCTTGCACTTTTTCTGACTAGATATATGTAACTTAGATATATTTAAAATAATGTAGGCCACTTTTTACTGGTTACATAAGTCATTTGGCATTATCAGGGCCCACAAATATTCCCCTATTGCATTATTATACATTATAATCAAAAGTAGTTTAAAAGGGACATATCATGCAAAATCCACTTTTTAGCCCTTAAATGCATTATGTTGTATATTTGGAGTGTTTATAAGTACAGAAAAGATGAAATTATTCTCTTCAGGTGCTTCGTTTATGTCTTTTTTTATTTTGTTTTGGTCATATTTTTCAACCTGTTCAGATTTTTCTGCTCTCTATGACGTTTTTTAACAGTATTAACTGACTAGATATATTTAAAATAATGTCTGACGCTTTTTACTGGTAATTTCAGGACCCACACATATTCCCCCATTGCATTATTATACATTATAATCAACATTATATATAGTAGTTTAATGTAGTACTGACACTAAAACCTTTGTGAGAATTTTTTTCTCACGGTAATTTTTATTTTGGGGGTACATATTGTTGCATTTTTGTATTGTGGCACGATATATTGTTAAACCCCTAATGTATTTACTGTAATTATTAAATCACTTATATTATAAAATATTACTATGATTTAAAACAACTATTGTCTATTTTTATATATTTTAAAATGCAATTTATTCCTGCAAATCTGATTTAAAATGCAATTTAAAATGAAAAATTTAAATTTCTGATTTAAAATGGAAATTTATTCGTGCAAATCTGACACTGAAGACTCCAGTGTCCTTCAGGAATTACTTTATAACATGCTTAATAACATATTTCCTATCATTATCAAAGTTGAAAATGGTTGTGCTCAGTGCTGTTTAATATTCTTGTGGAAACCGCAATAGTTTTTCCAGTGTTTTTTTTCTTTGTTTGTTAATAAATTGATTCAAAATACTTAATGTAAATGTAAATGGACTGCATTTATATAGCGCTTTCACAAACCCAATGGCCACCAAAGTGCTTTACATTTGCCTCATATTCCCTCACTCATTCATACACCGACGTTCATGGGAAATATACTGCGTCCTTGCTGAATAAAAGTATACATTTCTTAAAAAATCAAAAACAAATTCTTACAGATTACAGATTGTCACTAGAGTCCACTGGATCTAAAAAAGATTTGTCTTTCCTCCAATATGACCAAACTTCCTGTTTCAATGTAAATTGTTTGAGCTTGAAGGGTAACATCTGTCTTTGTGAAGACCTTGAGACAGGAATTTCATTAAACCTGGCGGTTTCATTAGAGAACAAGTGCATACAGGCAGGGTGCAGCTCCTAACATTCGTCATTATTGACTTCACTCATTAGTTATGTAGATGGAAGTGATTCGTACACTTGTCTGACGCGGCGGAGAATGCTTTGTGAGCTATATATCGGGATAGATTAATTCATAACAAGGCAGAAGGGCCGCTTTTTTCTTCAAAAGTGCTTTATGGCAGTTCTGGTAAATATTTGATGTAGTGAGATAAGTCAGTACTGTGAGTTTTGGTGTAAAAATGATTAGTTTTTAGTAGGGCTGTGCAAAAATTAATCGCGATTAATCGCATCCAAAATAAAAGTCTGTGTTTACATATATTTGTGTGTGCTGTATATAATTATTTTGTATAAATAAATACACACACATGCATGTTAGGGATGTTAGCAAAATAAAAGTTTGTTTTTACATAATATATGTGTATGTAGTGTGTATAATTAATTTGTATATATAAATACACACACATGCATGTATATATTTAAGAAATATTTGCATGTATATACTTTATATATATTTATACATAATTAATATTATTTATAAATATTAATATTTGACATATTAATAACACATTTTTCTTAAATATATACATGCATGTGTGTGTGTATTTATATATACAAATTAATTATACGCACTACACACACATATATTATGTAAACACAAACTTTTATTTTGCTAACGATTAATCGTTGCCCATCCCTAATGCATGTATTTATTTAAGAAAATGTGTTATTCATGTATAAAATATTTATATTTATATAATATAGATTATGTATTTAAATATATTTACAGAATTTTAGCGCAAATAATTCTTAAATATATACATGCATGCATAGGTATTTATATATACAAAATAATTATATACAGCACACACAAATATATTATGTAAACACAGACTTTTATTTTGGATGCGATTAATCGCAATTAACTTTTGCACAGCCCTAGTTTTTAGATATAAAATGATTTGGGATGTTCTACATGAACATCGTTGCTCTACATGTCCGAATTGATGTTACGTTTGACAAAAAAACAAACAATCAGACACGACTAGATGACATTTACTTTAGTGTGCTTTTACAAAATGTTGATGTACACACACAAAGTCACCAGTAAAGAAGCGTATAGCATCACTCAGTATGTGTCTGATTTGTTGGGAAGGTCGACGCTGAACATCTGCGGGTCTCAGCTTGCCGTGTCCATATTTTATCCTCGGGCAGATGGACATAAAGCAAGGACACTTGCATTGATTAAAATCTTGTTAAAGGCGAGCACATGACTATATTTGATGTGCAATACTACAATATTCTTTACCTCGAGCTATAATGCCTTTTATTGATTGGAATTCAAGACAACCTTGTAGTACTCCGCTCATTTCCCTTTTGACTTGAATATAATATGTTCTCTTTCTCCTGTGACCGAGCGGTGTGTTTTCCCCTCATAACCGTATCATCTTCGTGCTTTTTTTGACATGTTAGCTGCCCGTGGCGAGCACGACTGGCTTTTAGCACCTGTCCACACCATGACCATTGACATTTGCTTCCCCATTGATCATTGCAAATGATCGTGATTTTAATGGTAAAAATACTACAGTAAAAACTGTGACCGTATTTTCCGCACTATAAGGCGCACCGGATTATAAGGCGCATAAGATACTGCACTCTTAGAAGAAAAGGTTCTATATAGGTTCTATAAGGTTCTAAAGCGCTACGTATTTGGAACCCCTAAAATGCAATGGGTGTGAATGATCACAAAATTCAAGATATGGGGGTAAAAAAATCTAATTAATCAATATCACACGAAGAGTGCCATTTCAGTTTATATCCTCCAAAAATCAGCATGATTAAAATGTGATCTTAAATACTACAACAGTTTAATAAACAATAATTTAATTACACCTACAAAATGTTGCAGAGTAATGTAATATATGAATGAATAATAGCCTATAAAGAACCTTTGTGCCAGAAGTGTTCATTCTTGTCATTATTGAACCTTTTTTTAGCATAAAATGTCCTTTGGAGTTGAGTAAAGAACCCTATGCTACATATGAAGAGTTTGGTTCTAAAACGCTATAAATCCATTTTGATGAATTTGAGTAAAACTGTGTTTTCTTTAGCAAGAAAATGGGAAGACTAAAAGCGTGATTCAATTAACAAATTGATCCATATATAAGATGCACCGGATTATAAGGCAGACTGTCGTTTTTTTTAAAAAAAATTAAAGACTTTTAAGTGCGCCTTATAGTGCGGAAAATACGGTAATTTGTTAACAGAACCTTTCCTTACAATATACGGTAAATAACCGTGATAGATCTATTTTACTGTAAAATACCGCTAAATTTACAGTTTTTAGAGTGAAAATGAACAACTCGTATAATTTGCAGTGAAAAAAACATAAATTGACATTCTCACAATTCCCTGCGTGACACTTCGCATGTGATTTTTGTTGAAATTACTTGTTTCTTCATAGTTTGCTTAGTCTTTTTCTAATCAGTCATGCATATTGTTTTATGTGACATTTAATGTTGTTAAATGAATTTATTGCCCTTTTAAAATTTCATATGTGTCATGGTGTTTAATGTTTGAGTGAATGATGCTGTGCAGCTTCTATATAATAATAATAATAATAATAATAATAATAATCTTGTGGAAGAGCTGCATTTGAAGAGCTTCCAAATATCATGTGACTTTCATCACTGCTGTGATTGGCGGTTGTCAGTGTATTATAATGGTACAAAACAGATATTAATACTTATATTGGCCGATAATTTAATATTATATCAGATAATGAAATACGGAAAGTTAAGTCTGTAAAATCTTGTTACCGTAAAGTCTTGCTACTGTATTTATACAGTAAATTTCTGGCAACCGCAACTGCCGGTATTTTACCGTAAATTGAACACTTTTTTTTTTTTTTTTTTTCCAGTGTGGACTGTAATGTTTTTGCCCAAAGTGAGCTCAATTTCCCTGTGGCTTGATATATTAATCGGATTCATAGTATTTGTCACATTGTGTCTGGTTATGATGTGTTAAGGGCCATTCACACAAAGGATGATAACTATAATGTTTTAGTAATCGTTCTGTTTCTCTGAGAGTAGGGAAGTCCACGCTAGCCTACAACTGTAATGACATCATTGGAATGACTTTCACAATTATGTTTTCTAGCTGATGAACAATAAACATGGACGGCAAATCCAAATCCATCTGATTATAAAGAGCTTGAGCATGTAAAGTGTTGGAGAAAATTACTGCAGCACTCGCTTTAATAAAAACAACCTTGTCATCCATTGTTGTGGATTTACTGTGGATCAATACTGATTTACCACCATTTGTTTCTTTTTAAATCCATCTGTATTCATGCATCTGCCATGAAAATGCAAGCATAGATGTTGGTATGGCGATAAAAACAAATAAATAAATCGTCCGTTAGTGTGGATGCTAATATAGTTATCGTCATAATAAGCTCCCTTAAGCACATTTGACCATGTTTAAATCCATATTTGCTCAATATCAGTGCAGAAAATTATAAAAATATCTGAAGATTCAGCCTAGGTCTGGGCTAGATGCACAAACATCATCCTTTCCACATGATTTTCATCTTGACCTTTTTTTTTTATTTAAAAAGGCTGCACATTTAACTTGATAAGGTTGCAACTTGGGCAGTAGCCCCTTTTAATAAGAGCTTTCCAAATTGAGAGGCTCTTATGAAAGAAGAGGGTTTAAAGGGATACTTCAGGATTTAGCATTAAGCTTTGTATTAGTAGTAAACCTGTAGTATTTTCGAATTACCGTGCTTTCCACCCTCATATCCCCCTGAGACGAGAGATTTATGTATTTTTTGTCTGGAAAAACGATTTTTGCGTCATCTGAGGATGTTTTGTCCAGAGTCTAAAGACTCCAGTCAGTAGTCGGGTCTGTCCCGCATGTCCTCAACCCGCCCATAGAGGGCGATCTCACTCACAGAATGAACACATAGTGTCGGCCATCTTGTTTTGGAAGCTAAGCTAAGCTAGCAGGCTCTTGTTCTGTGGAGAAAGCTGAGTAGTCAGGGTTACCATCCTCTTTTTCCCGGACATGTCCGGCCGTCGATGTCTGTGATTCAGCTTTTGCTTTTTCATTGTTTACATGCACAGCTTTTGTTTCAATCTAAACGAATTCGTTCCGATTGGTGAATCTGAATCTGAAGAACGCAAAAGCCCAATCCCGGACATTTTGGGCGATCTCCAAACACATTTTCAGGCATGGAGACTCACTAGTAGCCTAGACTTGTTGTTTAACGACTGCGCTCTGTTACCGGTAGGCGTGGCCTCCTAGGGCAGCGAAGCAAGTGCATTCTGGGAGTTGTAGTCTTTCATCCACATAAGCCAAAAATACATTTTCTGGCTTTTCTCAGTCTAGAAAGCTCCAAATTCACATTTCTTCTACATTTTCAAATACCAGAGGTGAAGTATCCCTTTAAGAAAAGAACTGTAGCATAATACCAGATCAGTCCAGTGTTCCTGCCAATTTTGGAGCCAGTGCCCCATCGTGACGTATTTCCAGCGGCGCTTCACTATCCAGGGCCGTCTTTACAAAGCTTCATGAGCACGACTCTTATCTCTGCTAATGAGAGTCTCTATACATGTAATCTCTCTGCTATTGGAGAGCCATTTTAAAGCAGATAAGTTGGTATTGTCTATCATCGAGCTTCTGCACTCTGGGAACGATTCTCTCCAGTATCCCTGATCTTTCTGGATGAGAGCCCAGAATCTGACACCGAAGTTAGAATTTTGAGTCGGAGACGATCATAAATTTGCTCGCGTTTGACGGCAGCAGAATCCTAACCTCAGCGTAAGTGAAACATGTACCATATGGAGTGTATTTTAACTGAATCATTCCACACTCGTTTGACGCTTTCAGCTGTCCAATGGGAAATAAAGTTAGTAAAGCGGTTCGCAGCTGTTACTGTTATACTGTTATAGTTGTTTTGCCTGGTTTTGTGTAGTGGAAAGTTTTGGAGAGGTTTAGCAACACAAATAAAGGGTGAATAGAGCCCACTAGGGCTATTGGAAATATATATTTCTCGTGCCTCTTGTAATCGCTCAATCAGGGTTTCAATGATGGGAAGTGTTTGCTGCAAGGTCAAAAACAGATTCACTGCTGTCAGAGGCCAGACAATGTGAATGTAATGGGCAGACCTTTTCATAGAACTTTTCGTGGTTAAATGGATACTTCAGGATTTAGCATTAAGCTTTGTATTAGTAGTAAACCTGTAGTATTTTCGAATTACCGTGCTTTCCACCCTCATATCCCCCTGAGACGAGAGATTTATGTATTATTTTGTCTCTGATCACGCAAAAATCTTCATTTTGCCTCTTCGGAGGATGTCTAGAGGCTAAAGAGTCCAGTCAGTAGTCGGGTCTGTCCCGCATGTCCTCAACCCGCCCATAGAGGGCGATCTCACTCACAGAATGAACACATAGTGTCGGCCATCTTGTTTTGGAAGCTAAGCTAAGCTAGCAGGCTCTTGTTCTGTGGAGAAAGCCGAGTAGTCGGGGTTACCATCCTCTTTTTCCCGGACATGTCCGGCCGTCGATGCCGTTCTCCCTCACTCGTCCCGCTCGCCACAGGAAACATGATGAACGGCGACTGTAGAATGCAAAAGCCCAATCCCGGACATTTTGGGCGATCTCCAAACACATTTTTGGGCAGACTCATCACTAGTAGCCTAGACTTGTTGTTTAACCCTCTGGGGTTAACCCTCTGACACTCGGGGCCTTCGGGTCAAAATTGACCCGAAGGGCGGGATTCATATTTAAAAAGAAAATCATTTTTTTTTACTTGTTTTTTTATAATATTTTTTTCTTTTCTTTTTTTGGTGTTTTGAGAAAATTTCAAAAATAAAAAAAATTATAATTAGTATTAATGCAATAGTTAAGATCAAATTTTCCCCCATTGAATATAATAGAAAAAAAAAATATATATATATATATATATATATATATTTTTTTTTTTGCTATATATATATATATTGCTGATTTGTAGATTTGTATTTTCACATTTTTGGCAATTTCCCATTCATTTTCCATGCGGGTCATTTTTGACCCGAAGGTCCTGAGTGTGACTATTTTTTTTACGACCACTTAGACTTTTCAAATCCTGTCCCCAATTTTTTGGGGTGTTCATATACCAAGTACCAATAAAGTCACCAAGTTTCGGATCATTCCGATGAAGCTACGAATTTTAACATTTTTTTTATTTAAACGCTTCTGGTCATTATTGACCCGAAGAACCCCAGAGGGTTAACTACTGCGCTCTGTTAGCGGTAGGCGTGGCCTCCTAGGGTAGTTTTTCATCCACATAAGCCAAAAATACACTTTCTGGCTTTTTCTCAGTCTAGAAAGCTCCAAATTCACATTTCTTCTACATAAATGACCCATTTTAAATACACATTCATCTTTCCAGAGGTGAAGTATCCCACTCTTTTCCTATAGGCAGTGTAATGGGTTGTACACATTCTGCATAGCACCTGGCTCCCAATTTCTCTGAATAATCAGAACCTGTTTTGTCTAGACGAGAGGCACAAATGCTTGGATAAGCGTAAAGAAAACAATCATAAAATAAAATGACAAATGAATTGAAAGATTCTGACTCCCGACTCGAGTGGACCGTCTTTGTCACACCATCTGATAACAAAGCTCCTGCTTCTGCTGAAATGATTGAATTTGAAAATAGATTTGATGGTTTTCAGCTGCAAACAACTTTGGGAACAATAATGGGAAAAAACAAATACAAGTGCGTTCATTGCTACATATTCATGTTTTAATTTTTGGATTAACGGCCATTGCGCTGCGAACGAAACGTAATGGAGTTCAGTTGTTTTGCAAGTAGTTATTTTCCAGCTTGAATTTGGGAATGTCACAATCAAATCTCCAGATATGTCGTTGGATAAAACTCTTTCTGGTTCCCGATAGTGAACAAAGTTGTCTCTATTTAGCTCAGACATCCAGCGCTGGCAGGAATGTCATGTACTTCCAGGCATTACAAGCCTCTTGGACGCTGTGATCGGCAGGTATGAGTCGGATAAGCTGTTCTGCATCAAATGAGATGTTCTTGAGGAGAAAATCAGGGCTCAAAATACGCTTATAGCTGTAAACAACTCCCCGAATTGTGGTTTCTTGGGATATTTAAGACGCAAGTAAGGAACATTGGTGTTATCATTTTGGATATTTGAGTATCTGTCGAAATAAGGTACTTTATATTCAGCATAGATTTCACATTAACATTAACCAGTCAAGCGTCACTGCTGTGTTGGTACACATGACATTTGCCAATTTTATTTTGATTCACACACTTTTTCATTAAATTCTAATTTGATTCAGTTCAATTTATTGCTGATTCACTGCCATTCAAAAGATTGTGATCCTTCAGATTTAAGAAAAATCTGAAAGTATATACTTTATATTTATTTATACATAATTAATATTATGTATAAATATAAATATTTGATATATTAAGAACACATTTTTCTTAAATATATACATGCATGTTTGTCTATTTATATATACAAAATAATTATACACACTACGCCCACATATATTATGTAAACACAAACTTTTATTTTGGATTTGATTAATCGCGATTAATTGTTTGACAGCCCTAGTATAAATATATATATATATATATATATATATATATAATAATTATACACTGTGCATCCACATATATCATGTAAACACAAACGTTTATTTTGGATGCGAATAATCGCGATTAATCGTTTGACAGCCCTAAAATTAACATATTAATTCAGTGAGTAAGGAAAGATTCATCTTTGTTTGAGATTGAGTCTTTGAATGATAACTTTAAAAGCACAGAATCAAAAAAGTAATTTGTTCATGAATCAGACTAGTCGTGCTTTATATTTTTGATTCACTAAAAAAAACTGGTTCATAAGAGTCATTTGTCAGTGAATCGAATACTGGTCACGATTCATGTCATCTTTTGAGGGCAACGCAAGGTGAGATGCGTCTTGTGTTTATTGCTAAATGCCTTCACATACCATCACATTCAATTAATGTTCAAATGAAAATTACAATCAATCTGAAAATGTATATTTTGACCCAATTGTAAAAGATTGTCGAATAGCTGGAAAACGTAGCTGTAAAAAGCTCTTTTTCAGACACCCCACCCAAACAACAAACCTCTCTCAAAGTAACACAAAGGCATTTGATGCACATTGGCTTGTTTTGTGAGTGTGTGCGCTGTCTGTGTAATATCTAACACATCAGTACATGCACGACTAGATGTCCGTCTCCTCAAAGGAATCGCTAAAAGGTCATATTTCTTTAATTCAGTGCTTTTCAGAAAAGAGGTTCATTTCTCCATGAGCATGATCCAGACAGCGACGGATCTATTATAGAAAAGGGCAGCTGGGAGAAAATATGCTTTTAGAGTCCCACTGTCCAACTGTTCGCATTTACTTGCTTGTGTCTACTTTTTAAGTGTGTGTGTGTGTGTGTGTGTGTAGGGAGATGTTATCGGATTGAGTAACCAAGGGCTCGGATTCATTTTGAACTCTGCACAGGTATGTAGAGGCGTGTGTCTTTGTTCGTGAACGAAACCGGGGTCTTTCTGCTGCAAAGAGTTTCGCTGATACTAGAGTCTGGGTCACACACACACACACACACACACACACATTTTTTTGTGATGCAGACAGCCAATTGCATTCTCCACCACACTGCATATGATCCTGGATTTGCTGATTTTTCACTGCACCCGCCCCAACCCCCCACCACACACACACACACACACACACACACACACATCTTTCTTGTACTTGGTGAGAGTCATATGAAATTCATGTTGGCCTAGTTTTTTGCCTGCCCGCTGTCTGCACCCGCTAAAAGCAGCATGGCATGCGTTGTGGACAGAATTAAACAGGCTCCGATGATGCTTCACCCCAGCTGGTGTTCTTGTTTTATCTACACACTGGTTATTTGAACCCAATTTTGGGTACAATATGGACAAACCCAACTATTGGGTTAAAATTGTAATTTAAAAATGTAACCCAATGGCTGGGTTTGTCCATATTTTACCCAAAATTGGGTTAAAACAACCCAGCATTTTTTAGCGTGTAAAGATTCTGCTGAAGGGTCCATGTGACTCTATAAGCCTGACAACTTATCGTTGAGTTATTACAAAATATAAAGCAGATAAATCCCAACTGCATTTATATATTTATTTAAATAGTGCAGTATGTATTATCTACACTCTAAAAAATTCTGGCTTATTTCAACCCAAATTTGGGTCAAATATGGACAAACCCAAATGTTTGGTTAAAAAATGTACGATACAGTTGAAAGTGAAAGTTGAAGTTGGGTTCAAATTTTAAATTATATTTTTAACCTAACATTTGGGTTTGTCCATATTTTACCCAATTTTGGGTTAAAAATGTAATTTCTAATTTTAATTAAACTTTCACTTTCAACTGTACATTTTTTAATTACATTTTTAACCCAATAGTTGGGTTTGTCCATATTTGACCCAATTTTGGGTTTAAAATGTCATTTATAATTTTAACCCAACTTCAACTTTCACTTTCAACTGTACATTTTTTTAATTACATTTTTAACCCAACATTTGGGTTTGTCCATATTTGACCCAATTTTGGGTTAAAAATGTAATTTATAATTTTAACCCAACTTCAACTTTCACTTTCAACTGTACATTTTTTAGTTACATTTTTAACCCAACATTTGGGTTTGTCCATATTTGACCCAATTTTGGGTTAAAATGTCATTTATAATTTTAACCCAACTTTCACTTTCAACTGTACATTTTTTTAATTACATTTTTAACCCAACATTTGGGTTTGTCCATATTTGACCTAATTTTGGGTTAAAATGTAATTTATAATTTTAACCCAACTTCAACTTTCACTTTCAACTGTACATTTTTTAGTTACATTTTTAACCCAACATTTGGGTTTGTCCATATTTGACCCAATTTTGGGTTTAAAATGTAATTTATAATTTTAACCCAACTTCAACTTTCACTTTCAACTGTACATTTTTTTAATTACATTTTTAACCCAACATTTGGGTTTGTCCATATTTGACCTAATTTTGGGTTAAAATGTCATTTATAATTTTAACCCAACTTCAACTTTCACTTTCAACTGTACATTTTTTTAATTACATTTTTAACCCAACATTTGGGTTTGTCCATATTTTACCCAATTCTGGGTTAAAAATGTAATTTATAATTTTAATCCAACTTAAACTTTCACTTTCAACTGTACATTTTTTAGTTACATTTTTAACCCAACATTTGGGTTTGTCTACATTTAACCCAATTTTGGGTTAAAAATGTAATTTATAATTTTAATTCAACTTTCACTTTCAACTGTACATTTTTTAATTACATTTTTAACCCAATAGTTGGGTTTGTCTACATTTTACCCAATTTTGGGTTAAAACAACCCAGCATTGTTTAGAGTGTGGGTCATTCAAACCTGAGATAAATAGTCATTCTAATAGTTTAACCCTAAAAATATGTTACAATGCAGCTTTATTCATCGCTGAGGAGCAATTTAATGTATCTTGCAATAATTTAACCCACATCAGTTTTGGGAAATATTTAGGATAAATGAAGTTACCGCCAGAAGGTCTCGCAGTGAACTCAGTCTGGCCCGCTAAAGTCTTCTCCTGTCCTCCAACATGCCCTCTGGCGTACTCGCCGCTCTGACTCACTCTTCGTCTGGCGTTAGACTGGAGGAGGGAGGGCGGGAGAGAGAGTCACAGAAAGAACAAGAGTGAGGAGTGAGGCAGCCGTCGACTCTTGTTTCCAGCTCTGCGGGGCCATTGTGTTGCATGCTGGGGGAATAAACAGCTCAAGAGGGTTATTTAGGACCCACATTATGTCGGTTCTGGTGCGGAGAGCACAGGCCCGCGGGTTGGAAGGGAAAGATAAGCCCGACGAGAGGATTTGAGTCCTGGCAATGCTGGTCTTTGACTCATTATCACTTTGTGCGTTCGAGGTGTCGCTCCATTAGCTGTGGAGAGCTCACAGAACGGGGGTTTGCTGATGTTGAGTCAGATCGGTAGAGCTAGATTTGAGCTTTTGCACAATATGTAATGTCAGAGAGCACACTTTTAACCCTTAGACCTGTTATAAATGAGAAAGTAATGCTTTTGAGATCAACAATGTCCTCTAATATCATTTTTTGTAGATTTTTAATGGTTATGTTCCTTGATTCACTTCAATTTGTTCTGTCCACCCTACAAACCAGCCAACCATTTAATTCCACATCGATTAAGGGTGGAAAGTGTTTGTTGCAGTCGGTGTTTTCATTGCAGTCCTGACTGCCCACGGGCTTCTGATGTATAGTTATGGGTAAAATGTTATGTTCGGCTTGTTTTCGTGTTTAGATAGATGTTGGGCCCATATTGCAGATCTTCAAACACTGGTTTGACTCCCATAAAGGCCGATTGCTGGCATTCACATTTGGCGGAAGTACAATATCTCACTTTCAGACTCTTTGTGTGTAGTCTTTTGTTTCAAGATTAGTATGTAAAACACAAAGAGACGCCCGGCTCTCTGGCCTAGTGTCAAAGCCTCGGTTGATGGGATTGCTTTTAATTAGCTTTTTATATTTAACATGCAAATCGAATCTCAAGGTCACATGTGTTTTTGTTGTAGAAATAAATTATTAAAAACGGTGTACATTTATTTTTTTTTTAAATAAAGGTGAAATTAAAAAAAAAATATTACATGACAAAATTCTGGATTAATTGAGAATCACGATTTTTCTTTTCAAATAATGATCACGATTCTCCCACGACACTTTCAGTGCAGCTTCAAAGGATTAAACGACACCAGATGATGAATAAGGGTCTTATCAAGCGAAACGATCGCTCATTTAATAAATAAATAACAAAGTTTAAGTTTTATAAGCTCAAATGCTCGCCTTGCTCGGTTTTGTGATGCGCGTTCGTGACTCTCCTGTTCGAACTCGTTCATCAAAATGAACAAATCTTTTTTCGAGTCATTTCATTCGTTGAATGAACCAAATGACTCCAAAAAAAGATTTGTTCACTTTAAGATTTCGTTCAGTTTCGCTTGATAAGACTCTTATTCATCGTCTGGTGTCATTTAAAGCCCTTTGAAGCTGCACTGAAACTCTCATTTGGACCTTGAACCTTTTGGTCCCCATTGAAGTCCATTATATGGAGAAAATCCTGGAATGTTTTCATCAAAAACCTTAATTTCTTTTCGACTGAAGAAAGAAAGACGTGGACATCTTGGATGGCATGGGGGTGAGTAAATTATCAGCAAAAGTTTTTTTTAAAAGTGAACTACTCCTTCTTCTTTTTTTAAGTATTATTAATTAAATATGGTGTCAGTGGCTGAGGTCGTTAGGACAGAGTTGTGTGTGTGCCTTCAACAACCATTACTGATGTTCTCTAATGTTCTCTGACATTATTTGATGGTTAATGCAGTGAGCACAGCGTGACCCAGCTCAGCTTTCTCTCATTAATATTATTATATTGTTCTTTCATTTGTGTTGAATATTTTGCAAGCTCATAAATGTATTCATATATTGTTGAAATATATATATTATGAATATAGACATCATTTGGCTTTATATTTAAGTAGATATGCTGACATTTAAGTTGACTTGAGTGATTCTGAAGGTTTGGTTTGTGGCCTGCGGGGGGCAGGACCCAGGGTCAAAGGTCAAACCCTTGCCTCATTCAGCCTTACCAACAAGCTGTGGTCTTGTGATGCTGGATTACTCCAGCTTACCCGATTGTTGTTTTTCTCCGTTACACAAGTGGCTATTGTTCGACAGGCCATGTGTTGAAGTCACAGTGCTGGGGAACGGAAGTAATACGGAAGAAATAAAAGGTCAGGAGGGTAGAAGAGACTTCAGTCGACTATGTAACTAACATGGACTATGCAAATTGATTTGCCTTTGTGGCTTTGCCTGCTGTAAGATACTCCCTCACCCACTGTACGTTAAGTCTGAATACGTGATGATTGCTGGTGTGGATTTCGTGACTTGTTGAGATATGATCTTGTGTGCTGTCTTCTACATCAAGTGTTGCAATATTTCAATTATTATTGGTATATTTGGTTCTTGTTATGAGTAATGCATCCCTCTACGGGTGAGTTTCCAGTAAAGCACTATAAGAAACATGGTCATTTATCAGACTGTATCAGTGTGTCCCTGCGACCTCCGACAGGCCATTTGCAGCTATTTATCTGAATATATATATATATAAATGAAGAGTTCAGATGCAAAAGCCTCTAAATGCCATTTGAAATTTTCTTCTAAAATGATCATTTTTATCAAGTTTGTATATTTAAGTTCAGTAATTTCACTTAAATGGCAATGAAGATTACCTATTAATTGTCATTTAAGTGAAATTACTGAACTTTAATATACAAGTTTGATAAAAATTATCATTTTAGAAGAAAATTTCAAATGGCATTTAGAGGCGTTTGCATCTGAACTCTTCATATATATATATATATATATATATATATATATAAATGTATAAATAGTATTTAATATATACAAACAAAGCCTAAGATACTTTTTTAAAAATCTGAATGTTACTAAAACATATTAAAAAAATATTAAATAATATATTTAATATTAGTAATTTAATTATTTTTATTGATATATTTTTAATGGTTTTATTAATACATATTATTATTATTATTGTTATTATTATTATTTTACTATATATATATATATATATATATATATATATTTATATATGTGTATATATGTATATTAGGGCTGTGCAAAAGTTAATTGCGATTAAACGCATCCAAAATAAAAGTCTGTGTTTACATAATATATTTGTGTGTGCTGTACATAATTATTTTAAATATATAAATACACACATGCATGTATATATTTAAGAATTATTTGCACTTAAATTCTGTGTGTATATATATATATATATATATATATATATATATATATATATATATAACATATAAATACATAATCTATATTATATAAATATAAATATTTTATATATGAATAACACATTTTCTTAAATATATACATGCATGTGTGTGTGTTTATATATACAAAATAATTATACACAGCACACACAAATATATTATGTAAACACAGACTTTTATTTTGGATGCGATTAATCGCAATTAACTTTTGCACAGCCCTAATATATATATATATATATATATATACATATAAATAAAGGTGTTTGTTGTTAATTTTAAACCATTTTTTGGTCATTTAATTTCTGCATAAAATAAAAAAATACATTTCTCATGCATACTGGTTAGTTTCCACTTCTATTTTAGCTTAAATAATCGGCATAATGCATTAAATAAAACTACTGCATAACAGTCATCTCTAATGAATCATTAGTCTGGGTGCATTATGGGCCTTCAGCATTTCTTCTTTCTCTGTCCATCTTAGTCCTCGTCAGAGGGGAATATTTACAGATGTTATTTGGGTGTTGTTTGTATCCTCCTAATTTCTGTTTTCAATGCAATTGCTGTTTGAAATTGTTTTGAAATGTTTTTTTGTGTGAAAAAAAAATTGAAATGACAGGAAGCATCATTACAAAGCTCTTGACTCATCTGAGCTAATGTACCTGCGCTTCTGCTTTTAATAGCATGGCCACCCTCGCCCGTTTCCATAGGAACCCAGAGATGACCTCCCACTGTGCCCTTAACCTGCGTTTACTCTGGTTTCTGAGGCTCTGATGGTAGTCTGCTTTTACTGTTATAAATGTTACTTGTGTCTCAGGGTTGGGGCAGTAGTGTGTGTGTGTGTGTGTGTGACACAGCAAGTCATGTCTGGCCTGATGTCATT
This sequence comes from Cyprinella venusta, assembly GCA_038021265.1. Classification (NCBI taxonomy): domain Eukaryota; kingdom Metazoa; phylum Chordata; class Actinopteri; order Cypriniformes; family Leuciscidae; genus Cyprinella; species Cyprinella venusta. The sequence goes on from CM075882.1 coordinate 1,023,373, forward strand.
GGTGTTTTTCTTTGATGCGGTGCCCTTGAGGTCCTCTCCTTCACCACAGCTCTGTTTACAGGCCTATGCCAATCAGAGACACACTTGAGTTAAAATTGCTTTGGACTTACTTCGCTCTGCTTCCTGGAGTTCGTTTTATTAAGTGTCCCTCAATACCTGCTGTTAACGCAAGAAAACACTGCTGCATTGTAATTACTCTTCAAGTGTTTTTGCATTTCACTTTTCTGTTGAAGGAATCACACACCTCTTGTATGTTAAAAATGGGGCAAATTTCTGAGGATCATTTTATATTTATATGTAATGTGTATTATACATATATAATTTATATATATGTGTGTGTGTGTGTGTGTGTGTGCTGTCAAATCGATTAATCATTATTAGTCACTTCTAACAAAAAACATTTTGTTTTACATAATATATGTGTGTTTTTGTATATTATTATATTTATATATAAAAGGCCTATATGTCTCTGGGTGTAAATATATATATATATATATATATATATATATATATATATATATATATATATATATATATATATATATATATACACACTCTCAGAAAAAAATGTACAAAAGCTGTCACTGGGGCTGTACCTTTTCAAAAGGTACACTTTTGTCCATTTTATGTCCTAATATGTACATTTTAGGCGCAAATATGTCAATTTTAGGTCCTAATATGTAAATTTTAGGTGCTAATATGTATATTTTAAGTGCTAATATGTACATTTTAAGTGTTAATATATACATTTTAGGTGCTTAAATGTACCACTAAGGTACCAATGTGCAGCCTTTGGGTACAAAAGTGTACCCCAGTGACAGCTTTTGTACCTTTTTTTCTGAGAGTGTGTGTGTATATATATATATATATATGTGTGTGTGTGTGTGTGTGTGTGTGTGTAGAGATAGAGATAAAAAGAGAGAGAATAAAGAGGATTTCTTTTATAAAATTTTAATATTTTTTTTAGTATTTCTTAGTATTATGATAAGAAAAAATTAGTTTGTTAAAGCTTAGTTTTTTTAGTATTTCTTTCTTTTAGTATTTCTTTTATAGAATTTTAAGATTTTTTAATTTTAATTTTCTGTTTTATATATTTTATTAGTCTTTTTTTCCTTCATTTTTTTCAGCACTATATATATAAATATAAAAAACATTGCTGAGTGGCAGGTTTTCTCTCAAAGCAGAAAATGTCAAAATCAGTAGCGTAATTTCTCTGTGCTTAAAGGTTTGCAGAAGCAGACGCGTGAAGTTCTTTCTCATACAAAAGCGTCCATAGCTTGTTATTGTTGTCTGTAATGTCTTTTGATGGATCTCAGTTGTATTACTCACCGTAGCGACCGCAGATGAGTCAGCAGAGGCTGAAGGTTCACAGCTGCACTCTGACATTTGAAGCTTCAGCTTTGTGCTAGTCTGATGAACAGTTGTCGTCTGGTTCTTAGTTATTGTGGTGAGAAAGTGCGCGTTTGAAAATGGGCCTCATCATCATCTGCCATTTCCACAAACATGTGCATGATTCCGGTCGTGTTCAGATGTACCCGGCTGGGAAAAAACAGGCCAATCAATACCAGCTGGAGGTGGAGCCAAAAAGTACCATGGGACTACCTTACTCATTTCAGATCCTGCTTTATTTTAGAAACTAGCTATGCTATGGCTAGATAATGGGCTCTATGCACGGCGGTATTTCCGGTGAAGGTATAAGGATGCTCGATAACTTCCACTGATCATAGAGTCCAATGCAATACCGAGAATTTATATTGAATTTTATACTCCATGGTTATGCTTAGGGATGCACCGATATGAAAATTTTGGCCGATAACCGATAATTCTTTATATTTGGAAAGCCGATACCGATATATCGGCCGATTAAATTTAAATCCAAATTTTTGTATAATTTTGAGAGCCTGATTACAAAAATAAAAGTCTCACAATTTAACCGATTTTTATTTATTTATTTATTTATTTGACAGGGACAATGCAAACAAACATAGTGTCAAGATCAAGCATGTCACTGAAGTGTTGCATATAAAGTTTATAGCTATAGCTAATTTTCAACTCCTGTCCCTGGAAGGGCTTTTATACACAATAAAATTTACATCATTAACTTCTTCAATAAAAAAAATAATAATAATAATAATAAAAATAAAAAATAATAAAAATACTAATAAGCATACATACATGTCCCAAGTGCACGATTATAATGTACTCAATTATAGTGTTATGTAGCCGATATGACAGATTTGCGCTATGACAGATTTTTTTGAAGAGATTTCAGTCATATTTCAAGAAATTCAAAAATATAAACAGTGCTCAACAAGTGTCTCAGCTGAAGGGATTAATACATTATTCATCGGCTTTAATATATCGGCCACATTTTCTTACCAGGCCGATAACGATAACGTTAAAAATGAACGTGTATCGGCCGATACCGATGTGGTGGCCGATATATCGTGCATCCCTAAAGAAACGTTAGTCACAAAAGCAGATAAAACAGACACCCCTCGATAATGCGTCTTATTAAAATTACATTAAATAAACATAACTATATATAAAATTACATCTAAACGTATGTACGTTTCGTTTCAAAGACGGGAGGACAGTAAATTTTGAAGACTCTGCCATAATCCCGTTTTCCTCAGTTTTCCCCCCGCTTTAATCTACACAACCGGAAATGGACGAGGATCCTTGCGTCAAAAGCTGTCACTGGGGCTGTACCTTTTCAAAAGGTACACTTTTGTCCATTTTAGGTGCAAATTTGTACATTTCAGGTGCTAATGTGTACATTTTAGGTGTTAATATGAAGCTGCTAATAAATACATTTTAGTGGTATTATATGTACATTTTAGGTGCTAATATCTGTACATTTTAAGTGTTAATATGTATATTTCAGGAGCTCAAATCAGGAGATTTTAGGTCCTATTATGTACATTTCAGGAGCTAATATGTCCATTTTAGGTGCTAAAATGTACCCCTAAGGTACCAATATGCAGCCTTTGGGTACAAAAGTGTACCTTTTGAAAAGGTACAGCCCCAGTGACAGCTTTTGTACCTTATTTTCTGAGAGTGTGGGGTTGTAGAAATTAGCATGACTCTACTTGTAGTTTGTGTGTAAGCGAGTGGTAATGGATGCTTAATTCCACAGATGGATCACCACAGATGGAAAATTGTCAAACTTCTGCCACTCCATTCTCGTCATTGCCAAGTTCCTGTCACTCTATCCTCAGCTTGTTTTCTGTATGTGTGAGTGAGTGTGTCCTTGTTTACCTTTTTCATGTGGGTCTATACTGAAGTTGCTCTTTTTCCTGAACTCCTTCGGTTTTGAAGGTTTCGCTATTTTTAGAAGGTAGTTGTTACCACTTTGGGACTCAGATATTCAACAACAGAGAACAGTACAGTTTTGTATCCCCAGGCATATTATTTTTCAGCGTGCTGGAGTGTTTGTTCACTGGTGTAGGTGTTTTCAGCTCACACGTTCTCGTTAGACTTCAGCGATGCTCATTAGCGTCCGACAGGATTCACTATTTCCACAGGTGCAATTTTCCTGAGTGGTGCTTCATATATTGACCCATGCGCTGTTGCATAAAGGGTTAGATACTCTCTGCTAATTTGGTGAGTGTACTTTAGCAGCCCACACTGTTGCAGTGGTAATGGCAGTTCTTCATTAAAGGTGGGGTGGGCAGTTTGTTTCATAAACACTTTTTTTTTTAAACTGGTTGAAACTCTCTTCTAATCCCGATAGCCGTCTATAATAGAAGTGGTGACCTAAAATGTTCGTCCGGTCATTGCATATACACTAGATGTTGCCTTGGCTACGGCAGTTCATTGGAACGAATACGTCAATAGAGCCGCCATCTTGGAACAGTCAATGTAGGCAAAGGTCTAACGGAAATAAAATCACAGTAAATCGTCATGAATGGGATTTTCTAGTTTTTTTGAATTTGAATTTTTGAATTTGAATTTTTTGAATTTAAATTTTTTGGTTCATTCCAATGGTCAGACATGTATTTATGATTGAGTCGAGAGATTGTTTTAAAATTTTTAGATTGTTAATTTTTTTAAATTTATTTAATTTTTTTTTTATTAATATTTATTTTATTTTCTTCCTTGTCACTGTATTTCATTTTATTTTTAAAAGCCTCCCGTGGACAGGTAAAATTGAAAATTAGCATGTATGCTATAATCACTAAACAAATGCATATGGTTCGTCCAATGTAATTGTATATCCATTTCAAATAAAGATATAAATAAAAAAAAACGATCTTTCTAGTTCAGATTTCGTTCGTGTGAACATCCATACGCAGCACAAAAGCCAGAAAATTCTCGAATTCGAAGTACAGGTGGAGATAGCATCTTTCCCTAGCTACTTCCTATGACAAGACCCCTGTTCCAAGATGGCGGCGGATTTGACGCATGCAAGGCGACATCTAGTGTATATATATCTATGGTCCGACACGATGTCCTACCTGTCTGTCAGTGTCAACATATGTATTTCTATTGGGAATGAGAATGAGAATTAGAGCCAGACCGATATATCGGCCGGCCCATATATTATCGGCCGATATTAGGCATTTTCCAAACTATCGGTATCGGCAGTTATAATGGCCGATAAATGAATATTTAAAGGCAAGGCAAGGCAAGTTTATTTATATAGCACATTTCATACACAGTGGCAATTCAAAGTGCTTTACATGGAAGAAATTTAAAATATTCAAAAGAAATCAGAATAATTAAAACAGTTTAGAATAAAAAAAAATCATAAGTAAAATACAGTAAATAATTAAAACAATTTAGAATCAAAAATAAAATGAAGTACAGTAAAAACAGTCGGACGAACAGTTTTTTGTTTTAAAAAATAAAACAAAAACGGACGAAACACGCTTCAATCATCTCCCCTTGGCCTATATTATATATTGTATTGTATTGTTATATTTAAAATGTATGTTTTACAATTCACAGTATGATGTTATCTATTGCTAAATCATGGCTCATCATAGATAGACTAGCTAACCACAAAGCTAGCTAATGCCACTATCATCAGTGGAAGACCGCTAACGTTAACATTAATGAGCTTGGAGTTTTTCTGCCTAAATAAAGTAATGATTACTGTATTTATAACTAGCATATCTCTGTCTCTGCATTGTAAAATGTAAGTTATACTTGCGAGGAGTGAACATTTAGACATAGAGAAAAAGTATCAAACGCATCTTGTGCAGAAAAGTTAGCTTTTCTTTTACACGTGTGTGAAATCCAACAATATTTAATTAAAAAAAAAAAATATCGGCCGATATATCAGATTTTAAAACCCAAAAATATTTGTATCGGTATCGGCCTTCAAATTCCTTAATCGGTCGGGCTCTAATAATAATGTGACGTCACAGGCAGATTGGACATTCTCGTCACTGCGAGTCGTACATCATTAAAAAAAGTGTCTTTTATTAATTTAGTTCGTTTGTGTGAAATAAAAGGCGAAATGTAATGAAATGTGTTCCTTTTGAAATCATGCTTTGCTGAAATAAAGCCGGCTAGCATTGCTATTTAGTCTCTCCCGATATAGAAACCCATTCTTCCTTCTCCACGTCTTCCAAACAAACCGCGGCATATCACTAAAATCTAAACAAATTCTGTCTCTCTTTCGCTATTTCTAGAATGTTTAGTCGCACCTCTGTGAAGCTCTGAAGGCGTTGCCCTGGCAACCGATAGCGTCTACCATCATTGCGACCTCCTAACTCTCAATACGAGAAATACTAAAAACGTTCTATATATTTCTATAGTTACCGAATGCCAGTCAATCAGAGACGCCAAAAACTAACCTCATCCGCCTTTTACAGTTCATCCCGAACCAAAACAAGCCTAATTACAGCGTAATTACAAGAACAGAGCAGTTCATGTCCTCAGACTTGCGTTTCTATGGTAACAATATCAACGCAAATGAATCTGCAGCTGTCAGGTTGAAGAAGAGCTGTGCAAAGTTTACATTCACTGTCGTTGTAATGGTTTTGTGAACTATCCTTGAGCGCTAATGTCATTGAACGCCGCCTCTTCTTGTGATGCTTTGCGGACGCCGATGTGTGCGTTCTTGTGTTTTGAAGGATGTGTGGTTCTCGCAAGCGTTGGGGAAGCCGCTTTGAAATTGTAGTATTTCGTGCTCGTTTTAAGTAGCTAATGTTTGAAATGTAACTCTCAGATTGAATAAAATCGGATTAATTTATTGCATTTTATTTTAGCGAAGTGATTAATTATGTTTTGGAATTTCGGGGGTACTGTACTCCTGACACTGACACTTAAAAGTAAATTATGAAGTATATATTTATGAGGAACCTGTGAAGTATTTCCAACTGTTCAGTTGACATATTTCTTTCTTCCTCTCGGATCGTGGCGGTTGTGGGGAGTGTTTGTGTCTCTGTGGAGATCAGGCTTCCATCTTAGTTCTCTGCATGGCGTACTGGAGCGAAACAGGGAACGCAGCTAAATACAGAGAAAGAGAAAATGAGGGGGAGGATTAGAGAGAAGTGTCGTAGAAGACTTCTGCTGACGCTGAGAGAAGACCATTGAAGCTCTGTGTGTGCTCGACTCGGCTCTAGGATGCATTCATTACTGACGACTGTGTGTGTTTGTGCGTGTGTAGCACGTGTGTGTGTGTCTGGGGGCGGAGTCTGACTCTGCCTTTATTACCTTTGTGTCTGAGTCAGAGACTGATGGGTGTATCGCATTTGAATGAGTATCATTTAGTCTTTCAAAATAACGAGGACGTGAATTGGGAAAAAATACACAGCTGAAAATTTTTCAAGTAAATATGAAAAGTTCGATGAAAATGGATGTCAATTTTGATATTGCTGCCAGACGTTTAAAGGGATAGTTCACTTTGAAATTAATTTTTGGTATGTTTTAGGTGTCTTTGTTTCTGCAGTAGTTTCAATTATGATATTTTTAGGTCAAACCGTTCTTGTCTGTCAGTCATATAATGAAGGTCTATGGTCACCACCTCAAAGAGCATGCACAGAGAAGTCCAAATTAAACATGATTTAATGACTCGTAAATGTAAGTACACATTGATGGACTAAGACACGAAACGAGCGGTTTGTGTGAGGAAACGAACAGAATTTATATCGTTTCGATTTTTTTTTTGTTACCGCGCGAGATCAATTCTGCCGTGGCTGTGGTTACAAGAGTAAAACGATATATATATACTGTTCGTTTTCTCACACAAACCGCTCGATTCGTGTCTTAGGCCATCAATGTGTACTTACATTTACGAGTCATTAAATCATGTTTAATCTGGACTGCTCTGTGCATGCTCTTTGAGGTGGTGACCATAGACCTCCATTATACTGTCAGACGAGAACGGTTTGACCTAAAAATGTCAAAATTGAAACTTGGATGCCCTTGAGGTAAGCTAAAACATCCCAAAAATTAATTTCAAAGTCAACTATCCCTTTAATATCCCATTTTATGATTGATAACAGTACATAAAGAGTCATCGAGCTCTTTTCAAATTTGATTTCGTCAAGAGTGAGTATTTGACCCTCGTAAGCCTCATTCACCTTGATGGTGTTCGGATGACATCATTGTGTGGTGCGAGTCCTTCTACTTCTTTTAATGAAGCTCAAATTTAGCTGCAGAATAAAACACTCATTCACGTCAGAGCAGAGGTCATCGCGAACTAGAACCGCAGGCTGAACGGAAACAGTGGCATTTAGTTTAACAAGCTCCAACAGGTTGTTATCTCAGCTCCTTGCAGCTACGACTGTACCTCAGACAAACACTAGACCTTTTACATGATTATACAGTATATATGTATAAAATTTGCGTTATATAAACAGCATTTACATAAGCCTCAGTCATATCTCACAGCTTATTTGTAAAGGTTTCCTTGTTTGTTGGCGGGATAAATTGTGTTTTCCCTTACAGGTCTCTGCATGTTTCAATGGTTCTGAAGTTAACCTAATTTAAAGGGATAGTTCACCCAAAAATAAGAGGTCTGTAATATGTCTCTAACTCTTTTCTTCTGCGGATCGGTTATTTTAGCTGTAGCCGGTCAGGTCACCTTTATTTGTTTTTAGCGCTTTATACCATAGAGATTGTTTCAAAGCAGCTTTACATGGATAAACTAAGGATTCAATGATGCAAACAGAGTTTAATTCTGGTGCAAAGCAGCCCTAAAAAGAAAAGTGCCATTGTTCAGCTGAGGTAGAGCTGGGCGATATGGCCAAAAAAAATCATATCTCGGTATTTTTTTGGTCAAATGGCGATATACGATATATATCTCGGTACTTTCTACGTTTTCTATTTAGATAAAGAAAATCTTTGTATTTAAAAAGTAGATATATTAGGGCTGTGCAAAAGTTAATTGCGATTAAACGCATCCAAAATAAAAGTCTGTGTTTACTTAATAGATTTGTGTGTGCTGTATATAATTTTTTTTGTATATATAAATACCTATGCATGCATGTATATATTTAAGAATTATTTGTGCTTAAATTCTGTGTTTAAATACATAATCTATATTATATAAATAGAAATATTTTATATTGAAATAACACATTTTCTTAAATATATACATGTATGTGTGTGTATTTATATATACAAAATAATTATATACAGCGCACACAAATATATTATGTAAACACAGACTTTTATTTTGGATGCGATTAATCGCAATTAACTTTTGCACAGCCCTAATAAATACATAATCTATATTATATAAATATAAATATTGTATATATGAATAACACATTTTCTTAAATATATACATGCATGTGTGCATATATATATATATATATATATATATATATTTCACATTCTGCCCAATGATATCCTACAAACAATGTTGATATTGAAGGATATGGAAACAAATATAATATAGGCTATGCAATATATTGCGTGTAAAAAGCTTTTGTTTTTAAATTGACCAAAGGCTAAACTAAAAATGAAAATAAAAACAAAAACAAAAGCACTAACTAATTTTATACCATGGTCTGGGTGAATACTCGATTCTGATTGGCTGCAGGGTGTCCGTTAAAAAGTGATATAGGACACCTAGTAAAGTAGTTCCGGTGAAACTGCCTGTTTACCATTCGAAATTAATAAATAAATGCGCTGCCTACAACGGCTGTGAGTAACCATAGCAACAGGCAGTCACATGCTCTATCATCTAACGTTAGATAGCCTAATACAACAATGAGCGACGTGCTATTTCTTTTAACATTTATGGAGAATATGGCAACTTTGACGACTGGTATGCTGCTGAAGAAAGAAAAAATGTAGCTAAATAAAACGGAGAAAATTACACCGCTGCTGCTCTGCTCCATTGAACTCTATTGGTAACGACGGAACTTGCGACCATAGTTGGCTAACGATGCTTTCGGGAAACGCGCACCCCTGAATGAGACCCTGCGGGAGTTTTACGCAGCTGTCCAGACAACCAAGGCAGGAGAAGGCTCAACGTTACAGCGTTTCAAGCCCAAGGAGTCTGAGGCAAATGACCCTCTCTTTAATCTGATTAATTTATTGCCCTCTATAACGTTAAGCGCAAATCGCTGGAGCTCAGAGCTAGCTGTTTTTTTTATTGTTGTTTGATTAATTGTTTTATGTGTAATAAAAAAAAACTATGCCTACCTTTGTGTTTCATGAAAAAAAATGCATTTGTGAACCTGAAGGGATACGAGCTAAGCGGACTATATATCTCCGGTTGCTAAACAGTCAGGCAATGCAAGTTATTATTTGTAAAAACTAGATTTAGCCTAATTGAAATATAAACTAATGTTTTAAAAATATTTTATTTGGCAAGTGACCATGGTATAAGCGGGTTAATGCCCTCCGAGGTGTCCGTTGTCAGGTTTTAATGGACTTCGGCGGAGGCAACCGGCCTCCGCTGCGCGTCGGCCGGTTTACGCCTCGCCGTCGTCCATTAAAACCTGACAACGGACACCTCGTCGGGCATTAACCCTTACATAACGACATCGTACAAACTCCATATACCGCCCAGCCCTAAGCTGAGGTCATTTCTATTTAATAACTGTGTAAAGATCAAATTTGAAACATGTTCGATTCTGTAGAATACAGTGATGTTCAGTTCTCCTTCAATTGTGTCAGTGCAGTTAAATCAATATTGCTGAGTGTTACATATCCTCAACTAAGCAAGCCTGAGGCGACAGTGGCGAGAAACCCAAACTCGACAAAACAAAACCTTGGGAGAAACCAAGCTCAGATCTCCTCTGGCCAAGCAAACCAACATGGTGTGGTTATGATTCCAGACTAATCCTAGTGTTAGATGTCAGATTTTTCATCCAGTTCCTTCTGCTTGAAGACTGATGTTCAGGATGCTCTTTCCCAGAGTGCTATTTTTGGGTGATCTATCCCTTTTAAAAGCATTAAAGTTCACTTTAAAACTGGCCAGAGCTCTGTAAAACACATCAATTATTAAGAGTGTGTATTATTCAGTGCAGAGGTCTGAGTTTTGTTTTTCACTGTAGAGGGTGCAAGAATCTCAGGAGAGAGTTTGAGTCTCGCAGTGCAGCAGAACGAAAAGCCTAGTCATGTGTCTGGAGGGGGCGTAGGAGAGAGAGATGGGCATGTGATTGGGCTTATGGTCCATTCCTGAGATATTTAACTCTTTGAGACAGTTTAGGGGAATGAGACAGTGGATAGTCTCTCTTTGGATGTGATACCCTGGTAATGTTCCCATTAAAGCTGCAGTTATTTGATCATGTAAAACAGTTCATTTATTCGTTCAATAATGCATCCTTGAGGTATATATATATATATATATATATATATATATATATATATATATATATATATATATATATATATATATATATATTTATATATATTGGTTTGAGATCTGGTGACTGTGGGGGCCGTTAGTACAGTCAACTCATTGTCATGTTCAAGAAACCAATTTGAAATGATTGGAGCTTTGTGATGTGGTGCATTATCCTGCTGGAAGTAGCAATGATCAGGTTTGACTGTATAAAGTAACAATTTAAAACAACAAATTACCATTTAATTACCTTTTAAATCAACCAACCAAACAAAAATCTTGACAAAAATAGTCTTTGAGAATCTCTTAACCACAACCTGAAAAAATATAGTAAATTAATGTCCAAAAACAACTACAATCTACAATCCTTTCTACAGAAAGCTGTATATCTATCTGACATTGCATGATAAATATGCTCATTACTTCCAACAGGTGGCGCTAATCTGCTTGAAAAAATTTTTTTTCGAAGAGCCTAGACTCTACTTTAACCTAAAATACAGCATTAAGTTAAAAATAATAAAATATTCTATATATATAAAAAATTATATTATGATCAATGGGAAAAAATGGATCATAATTATTGCATAAATATTAATTGTATTCATAGAATTCTCTCAAAACACCACGGAGAAAAAAGAAAAAATATTATAGAACAAAAATTCGTTTCATTGGTTTTACTGAAATTTTATTTATTGTTGATTTTAGGTTAAAATAAAATTAAAAATTTAAATTTATTTATCTAGTGGTCAAAATATGACATTGCATGATAAATATGTTCACTACTTCCAACAGGTGGCGCTAATCTGCTTGAAAAAAAAAATTCTCGAAGAGCCTAGACTCTACTTTAACCTAAAATACAGCATTAATTAAAAATGGTATATATATATATATATATATATATATATTTAAAAATATATTATGATCAATAGGAAAAAATGGATCATAATTATTGCATAAATATTAATTATATTCATAGAATTCTCTCAAAACACCACGGAAAAATAGAAAAAATATTATAGAACAAAAATTAGTTTCATTGGTTTTACTGAAATTTTATTTATTTTTGATTTTACGTTAAAATAAAATTAAAATTTATTTATCTAGTGGTTAAAATATGACATTGCATGATAAATATGCTCACTACTTCCAACAGGTGGCGCTAATCTGCTTGAAAAAAAATGTTCTCGAAGAGCCTAGACTCTACTTTAACCTAAAATACAGCATTAATTAAAAAATAATAAAAAATTGTATATATATAAAAAAAATTATATTATGATCAATGGAAAAAAATGGATCATAATTATTGCATAAATATTAATAATATTCATAGAATTCTCTCAAAACACCACGGAAAAAAGAAAAAATATTATAGAACAAAAATTCGTTTCATTGGTTTTACAGAAATTTTATTTTTTTTGGGATTTTAGGGGTCCGGTCACTTATGACCGTGAAGCTCCCATGTGTGACTGTACGGCGAGAGGGTTAAACGATGCACAATTGGCACTAAGGGGCCTAAAGTGTGCCAAGAAAACATCCCCACACCATTACACCACCACCACCAGACCGCACAGTGGAAACAAGGCATGATGGATCCATGTTCTGGATCCATTCTGCCAAACAACCACAAAAAATACATATGCAAGCTGCTTTTTATTATTTTTAGATTTTGTCTAAATGTTTTAGATTTTTCAGATTCTGATTCATACGTTAGGGTTAATAACTGGTTGAAGGGTTCAAATACTTAGAAGCTGGCCCAAAAACGACAGTCTATAATGTTGCTTTCACTGCTTTTAGTCTTAATTAAGGCCCAATCTGATGTCTCCAGAACAGCTCCAGTCTTATCACAGACGAGATACCCGTCAATGGACTGTAATAAGGCTGTTATCGACTTTATTTTTTTGATGCTCACGGATGATTACACTCCGTCTATCCACTCTCTGCGGCCTCGAGAGCTTCTTTTGTTCTTTTCATGTCAGACGGTCTTATTCCACATCCCTCTCCATCCCCCCTCCGCCAGTGCCGGGGTCTGTCCTGCATTGGAGGCTTTGAGTCTTTGAAGTGCGTTTAGAGTTTAGAGCACGGGCTGCTTTGTTCCTCTCCTTGTTCTGCTGTAATTCGATTGGCCGCAGCCGTAATCTGGTATCACTGGATGAGGAACACCATACATGCCTCTTGTTTCCACCGAAGAGATGGGGAGCACGGGACCGCAGGGAGGGTGGAAGGGGCCCCTGAAGACTAGGCGCACTAGATATGTCATCATATCCCTTTAAATCCATACATCATTTGAACAAAGCAGACATGTTTTCCACCTTTCCAAAGCATAGAGTCGGTAAATATGGACTGTTCGCTCTCCAAGGTCCTGAAACCGAGGCTGGTCTCGAGACTGACTGTCTGTTCCCGTCCAAATCAAGTGTGGATTTTTTTTTTTTCTCTTTGAGAAAGCAGATGTTTCCTCTGGGTTCAGAACAGTCAGATGAGAGTCTTGGGGCCTTTTTAAGGGCTTTTCCCCCCCCGATCTCTGCAATGATTAGACGAGAGTCTGTGAAATGCTGTTTTTCACATGTGGGTTGGTGCCATGGGCAAACACGCGTGTTTTTCCTGAGTAGAAACTAGTCTCATACCTGCACTAACTTCCTATTACTTCCCCTCTCTCTCTCTCATGTTATGTGAAGCACTCTCTAACCACAAGGTGGCAAAGGTTTAATCATTAGTGGTTGTTTGTTTAGCTAGCATCACTATTAGTGTTTGCTTTTTATGATGTTCTCTGTTATCATTATTGCTCATGATTAGGGTTATGAGTTTGTCAACCCCTTAGCCCCATGCACTGTATTAAACTAAAGCAACACTTGTTTCTAAGCAATCATTAGTTTATTTTATCATTGTAATTGGGATTGATAATAACAATACTTTTGTTGTTGTTGTTGAGTTTGTTGGCCTGCTGGTATAACTGAGTGAGAGTTGATTTGAGTTGTATTGATGCTTACAGGCCAAAATGCCAAAACTATAGTAGCCCTCAAACCGTATTCACTTTATAGCCCTTAATCCTGTAATTATGGACAAATGTGGGCACTCAGGTGTGATCCTAATTTTTATTTATTATAAATGTTATATCACTGTCTTCGATAAAGTTTTGTCTATCCATTTATGGTGTTTTTTTTTTATTTTGGGGGTATTTTTGAATTTATTTACGTCAAAAGTACCATATTTTCTATGAAAATTATGCTTATTTTTATGTTTTATTTTTTTACCTACATTAAAATATCATTCCAATAAGTTTTTTGAGCTAAAACCTAAAGATGAAATGACTTTGCTGTCCTGGTGTCTTATTTTTGGCTTATTTTAAATTACAGTTTTTCCCATTCATTTCTATGGGTGCTCATTTTTGACCCCAAACACAAGATTATGGAGTTTCTTTTTTCACCCACTTAACATTGTAGAATTGAGTCCACATTTGTGTGTGTTGAGGAGGCCAACTTAGGAAAAGTAGCCAAGTCTTGTACCGCTCAGATCAAGGGAAGTTTTTTTTAAAAAATAAATCAAAACTATTTTGCCCACATTTATCCAGGATACAGTTTTAGGGTTAATAATAATAATTGATTTAGTTTGACACTAGTGATGGCAACAGTACTGCTTACACTGTTAGACCTTACCAGGTTTTTTACAGTAAAATACTGGCAACACTGTTGCCAGTAATTTACTGTAAAAATGCACTAAAACTCAAGTTAACTAAAAAAAAAATACAACTTATTAGTTTTAGTGGATTTTTACAACACTGTTGCCAGTAATTTACTGTAAAAATGCACTAAAACTCAAATTAACTAAAAAATACAACTTATTAGTTTTAGTGCATTTTTACGACACTGTTGCCAGTAATTTACTGTAAAAAATGCACTAAAACTCAAGTTAACTAAAAAATACAACTTATTAGTTTTAGTGGATTTTTACAACACTGTTGCCAGTAATTTACTGTAAAAATGCACTAAAACTCAAATTAACTAAAAAATACAACTTATTAGTTTTAGTGCATTTTTACGACACTGTTGCCAGTAATTTACTGTAAAAAATGCACTAAAACTCAAGTTAACTAAAAAATACAACTTATTAGTTTTAGTGGATTTTTACGACACTGTTGCCAGTAATTTACTGTAAAAAATGCACTAAAACTCAAGTTAACTAAAAAATACAACTTATTAGTTTTAGTGGATTTTTACAACACTGTTGCCAGTAATTTACTGTAAAAAATGCACTAAAACTCAAATTAACTAAAAAATACAACTTATTAGTTTTAGTGCATTTTTACAACACTGTTGCCAGTAATTTACTGTAAAAAATGCACTAAAACTCAAATTAACTAAAAAATACAACTTATTAGTTTTAGTGCATTTTTACAACACTGTTGCCAGTAATTTACTGTAAAAAATGCACTAAAACCCAAATTAACTAAAAAATACAACTTATTAGTTTTAGTGCATTGTTACAACACTGTTGCCTGTAATTTACTGTAAAAATGCACTAAAACTCAAATTAACTAAAAAATACAACTTATTAGTTTTAGCGCATTTTTACAACACTGTTGCCTGTAATTTACTGTAAAAATGCACTAAAACCCAGATTTTGTTTTAATCACCCATTCTTTTTGAACTTTGAGTATTTTTAACAGATTTTTAATATTTTTTCATTACCCTATTAAAGCACGTCAAGAGCACGAGTTATGCAATCTTCCTGATAAACCTCTTAGTCTGGATCTTTTTTTAAAGACGACTCTATTGTTAGCTTGCTGTTTGTTTCTTAACTGGCACAATTACGCTTCATTCCTTTCATCACAATTTGTTTGAAGCCATTTATATCGCCTCATCTATTTTTACTGTCGATAAGTAGGGCGCGTTAGAATTTGAATCATTTCACATTGTGTCGCTGTGAATCGCTGACTCCAATGACAAGGACACCCTAAAGTAATCCCAATAATGAATGCAAATGTAATAACAGTATAAGAAGGGCTTCGGGATCAAATTCCCTTCACAAGGTGACTATCAGCCTGAGGGGGAACACTTATCACTATTTATTAACCTGCCGTTCTTATAGAAGTCAATTAAACATGATCTAAATTGGCATTTTGAAACTGTAAGCTTTAATGATGGATCCTTTAAAACCCTTTCCTGCCAGATTACGATCACCGCCGGTCGCAGACAGACAGCTTGACATTTGTGTGTGGGCCTTGAGGTAAATGTTCCAGCCTTTTCGTTATTTTTACTTGAAAATGACAAGCCTCTTGTTCACATACTCAGGCATTGTTTTGATTTAGAGGTCAATGAGTTTTAAAGCGCTGAAGTGTATTGTGTTTCTCGGCCACGTCGCTCGCCGCTCAAGGATACACAGACCTCGTTTACTGTCTAATGGAGACGACAGGCGGCAAACGGCTGATTTGTTACCTCTCATAAATTTCATTGCCTTCCTTCAGCGTTTTCAATGCTAAAATATCGAGATATATTTTCTGCTTGCCCTTCATGGTTTTATAAAGGGCACAAGATGGAAGTGTCTGCGTCGAAATACTCTTCGGGCTTGTGTGTGTGAAACTTTCAGCTCAACCTGGCAACGATTCATCGCATACAAAATAAAAGTTTGTGTGTACATTATGTACAGTATATGTGTGTAAATACACAGACGTGGCCGATTCACACAGAATTAAGATCATAGGCAACCTCCGCAATTATTATAAATGACTAGAGGTCACCAGGTAATACTAATCCAGTGCGGATAGGGCTTAAACGAGTAGTTCAGTTTAAAAAAAAAAAAATGCTGATAATTTACTCGCCCCCATGTCATCCAAGATGTCCATGTCTTTCTTTCTTCAGTTGAAAAGAAATTAAGGTTTTTGATGAAAACATTCCAGGATTTTCTCCATATAATGGACTTCAATGGGGACCAAACGGTTCAAGGTCGAAAAGACAGTTTCATTGCAAACAACAAACTGTTCAAAGGGCTTTAAACGATTCCAGACGATGAATAAGGGTCTTATCAAGTGAAATGATCACTCATTAAATAAATAAATAACAAAGTTTAAGTTTTATAAGCTCAAATGCTCGCCTTGCTCTGTTCTGTGATGCGCGTTCGTGACTCTCCTGTTCGAACTCGTTCATCAAAACGAACAAATCTTTTCCAGAGTCAACTCGTTCATTTCGTTCGTTGAATGAACCAAATGACACGAAAAAAGATTCGTTCATTTAAGTCATTAGCTCCTTTAAAGGAGTAGTTCACTTTTAGAAAAATGTTTGCTGATAATATACTCACTCCCGTGTCATTCAAGATGTCCACATCATTTTTTCTTCAGTCAAAAAGAAATTAAGGTTTTTGATGAAAACATTCCAGGATTTTCTCCATATAATGGACTTCAATGGGAACCAAACGGTTCAAGGTCCAAATGAGAGTTTCAGTGCAGCTTCAAAGGGCTTTAAACGACACCAGACAATGAATAAGAGTCTTATCAAGTGAAACGATCGCTCATTTAAAAAAAAAATAACAAAGATTAAGTTTTATAAACTCAAATGGTCGTCTTGCTCTGTTAGGGTTAGGGTGTGATGTGCGCTTGTGACTCTACTATTCGAACTCGTTTATTAAAATGAACGAATCTTTTCCCGAGTCAACTCATTCACTCGGCGATCATTTGAGCTTATAAAACTTAAACTTTGTTTTTTTGTTTTTTTTTTATTAAATGAATGATCGTTTCGCTTGATAAGACCCTTATTCATCGTCTGGAATCATTTAAAGCCCTTTGAACAGTTTGCACTGAAACTGTCTTCTGGACCTTGAACCGTTTGGTCCCCATTGAAGTCCATTATACGCAGAAAAATCCTGGAATGTTTTCATCAAAAACCTTAATTTCTTTTCGACTGAAGAATGAAAGACATGGACATCTTGGATGACACGGGGGTGAGTAAATTAGTGAACTCCTCCTTTAAGTCTTAGTTTTCAGTCTGTGCCCAACTCGCTCATTTTCTCCTGAAATCTCATTCTTATTTCGAAATTAATTTATGTATTGTTTCCTTGAGTAATTAGTTGTCGTTCCAAGACATTTCCCTCCTCAGGTGTAAGCAAAGCGTCCAGGGTTTAATTATAGGGTCATTTAAAACTTTGTATTCTCTGTAATCGTTCAGTAATTCATGTTTGGTCACATTATTTGCCTGCAGCAGAACGTACGACGCTCAAGGACGCTATAAACACTCCATAAACGGTTAAAGCATACAAAAAGTCACAGGATCAATGTTGAACGGGCAATGTGGCGGAACACATCTCTTTAGTTGATGAACATTAATACGAAGTGAGCATTACCTGACCTTTACACGGCGTCAAATATTACAACTCTTATGAGAGAGGAAATGAGCGCAAAAACAATAAAATGAGTGAGCGCGCCGGACTCTGCTTTACAGAGGACACGGTTTCACTAGGCTTGCGGTAGAGCCGCGGGGATGGAGAGGCAGAAACGGAGTGTGAGCTGGAAACACAGTAATCAGCTTCCTGTCACAGCCCAGCAGAGGGATTTAGGAAGCCGCTCCACATCTGAAGCCCCATCACTCCACCCGCTGTACTTTCCTTCATCTGTGCACCTGCATGTGTTCCCGGGCACGAGACGCGCGCTCGAGTCACCCGTGCGGCACGGAGACACACCAATCCGTCTCTCCACAGTTCACCGCTACGCCCCGGCTCACCTTGAAACTCGTTCTAGCCCTTCGCCGCCCGTCACCATGGTTACAGCAGCGGCTCTGAGCCGGATGAGAACTGGCGGAGGCGATTGCGTCATTGTGCTAATTCCACCGGCTTTTTAGATGCTCGTGATTTGATTGTGGCGAGTAACACAATAAAAGAGGGTTAGAAAGAAGTGATCTCTGCAAACAAAAACAGATCGCTTGCACTTTCATTTTGTGAGCGTGCATGTGTTTGAGGCCGTATAATATAACACAAAAATACCTTATATACAGGATAACATAAAATAATTGTACTACTACAATAAAAAGACATGCATTATGTGTGTGTTTATATATATTAGGGCTGTGCAAAAGTTAATTGCAAAATAAAGTCTGTGTTTACATAATATATTTGTGTGTGCTGTTTATTATTATTTTGTATATATAAATACCTATGCATTCATGTATATATTTAAGAATTATTTGCGCTTAAATTCTGTATATATATATATATAAATACATAATCTATATTATATAAATATAAATATTTTATATATGAATAACACATTTTCTTAAATATATACATGCATGTGTGTGTATTTATATATACAAAATAATTATATACAGCACACACAAATATGTTATGTAAACACAGACTTTTATTTTGGATGTGATTAATCGCGATTAATTTTTAAAAGAAATATTTATTTTATAAAATTTTTATATTTTTTTAGTATTTCTTAGTATTATACTAAAAAAATAGTTTTTTAAAGCTTAGTTTTTTTAGTATTTCTTTCTTTTATAAAATTTTTAATTTTTTTTTTTTATTGTAATTTTTTTTAGGTTTATGTTTTATATATTTTATTAGTCTTTTTTCTTCATTTTTTTTTCTCCCGTTGTTCGCATCAAACATTTATGCAGCACACATTTATCACCTAAGCATGAATGGGTCCAAATCATAATGCTCAGTGACTGCATGAATCTGGCTCTGTATTAGGTGAATTACATGGCAAAAACCAATTTACACAATGATCACAATTAGGAATGGTCATTTCGTCTAATTTGGAAAGCAATTTGGACTCTTTCTATTAATTGTTGGTCTGTGCCGTTGCATTGTGTCTCGCGCCAAATTCACACAGTCATTGAGCTTTACAGCCATTCATGATGCAGTGTGAGGTTGAAAATAGCTCTTTAAAACACTTCTTTACTCCACTGCTGCATAGGTTCTATTCAATTACGCTCCATGTGCTTGTTCTTGAAAGGAAGGCGTCATCCTGTGTGAACGACGTCTGTCACTTCCTTGGACTGAAAGTCCCCGTATTCAGTGTCAGTACAAATAGCTCTTTGCTGAAATTGCACCACTTAAAATCATAGCAAAACTATTAAAAGTCAAGCTCTTTTGACGTTTTTGTGTGTGTTACTTAAATTTGACCAATATGTAACTTCAAAAAGAGAACAATTGTGTTTCTGAGACTTGATCAGTTGGCCATATTAACTCTCTAGATGACTTTTATTTCAGTGAAACATTTATAAAACGTTTGTTTCTAATATTTATTTTCATTTCAGCTTCACATCAATTCAATTTAGTGTAGTTAACAGTAGCAACACTGATGCATTCATTGAAGATGCATTAAATGCATTAATTGTGCAACTTCTCAACAGTAAATAACCCCCATCCATCAGTTGTATGAAGACCGCGAGCGACAGACAGCGTCTTCACACGTCCCTCTTATAGTCCATTCACGGCCCTTCAGGATGCCTGTGATGTTTTAGCACATCTCAGGAGCTCGTGTGTGTGTGTGTGTGTGTGTGTTTTTGGAGCACCTTTGATCCAGAGCTTGAGAGAGCGCACCAGTGCCTAAAAGCCCCGTATAGAAGTAGGTGTTCGAAAAGAGGAGCGCGTCGGTGTGTTTCTGCGAGAACTGTGTTCCCCCGCTGCAGCTGATGGGATGTGTTTTCTCTGTCATCTGTGTGTTCCTGCTGACACACTGTACGAGATCACATCCAGGCGACAGCGCAAACAGCCTCAAGACCCAAAGGAGGCCAAGAGAAGAAACTAGAATTTTGTTTGGAATAGAGAATTGGGACAGACAGATGTGTAAAAGAGAGAGAGAGAGAGAGAGAGAGAGAGAGAGAGAGACATTGCCTCTCTGCTGTCTCAGAGGAAGCTCAACTATGCATGTAATGAGGGAAAGAAGATGTGTTTTCAGAGCCTGCAAATGAAGAGATGGTCCTCACTGCAGAACACCAATCCAGGGGAGGAGTTGGATTCAGATTTACATATACATAATCTTACCCATCTCCACACCCTGATCCCTAACCCCACCCCTAATCCTACCCATCTCCACCCCTGATCTCTAGATATATAAATTCGATATAAATTCGCAAATTGCGTGATATGAAGTCGCAATTCTGTCTTTTTTTCTCACAATTGCGACTTTATTTCTAAGAATTGCGACTTATATCTTGCAATTGCAACTTTTTTTCTCAGAATTGCGACTTATTTCGTGATTGCGACTATTTCTCAGAATTGCGACTTTATATTTCGCAATTGCGACTTTATTTCTAAGAATTGCGACTTATATCTTGCAATTGCAACTTTTTTTCTCAGAATTGCGACTTTATTTCTCAGAATTGCGACTTATTTCGTGATTGCGACTATTTCTCAGAATTGCGACTTTATATCTCGCAATTGCGACTTTATTTCTCAGAATTGCGACTTGTATCTCGCAATTGCGACTTTATTTCTAAGAATTGCGACTTTATTTCTCAGAATTGCGACTTATCTCGTGATTGCGACTTTATTTCTCAGAATTGTGACTTATTTCGTGATTGCGACTTTATTTCTCAGAATTGCGACTTATCTCGCGATTGCGACTTTATTTCTAAGAATTGCGACTTATATCTTGTAATTGCAACTTTTTTTCTCAGAATTGCGACTTTATTTCTCAGAATTGCGACTTGTATCTCACAATTGCGACTTTATTTCTAAGAATTGCGACTTATATCTTGTAATTGCAACTTTTTTTCTCAGAATTGCGACTTTATTTCTCAGAATTGCGACTTGTATCTCACAATTGCGACTTTATTTCTAAGAATTGCGACTTATATCTTGTAATTGCAACTTTTTTTCTCAGAATTGCGACTTTATTTCTCAGAATTGCGACTTATCTCGCGATTGCGACTTTATTTCTCAGAATTGCGACTTATCTCGCGATTGCGACTTTATTTCTCAGAATTGCGACTTATATCTTGCAATTGCAACTTTTTTTCTCAGAATTGCGACTTTATTTCTCAGAATTGCGACTTGTATCTCACAATTGCGACTTTATTTCTAAGAATTGCGACTTATATCTTGTAATTGCAACTTTTTTTCTCAGAATTGCGACTTTATTTCTCAGAATTGCGACTTTATTTCTCACAATTCTGACTTCATATCTCGCAATTGTGAGATGAAAAAGTCACAATTATTTTTTAATATTTTTTACTCAGTGGCGGAAACAAGCTTCCATTGGGGTTGACCACTAACACACTCCTCAAAGATCCCCCAAAATCAGTGAAAGATACACATAGGCCTTACACACCCACAGCAGATGCTGTGTTTTGGTGTATACATTTTTTTATTATGTTTTTTTTCCTCATCACAATCATAACTTGTGCTTTATTAAAAGGGGTTGTGGGTAGTTTTAGGGTGAATGTTATGATTACTGTGGTGCATTAAAGGAATGACTGAAGCTTGTGGTTTAGGGCCTTAATTAATGGAAATTTATACAATGCATCAAAGTATATGTTCCCCTCTTTTTCTTCATCATCATCTCCCTCCATCCCATTTTTTTTCCACCAGGCCCACATCCTCAAATGCGATTCCCATTGCATAAAGCTTATGGAGCTCAATATGATGCTCTTAATATATTAGCCTTATCTTTGCATAATGGACCCAGATCTGTGCAGTAAACCCTCTCCCCTTCCTCCATGTGGATTTGTGTTGAGTTCTGCATGCCCGGCTCAGTTTGGGGTCTCGGGCGTGATTGACAGGTGTGTTCTCAGGGGTCCTGTGCTCGGTGTAATCGGGCCTGATTGGGGCCCGGAGCGGCTTTGTCTGCTGATGATAGAGGAGTGTGTGGGTAGATCCTCTTGGCCTTCTCTTCATCTTCATCTCAGTGAGTCATCCTCATACATTCCTCTGTTTTCTGTCCAATGTCTCTGCTGTTATTTCATGCTTTCCTCTTCAAAAAAGGATTTACTGTGGAATATAGATATGTGTGTTTGTGGGTGAGTGTGCGCTTGTTCATGTTGCGATTGAGAATTCTGCTTTGAAGATATATATATATATATATTATTGAAGTATTAATTCAACATCAAAGAATAAAAAAATGGGAAATAGCATGAAAATATAGTATTTTTAACATATTAAAATGATATAAAACATATAGCATACATATTTAATTATTTTAATATGTATATATTATATTATATTATTTATGTATGAATATATGTATACATAAAATGACTGTGGCCTCTATTATTACAATTTAATAGGGCTGTTGAACATTGCGATTAATCGCATCCAAAATAAAAGTTTGTGTTTACATAATATATGTGGGTGCACTGTATATAATTATTTTATATATATATATATATATATATATATATATAAATACACACACACATGCATGTATATTTAACAAAAAAATATTGTTTATTTATATATGATATAAATTATATATAAATCTATATACATTATATACGTGAAAATATTACTTAAATATATACAAGCATTTGTGTTTATTTAGATATATAAAATAATTATACACAGTGCACCCACATATATTATGTAAACACAAACTTTTATTTTGGATGCGATTAATCGCGATTAATCGTTTGACAGCCCTATAATTTAATGTAACTTTATTTTGCAAAATTCTCTGAAAGTTTGGCAATCCATGCAATGAAAAATTTGCCATAGCCTCCAAATAATAATAATGCAAAAATATTGCAAAACAATATTTTGTTGTTTAAGCAATCTTTTGAACTTAGTGTGAATAGTCTTGTCCTGTATAGTCCAGTTTTAATGTTCATGAAGCGTGTGAATGTTCAGTAATTACTGAGGTCATGCTGAACTCAACAGGCCGACTGCAGATGTCATGAACAGGTGTGCTTAATACATTCACATGCTTCTGTCCACAAACAGCTTATGTATTTGTGTGGGTTTTTTTTTTTAATAATGCATTGCTTCACGGTTGTCAGAATCTGTTATTCGGAAAACTTGTGTGTTTTCTCAACAACAACAACAAAAAAGCTATAATTGAGGTTATGCTTATGGTCAATTGAGCCATCTGAAGGATTTAAAAGCAGCTTGTCATTTTATAAAAGCACTTTCGCATTAGTTTTGGTGATGACGTTGTAAAATTGGATGCAACTTCACACAGAATGTTAGTAAGTGATTTGTTTTTTCTTTAGACACTCACATTGAACAGGGGAGTTTCAATGGTAATGTTAAAGTCCAGTCATACACTCTCAGAAAAAAAGGTACAAAAGCTGTCACTGGGGCTGTACCTTTTCAAAAGGTACACTTTTGTACTCAAAGGCTGCATATTGGTACCTTAATGGTACATATTAGCACATAAAATGTACATATTACCACCTAAAAAGGACATATTAGCTCATGAAGTTGACATATTAGCACCTAAAATGTACATATTAACACTTAAAATGTACATATTAACACTTGAAATGGACATATTAGCACCCAAAATGTACATATTAGCACCCAAAATGTACATATTAACACCTAAAATGGACATACTAGCTCATGAAATTGACACATTAGCTCCTGAAATGTACATATTAGCACTTAAAATGAACATATTAACACTTAAAATGTACATATTAACACTTAAAATGTACATATTAACACTTAGAATGTACATATTAACACCTAAAATGGACATACTAGCTCATGAAATTGACACATTAGCTCCTGAAATTGACATTAGCACTTAAAATGAACATATTAACACTTAAAATTAACATATTAACACTTAAAATGTACATATTAACACTTAGAATGTACATATTAACACCTAAAATGGACATACTAGCTCATGAAATTGACACATTAGTTCCTGAAATTGACATATTAGCACTTAAAATGAACATATTAACACCTAAAATGTACTTATTAGCTTGTGAAATGGACAAAAGTGTACCTTTTGAAAAGGTACAGCCCCAGTGACAACTTTTGTACCTTTTTTTCTGAGAGTGTACAGCGTTTTTCGTTGATTTTTCATGGGTTAAATCCATTCATATCTAAAGTAATCCACATGATTTTGTCACTCTGCAAAATTTTGTATGTTAAATAAGTCAAACTGGATTTTATCGTAATACACTTTTGCTTGCAAGGCTCATCAAGCTTTCTCTGAAAATACTGCAGTCTCACAATCACATTTCTATTGGGGATTCCTCTCTCTCTGTGTGTTTCAGTGATTTCCTTCTGTCCCCTGCTGGTACATTACTGTGGTATTCAGCGATCATCA
Organism: Cyprinella venusta; assembly: GCA_038021265.1. Classification (NCBI taxonomy): domain Eukaryota; kingdom Metazoa; phylum Chordata; class Actinopteri; order Cypriniformes; family Leuciscidae; genus Cyprinella; species Cyprinella venusta. Next base: position 1,048,347 of record CM075882.1, read on the forward strand.
GGAAGGACATTCTTTCTGAATCTGAGAAATGTTGACACAGCACCAGCAATGGCGGAAACAGTGTGTCTGTTTGCTTTAATACACACGGCGCAGGCGTTCATAAAGCCACAATAGGAGTATTAGGAGGATGTAATTAACCTTGATGTTGGGCCTAGAGCGGTTTCTATTACACAGATAGGCTCATCTACTGAGTTTTTGGAAGTTTTCCCTTTTGTCTTGGTACAATATATTGTTTTTAGTTCATCTTTAACTAGATTTTGACATTTTCAGAGCAAAGCATGAGTTGTGTTCAAAACTTGCCACCTTGAATAAATACAAATAAATGAACCCGCAAGCCATTGCTATGAAGTTGTTAAAGTGTTTTGAGTGTATTGGATCTTGTATATTCTAGTCCCTAGAAATAGGACGTGGTGTAAAAGGTTGGACAAGTAGGGTCAGGGATGCATTATAAGGCATAGTTCACCCAAAAAGTCATTACTCGTCATTTCGAAACCTCTATGCATCTCTTTCTTTTCTGAAACACAAATAAGATATTTTGACGAACTTAAAATTGAAAGAACTTGAATAATAAAACTAAGGCTTTGTGTCCATCAAAGGGTATTTTCCCAATTGTTTTCAATGGGAGCGCCATGTTTTTAAAGCGGCAACAGCGTGATTAATCGCATCCAAAATAAAAGTCTGTGTTCACATAATATGTTTGTGTGTGCTGAATATAATTATTTTGTATATATAAATACACACACATGCATGTATATGTTTTAAGAAAATGTGTTATTCCTATATAAAATATTTCTATTTATATAATATAGATTATGTATTATATATATATATACAGAATTTAAGTGCAAATAATTCTTTAATATATACAGTACATGCATGCATAGGTATTTATATATACAAAATAATTATATACAGCACACACAAATATATTATGTAAACACAGACTTTTATTTTGGATGCGATTAATCGCAATTAACTTTTGCACAGCCCTTAGTTTTTTTAAATGATGACATCATTTTCATTAAGTATGAGCAGTAGAGCCCGACCGATTAATGTTTTTTTAAGGCTGATACCGATACAAATATTTGTTGGTTTTAAAATCCGATATATCGGTCGATATTATTTTTTTTTTCAGAAATGCGCAACAAAATATTAACAGATTTCCCTAACATTAGTTATTTGTAGTTAATTATGAGTTTTAACTAAAATAATATAATGCATAACTGGTTCTCTTTGCCCGACTCTGGCTGCAGGATGTGTGGCGCGTTATACACAAGCGTTGCCAACAGGGACGGTGTAGAGCGCCCTCTGGTGGACAAACTATACAACTACAACACTCATGACATGGTTGAGTCGTGATTCGTCCGTTTTTATTTTATTTTTAAAATATTTATTTATCAGCCATTATAACCGCCGATACCGATATTTTAGAAAATGCCCAATATCGGCCGATAATATCGACCTGCCGATATATCGGTCTGGCTCTGATGAGCAGTAATAGGGGTGCTTACTCCCCTAAAAACTAAAATATTGTACTGGATTGTCATTTCCAGTCCTAGATTTAGCTTCCCGCTCTTTATTTCACTCCCGTGATGACGGTGATCAACTGTGGCGTATTGATGGACTTCGGAAAGCAAATCAGAAATGGTTGGAGCTCACGGGACCCAATGACTGCATTTCCCGGTGCGCTTTGAGAGCGAGTAAACGAGCAGATGGTCGTCCAGACAGGATGCGGCTTCTGCTCACGAAAACCTAATCACAGATAACAAAGACACTCTGCCTTCCTCATTGATCAGAGCGTGAGTGTGTGTGCTGGTCTGACAGCAGGAGATTGGCTCCTCTGTTTGTCCTCGGCCTCCGACGGCTTGTGGGTGTTGACACGGGAGGTGCCGAGGGACCGAAGGGAGAGCCGGGGAACTGCTCCGACAGAAACACGCCGTCTCCCCCGTGACGGGCCAAGAGGTTATCGGTTGGGTTAGGCAGCTGTGAAGAGCGTAAAGAGATGGATCGGCATTGGCGGAGAGGGGAAAAGGAGTCTTACTGGAGGATGTGCTAGATCAGGCACGCAAACACAGGGTTCCTACAGGGTCTTAAAAAGCCTTGAATTTGGAAATAATACCTTAACCCCTTAGCTGTCACCCCCTTTTTTGAGAATGGGGGTTAAAATGCACTATTCACACTTAAATGGTTGTAATTTAACAATGCTTTGGAATATATACTCAAGAAAACACTCAGCAGAATATTGCTGAAGTGAAAACACTTCAAAAAATGAAAGTATGAAAAAGTTATGGAAGTTTAACTTTACAGTAAATCAAATATACTGTACGATATATATTTTTATTTTATATAAAATATATATATTTTTACTCTAAAATTACTATAAAATCAAAACCATAAATCTAACCATAAAATTGATTGAATCACAAATTAATACATTTCTGTCCAAATATCAATTCTGTCACAAAATTTGTAAGCTTGAGACTCAGACCTTTCTGACAACATGTGTTTTGTCAAGATTAGAAAAGGTTTTGATCATAAATGTGAACTATAATGATGCCCAAAAGGGGAGGAGCCTGATAAAATAAGTACCGTTTCTATGGTAACGCAACGTTCAATTATAAAACAGTTTTCACACGATGAATTCTGACTTTATAAGCTTTCAAATGATACCCAATTTATGATAACTACTAATATATGTGATATAATAAAAAAGGTGATAAAAATAATATTATATTTTAGAGTATAATAAATATAAATATTATCATTTTTAGAGGAGAATGTTATGCTTTATTTTTTTATTTTATTGAAAAATACTAGATTATATGTTTTATTATGAACTTTTAGCATAAAAACAGAAGTTTCGATGATTAAAAGTGGGTGAATCGACTTTTTGTGACAAAGGTCAAAACTCCTGTTATGATGCAGATTTTTTTTGAGGTGCACTCTTGTCATAAATTCATCAATTACTCTTCCTACATAATTTGTAATACAAAACAGGGGCAGAATATCTATTAAGAAGTCTTAGACCTTTCCAACGATATATAATTTGTCATAATTAGATTAAGATTTAATAGAAATATAATGAAGTAAAGTTAGGCGTCCCGGTACCGGGACGGTGACAGTTAAGGGGTTAAAAAGTCTTTAAAAAGTCTTGAATTTTGATATCTGGGTCTTAAATATTGTGCTGCATGTCAGTGTTAATTTCATTGACGAAAATAACGATGAAAACTTTTCTTCAACGACATTTTTTCACGGATGAAATCGAGACGCTGGTTTTGAATGACAAAAACTATGAGGAAAATCTATTGACATTTTTGTCAACGAAAAAAAAAACTAGATGAAAATGTTAGATAGTGTGGATCTGGGGAGCGATCCAGTCAGAACTGATGTCCTGTGTGTGTTTAGCTAATGTTAAAACACAACTTAACATTGTTCGGTAAAAATAAAGTCAATATAATGCGTGTGAAGGACTGTATTATTATCTCGTGTACATTTTCCCACCCTGCCTCGTCCCGTTCCCCGCCTCCTCCTCCTCCTCCTGCACTTTGGTTCTGAAAAGCTCTTCTTCTCTGGCGTTGAGTGTTTAATCTGTGATCTCATGTCTTGATTCAGTCGCAGCAGCACAATGGGTGCAAATTACCCCAGGCAAACGAATACGTAATTAGCCCTCTCTGCCATGACACTCAGCTGCTCGGGCCTTTGAAGGCCTAGATTAATAATGCGGCCCTTCAATGGACCTTTGTCCCATCCACAGGCTAATGCTCGCTAATGGCTAACCAGCCGTACGCTGGTGTCCTCTCACCTCTGACCAGTGCGCACTGGGCTGGGATGCACACACTTACTGAATTAATACAGCAGGTAAACACAGGTTTCAGACTAGAACATTGTAATCAACGTGGTCCATCTGATTTATTTTGCTTTGCTTATTTTATTTTCTACTTTAAATATTATATAAACAATGTTTAATATTTTGTATTTTGTTTTATTTATTTTTTATATTTTTTTTTTTGGGGGGGGGTTCTTTTTTTAAAAAATTAAAAAATATATTTTATTTTTTTATTTATATATTTATTTATTTACCGTTTCTTTACCTCTAAATTGCTAAATTTACTTCTACTTATACACATTTTTAGAAGTGCTCTTTTTTGTGTAAGATTAATGTAAAGTGTGAGATTTAGTAGTGATTAATGTTTTGTTATGCTAATTTAGAAGAATTTCTGTTCATGTTGGCTTTAGGATAGTTACCATCATGGTGACAAGTGGTGCATTCAGCTTGATTTGAGAACAAATTATCTCTTTATATTATTACACTCATTCAGCAAGTACTTCTGTGCTTGTAAGTGCTTATAATATACTGTTTCTACTATGTTAGCACTACATCAGCAAATTAGCTTTTAAAGCTAACTAAGTTTATACTATTAAAGTGATTTGAGTTCTGCCGACTTATTCAGGTTTACAGTGTACTACATAGATTTAAGTTATAGTAACTAATTAGTACTATTAACTTTATTTACCCAAGTTATGTTAACAAGTTATTGAGTTACTTGGAAACAAATCAAATATTTTTTATGCTTAAATTGTTTGAGTTATTAAACTTAAATGATTTATTGAGTTGAACTAACTCATCAGGGGTTTTTTTTGACGCGGCGCGTCAAACAAAAAAAAAAAACTAACCCGAGGCGTTTTTTTTAGAATGATGCTTTTACGCGTGGCGTTTTACGTGTCGGTGTGCACACTCACATTGGCGCCCTTTGTTTAGTCACGAGGCGTTAAACGTCGGCGAATAACGCACGCGAGGTTCGTCTTGATGTGAACAGGCCTTTACACTGAAATTGTTCAGTCCAGTTCCCTAACCGTTTGCGTTATCATATCATACACTCCCCGATGTTGACGTTTCTGATTGTGAAAGATAGAGGAATAGTTAGTGAAATGCCTAATGCTAGATAACACCACAGATATACCGTTTTCATGGTACGAGCGTGGAGCATTAGTTCAGTCAAGCTGATAACAGTAGCCTATTATTGTAACGTTGCAGTGGGAGTTTACATGAGTGTCCAGCATGTTGTGTGATGCTTTCTCCAGTGTGTGTAAAGTCTCAATGTGTCTGTGTACCATGTGTGTTTGCTCTTGGAAAAATTGGTTGCAATCTGAAGCGTCACCAATAGAGGCCGCCAAAAAGTACATATTGCACCTTTAAATGCATTGAGTATATGACTCTTTCCCATACGTCTGTTGTCCCTCATTGTCATTCGTGGTGCTTCTGCAGGAAGTTAGTCTCAAGACAAGCGTGTTTGTTTATTATTAAAGCTGTCACTCCACTGACAGCTGTCCTCTCAGCGTGGCGTTTCTTGTTTACACACAAATTCTGTATTCTCCCTCTCCGACCATTTATCAACATTCAAGTGTGTTCATCCAGAATGCCTCATTAAATCACCTTCCTCTGGCATCTCTTTATCTCTGAAGTTGGCCGTCCCGCTGAGCCCAAATTACGTATTCTTTCCGCAGAGCGCGTCCTACTGACTCGAAGTCAGCGCTTTCAGTCATGCCTATCTCTCTCAGCCGTCCAAACGTAGATATCACACGTTAGTCTCTTTCGACATTCTCTTCCCGTTTGTGCCGCCTGCAGTATAAGATCCAGCCGAGAGAAGTCGCGCATCCCTCGGAGAATTTACAACCCGGAGGAATGGATTGGTGACCTTCGTGGCAGGCCGTGATGAAGAGCGGGTGACCTGGTGTGATGAGGCCGCGGCGAATCTCCAATGCCGCATTATATGAAATAACAAATGCATTCAGCGAGTCGCTAAGAGGGAGAGCGTAAACCCGAAACAGCTGCACTGCACAACAGATGGCAAGGCCGCGGTAATCCTTCTAAGATCTCAAGTGCAAGCAATTGAAAACCGCAATGAGAAAAGTGAATGTGAAAATGAGTGTCCTCACAGTGACTGCTCTGCTGAAGGATATCTCCCAGACACAGCACAAGCAAACAAACTCGGATAAGACTGATGATGACTCGCTCTGATCTGGAATGTTTACAACCTCATTATCTTTCGCTTTTCCTACTTTAGAAATACTTGTTGTTTGAACTAGAGCTTCCAAATGGAAAACTGCCAATTTAAAGGGGATAGTTCACTTTGAAATTAATGTTTTGGTATGTTTTATCTTACCTCAAGGGCATTCGAGATGTAGGTGTCTTTGTTTCCGCAGTAGTTTCAATTTTGATATTTTTAGGTCAAACCGTTCTCTGTCAGTCATATAATGGAGGTCTATGGTCACCACCATCACACCACAAAACCCAATACCTTCCATGTTACATGGTGTGTGTGTGAGATTTATAAAAACAGGATTAAAGATTACTAGTCGGATCTAAAAGTAAGATGGCCTAATCAAATTAAATAGTCCACTTTTATCACTATTTTATGAAATATTTTACTATTGATTGATGCACTGTTTTTACATCTATCAAGTTTCAGCTATTTACTATGGAAGCTTGTTTCCGCCACTGAATAAAAATAAAAAAATAAAATAAATAATCGCGACTTTTAATCTCACAATTGCGAGATGTGAAGTCAGAATTGCGTCAAACTGTTCTTGTCTGTCAGTCTTATAATGGAGGTTTATGGTCACCACCTCAAAGAGCATGCACAGAGAACATGATTTAATGACTCGTAAATGTAAGTACACGTTGATGGCCTAAGACACCAAACGAGCGGTTTGTGTGAGAAAACAAACATCGTTTTTACCTCACTTTCGTTTTTGATCACTTGGACGTGAAGAGGTAAAAACGATATAAATACTGTTCGTTTTCTCACACAAACCGCTCGTTTCGTGTCTTAGGCCATCGATGTGTACTTACATTTACGAGTCATTAAATCATGTTTAATTTGCACTTGCTCCTTTGGTTATGAACAGCTCGTGTAAGAGTGTGCACACCTGGTTGCAGTTCCGCTTGTCGCCAGAGGGGGCGTAGTTCTGCAAAGACTTGCGCAATGCACCTTTAATTAAAATTATTTTTTATTTTTTAAATAATTTAGCTTTGATTTTGGTTAGTTGCCAAGGACATATTTCGGTTTCATTTAGTTTAACTTGATGTATTAAAAATAACTACAACTGAAATAAAATAAATAAAAGCTATAGACTTTATGTAGCCCCGCCCCTTTTCAGCGTTGCGCTCGTTGTCTTTTGACTTCCGGTCTGTATTTTTCCACAGCGATCTTGCATAGGTATGAATGAACTGCTCGTAAAAAAAATTCCCGTTCGACATTTGTTCAGACATCTGCTTTAGAATGCTCATGATAAACATTACAATGCTCATGATAACTTTTGTTAACTCTACAATAAGTAAATCCACTTAACCAGCTAACAGCGATGCCATAGAAATATACAGAACCGGAAGTTCAAAGACAATATTCTAAAGATGACGGCGCCCACGTTTCTCTGGTGCATAAGGTCTATAGGACTAAAATGACAAAAACACAACAAAAACATTAATTAAAATGAAAACAGGAGTTGTAAAAATAAAAACTACATTAGCATCCCAGTATGTCTGAAATAACGCTGGTAAGAACATCAAGTGCTGAGTAATTTGACCTAAGTGAATGTCAGAAGGATCCGTTTCTCAGTAAGGTCACAGAATCCCCGTCCTCAATCAAACGGCGGGAGACTGCGGCGTTCCAGCGACTACGCCGACGCAGAACTTGGTGCCAAAACCCCGAGAAGCCCGTGCCAATTGCAGCCTTCGCCTCTTTTGGCTCAGGTCTTTGTGAGAGGATTGCTAGGCTAGCAAGTGCATAATTACTTGCTCAGTGGTCTACTGGAACAGGTTTCCATCCTCACACCTTTCCTTTGCACCAAATGAAGGATCTTTTCTAAGTACGGCGGTAAATTACACTCCAGGATGCAATAAATTTACATAACTTGCTGTTCCTTTTTTTTCTTGTCAGACATTCTTGATTACTGCTGTTGTAAATATGCAATATTTAATTATGTAAATATTAGGATTTGGTTGCTGAATGATTGATATTCTAAGTGCATAGATACGGCTTAGACTCCTGCGATGTAAATCTGACGGGGTTGGCTGAGTTACGTGATGAAATGTCTTTATTTGTGAGCGATTGTAATACCGAGGCTTGCCTTATGCACTTGAGAGAACATCATTGGCTGTCCCGAGAAGCAGTGTGCTTAGTGAGGCTGTCGCTGCCAGTACCTCAGGCTGTTTATGCCTCTATTCAACAGACCGCAGTGTTAATGGCAGTGTTGTGTTGAGCTGGGACTGTTCTGCCCAAAAGCGGTCCAACCCAGTGCTAGCAATGTGTACAAAACAAAGTTAAAGTTACACGGCAGATGAAAGTCTCCTGCTGTTTATTGCATGATGTGCTCAAGTCAGTTCCACCTCTTTCTTAGGGTACCGTCACACCACAAAACACATTACCTTCCATGTTACTTGGTGTGTAACGTGATTACTAGTCGTATCTAAAACTAAGATGGCCTAATCAAATTAAACAGTCCACTTTTATCCCTATTTTATGGAAATGTTTTACTATTGATTGATGCACTGTTTTTACATCAAGTTTCAGCTACTATGAGAGCTTGTTTCCGCCACTGAATAAAAATAATATAAAATAAATAATTGCGACTTTTAATCTCACAATTGCGAGATATAAAGTCAGAATTGCGTTATATAAAGACAGAATTGCGTTATATAAAGTCAAAATTGCGAGATATAAAGTCAGAATTACGAGAAATAAAGTCAGAATTGTGAGATATAAAGTCAGAATTGCGAGATATAAAGTCAGAATTGCGAGATATAAAGTCAGAATTGCGAGATATAAAGTCAGAATTGCGAGATATAAAGTCAGAATTGCGAGATATAAAGTCAGAATTGCGTTATATAAAGTCAGAATTGCGAGATATAAAGTCAGAATTGCGAGATATAAAGTCAGAATTGCGTTATATAAAGTCAGAATTGCGAGATATAAAGTCAGAATTGCGAGATATAAAGTCAAAATTGCGAGATATAAAGTCAGAATTGCGAGATATAAAGTCAAAATTGCGAGATATAAAGTCAGAATTGTGAGATATAAAGTCAGAATTGTGAGATATAAAGTGAGAATTACGAGATATAAAGTCAGAATTGCGTTATATAAAGTCAGAATTGCGAGATATAAAGTCAGAATTGCGTTATATAAAGTCAGAATTGCGAGATATAAAGTCAGAATTGCGAGATATAAAGTCAAAATTGCGAGATATAAAGTCAGAATTGTGAGATATAAAGTCAGAATTGCGAGATATAAAGTCAAAATTGCGAGATATAAAGTCAGAATTGCGTTATATAAAGTCAGAATTGCGAGATATAAAGTCAGAATTGCGAGATATAAAGTCAGAATTGCGTTATATAAAGTCAGAATTGCGAGATATAAAGTCAGAATTGCGAGATATAAAGTCAGAATTGCGAGATATAAAGTCAAAATTGCGAGATATAAAGTCAGAATTGTGAGATATAAAGTCAGAATTGTGAGATATAAAGTGAGAATTACGAGATATAAAGTCAAAATTGCGAGATATAAAGTCAGAATTGTGAGATATAAAGTCAGAATTGTGAGATATAAAGTCAGAATTGCGAGATATAAAGTCAGAATTGCGTTATATAAAGTCAGAATTGCGAGATATAAAGTCAGAATTGCGAGATATAAAGTCAAAATTGCGAGATATAAAGTCAGAATTGTGAGATATAAAGTCAGAATTGTGAGATATAAAGTCAGAATTGCGAGATATAAAGTCAGAATTGCGAGATATAAAGTCAGAATTGCGTTATCTAAAGTCAGAATTGCGAGATATAAAGTCAGAATTGCGAGATATAAAGTCAGAATTGCGAGATATAAAGTCAGAATTGCGTGATATAAAGTCAGAATTGCGATATTTATAGTCAGAATTGTGAGATATAAAGTGAGAATTACGAGAAATAAATTCAGAATTGTGAGAAATAGTCAGAATTGTGAGATATAAAGTCAGAATTGCGAGATATAAAGTCAGAATTGCGAGATATAAAGTCAGAATTGCGAGATATAAAGTCAGAATTGCGAGATATAAAGTCAGAATTGCGAGATATAAACTCAGAATTGCGTGATATAAAGTCAGAATTGCGAGATATAAAGTCAGAATTACGAGAAATAAAGTCAGAATTGTGTGATATAAAGTCAGAATTACGAGAAATAAAGTCGCAATTCTGAGAAAAAAAGACAGAATTGCGACTTTTTATCTCACAATTCTTTTTTTTACACTTGTCGCAATCCATCCTGTTATTGGCTTATCCACCAAATGCACATGTCTCGGAGTTGGGCGACTTTTTTTCCTGGTTTCAGATCTGGATCTTCTTCAGATTGAAACGCAACAACAATGGGCGCTTTGTGATGTTTGTATAGAGATGGTAAAGTGGAGGGCTGGCTTAGTGATATTTCTTTGTGTACTGTGTACTCCCTCTCTCTCTCTCTCCCTCTTGTCAGATTGCTCTGTGTTTGCGTCACGGTAAAACAATCTTGCAGACCCACGTAACTCCTACAGCAGATTTCTCCAGATGGATATAGTGAGTCCTCTGTTCTTCAGTCTGGATCAGTGCCGGCTCTCCTTTCCTCCTGCCATGTCATGTGTTTAGCATGGTACTCACATTCTCAAAATGGACATGGACTTCACGGCTCATTGTAGAATAGATGGTTGCCAGGCAACCTGATATGTTAGTCACTGTACCTTCAGAAATGTTCGATCCCTCACAGTTGCCACTTCTATATTTGTCAGCATGTAATCAGAGCTCCTTAATTAAAGGCGTGATTTGAATTTGTCTATTTGTCCAGGAAAATGAAGATGTGGAAATATTAGCGCGTGAGGTGGTGTTGTCCCGCGCTCTAATTGGGATCCTCAATGGAAAAGAGAAATTCAATACGAGGAGAATTAATTCTACCTTAAGGCTTTGGCCTAATTTTGGCTAATGGATTCTTATGGGCAAGCACGGATTAGTTCACTTCCAGGCTTTTTGTTCTTCGAATAATTTATTCTGTACCCCATTAAATACAAATGTTCTCCCAAAAGAGACCCTTCAAACCTCCAACCTGAAGAAAAATTGATCAGTAAATGCACCAACCTTGGAGAAGTTCGGATCTGTGGCTATAACGAGGGGTTTATTGGTGTTATCTGATGAGTGATTTGGCTCTTAAGATCACTGGTGATTTGCATTTATTTTCCCACAGTTGTTTTTCAGCTCTGCCTGTGCAAATCCGATTCTACCCCTTTCATTATTGGGCTTGTGGCTCGTTTGGTTTCGAGATGAATTAGCCCGCTTCCAAACACAACTGTCTGTCTGGAATGTAATTGATTGTTTGGGAGTAGAGGAAGGGACCCTGTGGAAAAATAATTTGTTGCTAACTGCTTTAGTGCTGCACAGAGTGTAATCTCTGACAATGAGTCAGTATGTTACACGTTAGCTTATGACTACATTACCGAGAGTTAGCACATGTTTGTCAGATTGTGCCTTATTCTTTTTTTAAGTGTACGGTATACAAGCATAAATATAACATGTTATGCTGCTTAATATAAAAAAGTAATAACCTTTGATACTTTTTTTGGATTCTTTGATTAATTAAAAGTTAGAAAAGAACAGTATTTATTTAAAATAGAAACATTTTCTAACAATATAAACCACTGTTCAGTTCACCTTGGGGCCAGTATCAATACTTTTATTCAGCAAGGATGTGTTAAATTGAAAAAAAAAAAAAAAGATTTCTATTGTTAGGAAAGATTTCTATTTTAAATGCTGTTCTTTTTTTTCCTTTTATCAGAAAAGTTTCCAAAAGCAGTTTCCAATGGCTTTTTAGCATTGATTTCTGAAGGATCATGTGACACTGAAGTAATGGCTGATGAAAATTCAGCTTTGCATCAGATAAATAAATTATAATTTAAAGTATAATCAAATAGAAAACCATTATTTTATATTGTTTTTTTTTCTGTATTTTTGATAAATAAAGGCAGGCTTGATGAGCATTCGAGACTTCTTTCAAAAACATTTAACCCTCTGATGGTCCTCCTCGGTCACTTCTGACCGAATAATTTTTCTCTATACTGTAATCAGATGATGCTTATTTTCTTCAAAAATTATTTTTTTCTAAAGGCCTAGAGACTCTATATTAAATTAAAATACTGCATTAACAATATATATACATACATATATATATATATATATATATATATATATATATATATATATATATATATAATTTTTATATATTATATATATATATTATTATTTTTTTTCCATGGCAAAAATAGACCATAAATATTGCATAAATATTAATAAATTCAATCAAATTGTCTCAAAATACTAAATTAAAAAGAATAAATATTATAGAACAAAAATAAATTAAATTGGTTTTTACTGGGATGGAGGAAGTTTCATTTTTAGGTGTGACCGGGAAGGCTCAGGATGTGACTCCTATACGAAGACCATCAGATGGTTAAGTTAATTAATAGTAATATTTCCAAACTTTTGACTGGTAAACACAATACTAATATTAGTGCCCTTGGTAAATATGAGGCAGCTTTGCATTGTTTTATCCTTTTGCTCTTTCATTCAAAAATTCTAATCTTTCATTGAATTAAAACAATTGAAAGTTGGGTGAAGCTCACATTATGAAATAAATGCTTTTCTCTATTTCATGTTGGCCACAATGATTGGCACCCAATTATTGCAACGTCCTTTTCCCAAGATAACAGCTCTTCTTCTAAGAGTTGTCTTCTATAATGCCTGATGAGTTTGGAGAACTCGTACATGAAATACAAGGGGCTGTTTTTTTTTATTTTATTTTTTATTTCCACACAAATACAGCATCATTATAGTGTACAAATGTATGATAAACATTTTTTTTAAGGAATCAGAAATAAATCACAAATATCTCGGATCATCTGCTGAATTCAATTTCCCAGATAAAATCGACTCATTGTAACATGTGACGCGAGCACGTTGAACATTTAGGGACATCGTCGGTCCAATAAAAAGTAAAAATAGAGCGTGTAACGCATCTGGCTTGGGTTGTTTCCCGATCCGCCACATCTGCCGTGATGAACTCAGATAAAGTGTGTTCCCGCTGTAATAAAGCATGAGCGAGGTGGAGAGCTAATGTGCTGGAGGCGGCACTGCTCTTTTGTCTGATCTCTTTGTTACAGCTTCTGCTTTCTGCTGTTGTGTAAAAATAGTGTTTGACACCACTGTCAGTGTTCAAGGGTCAGAAAGAAACTCTAGTATTATCCTTTGTCTTTTTGAGTTTGTCCAAGTCTGTTTTTATCTCATATGCACTGTGTGTAGGAGGTAAACAAGTCTACTCTTGTTATACTGCGTCCTTATATAAAGTATTCTACTGATTTCACAGTTTAGTGTGTATGTTTATCAGTTTTATTTTTACATAAAGACTTTTTTATTGGACTGGCAATGTCCTTAAATGTTCAATGTGCTCGGGTCACATGTTCATTTTGTGCCCCTGTTACAAACCATTTGTTTGAAAGCTTAATTGCGTTTTTAGTTCACAAAAAGGGGGTGGAGATAGGTAGGATTAGGGGTGGGGTTAGGGATCAGGGGGCGGAGATGGGTAGGATTAGGGGTGGGGTTAGGGATAAGGGGGCGGAGATGGGTAGGATTAGGGGTGGGGTTAGGGATCAGGGGGCGGAGATGGGTAGGATTAGGGGTGGGGTTAGGGATCAGGGGGCGGAGATGGGTAGGATTAGGGGTGGGGTTAGGGATAAGGGGTGGGGTTAGAGATCAGGGGGCGGAGATGGGTAGGATTAGGGGTGGGGTTAGGGATCAGGGGGCGGAGATGGGTAGGATTAGGGGTGGGGTTAGGGATCAGGGGGCGGAGATGGGTAGGATTAGGGGTGGGGTTAGGGATCAGGGGGCGGAGATGGGTATGATTAGGGGTGGGGTTAGGGATCAGGGGGCGGAGATGGGTAGGATTAGGGGTGGGGTTAGGGATCAGGGGGCGGAGATGGGTAGGATTAGGGGTGGGCTTAGGGATCAGGGGGCGGAGATGGGTAGGATTAGGGGTGGGGTTAGGGATCAGGGGGCGGAGATGGGTATGATTAGGGGTGGGGTTAGGGATCAGGGGGCGGAGATGGGTAGGATTAGGGGTGGGGTTAGAGATCAGGGGGCGGAGATGGGTAGGATTAGGGGTGGGGTTAGGGATCAGGGGGCGGAGATGGGTAGGATTAGGGGTGGGGTTAGGGATCAGGGGGCGGAGATGGGTAGGATTAGGGGTGGGGTTAGAGATCAGGGGGCGGAGATGGGTAGGATTAGGGGTGGGGTTAGTGATCAGGGGGCGGAGATGGGTAGGATTAGGGGTGGGGTTAAAGATCAGGGGGTGGAGATGGGTAGGATTAGGGGTGGGGTTAGGGATCAGGGGTGGAGATGGGTAGGATTAGGGGTGGGGTTAGGGATCATGGGGTGGAGATGGGTAGGATTAGGGGTGGGGTTTTGAGATCAGGGGTGGAGATGGGTAGGATTAGGGGTGGAGTTAGGGATCAGGGGTGGAGATGGGTAGGATTAGGGGTGGAGTTAAGGATCAGGGGTGGAGATGGGTAGGATTAGGGGTGGGGTTAGGGATCAGGGGTGGAGATGGGTAGGATTAGGGGTGGAGTTAAGGATCAGGGGTAGAGATGGGTAGGATTAGGGGTGGAGTTAAGGATCAGGGGTAGAGATGGGTAGGATTAGGGGTGGGGTTAGGGATCAGGGGCGGAGATGGGTTAGCACAGAACAGAACCTCTGCTTGAAAAATATTCTACCTTCATTATTTTTTTTTAATCAACACATATATTTAATTTTAAAAAACATTCGAACAAAAAGCGGAGAAAACTCTGTCCGGATGGGATCCAGAACGATAATTAAAAACGATAATTAAAACGGATTGAGTATAGATCGTGTCCATCGCCTCGTTTGTACAGTCCTGTACCTCTTCCTGGGTTCGATATTTTTCTCTGTAACGTTAGACGTTTTGATTTATGTTGTTGTATCACTTTAGCTGATTGACACACATTGCTTGATTTTGGATCCAGAGATGATGTACTTTTTAAAATAATCTGTAAGTGCGGCCACTACAGCGACAGTGTAAACATATAATATTGTATATCGTCAGTGAGCATATCCTCCGTAATTTCATTTGAGAATAACCCTCTCTCTCTCTCTCTCTCTCTCTCAGCTGGTGGGCGGAGAGTTTGACCTGGAGATGAACTTCATCATCCAGGACGCAGAGAGCATCGCCTGCATGGTGGAGCTGCTGGAGCACTGTGACGTCACCTGCCAGGCGGAGATCTGGAGCATGTTCACAGCGATCCTGCGCAAGAGCGTCCGCAACCTCCAGACCAGCACAGAGGTGGGGCTCATCCAGCAGGTGCTGCAGAAGATGAGCTCCGTCGACGACATGATTGCCGGTGAGCACCCGGAGTGCAGGATCCAAACATGAAAAGCTCAAAGTCATTCACATAAACGGTCATAAATAAAGAGAAAATGTCTGGCCAATGCCCTCAATAGGTGGGATAACCAGAAACGCTGTCCTGGGAGCATTGATAAAAATGTTTGCATTTAATAATAATAATATTATAAACATTATTTTGTAGTATTTGCGGTTCTTTGTAAAATAAATGCCTAATTATAATAATAATCATAAAAATATTAATTATAATAATAATAACTTTCATCGTCATTATATTGTAATTATATAATACAAATAATAAATAAAAGTAAAAATTATTTTGTAGTATTGCAGAATCTTTTGGTGGTTTTGGTTCTTTGTCAAATAAATGCCTTGAAATAAAAATAATAAACATAATTATTATTATTGATACTACTACTATAACTAATAATAAATTACATTAAAATAAACAACAACAACAACAATAATAAGGCATTTATATAATGTAATGATAATTACCATCATAATTTTGCATTATAAGAGTTATATCATAATATTAAAAATAAACATTATTGTGGAGTATTGCTGCATCTTCTGGTGGTTTTGGTTCTGTGTGGAAAAAATGACTTATTATCATCATTATTAGTGTTATCATTAATATTGTTGATAATAATAGCATTGTTAGTATCATTTTACAGTTTTGCCGCATCTTTTGGTGGTTTTGGTTCTTTGTAAAATAAACACCTTGTAATAAAAATAATAAACATAATTATTATTATTATTGATACTACTACTATTACTAATAATAAATTATATTAAAATAAACAACAACAATTATAATAATAAGGCATTTATACAACCCAATGATAATTACCATCATAATTATATTATAGGTACTATATTATAATAATAAAATAAACATTATTGTGCAGTATTGCAGCATTTTTGGTAGTTTTGGCTCTGTGTGGGGAAAAATGATTTATTATCATCATCATTATATTTATTGATAATAATAGCATTGTTAGTATTCATAATAAAATAAACATTATTGTGCAGTATTGCATGATCTTTTGGTGGTTTTGGCTCTGTGTGAACAACAATTATTATTATTATTTTTTATTGATAGTAATGAATTTGTTATTTATAATAAAATATTTATATATATATATATATATATATATATATAATAAATACAATGTATTATATAATAAATATATATCATATATATATATATTATAATTTATAATAATATAATATTATAAATTATAATACAATTATAAATTATAAAAAATAATATATAATTTTATTATACATAATATTTATATAATTTATTTATATAATTTATTGTTATTTATAATAAAATTTTGGTTCTGTGTGAAACCAAGAATCAACAGTTGCAGTGATTTTAAGTGTATTGTTCCCCACAGTTTTAATACTGTTTATGTCTACGCAAACTCACTTTTTTGTGGTAAATACGCCTCTTCTGTGCTTCCCAGCAGTGTAAAGACCCCACGTTTAGATTTCAAGGCACTTTGGTTCTGAACACATCCATTGTTTACACGACCAGTGCCTTCAGTTCAAAAAACATCAGTCGAATGAAAATCCATTTCACCGAAGAGAAAAGAATCAGTAATTTGTGTGCTAATCTTCGTTGTATCACATGCTTGTCCATATGTTCCAATCCTCTATGATTTGGCTCCGTTGCGTTTCAGAAAAAACAGGTTCCACCGTCTCGCTAAACCCCTCATTGTGCATTCTGTGTCCAATATTTCTGTGTAATTACGATCAGTGGACCATGGCCGTCGTTTATTGCAGGGGTAATGTGCAAAATTGGCTCTGTGAACACAAGCGTCTCTCTAACTGTTCTTTAGACAGATCCGCGCGTTAGAAAATTTCGCCGCTAATCAGACAATTAGTTATCATACGCTTCCAGCGTCTGTCCATTTTTGACCAAATTTGCGGCCTTTGAGTGAATGGTGTGTAACCGGAATCAAATTACAATGATATTAAGCCACGACAAACATCCCCGCTAAGGGGTTGTTATTTTTCTCGAAATTCGATTATTTAATGTCTCGCGCAACATTTTAAAGAGCTTCTAAATTCACAACGCGGACGGTTTGACACCGAGCCAATACGTGAATGAATAGACTCGCCGTCGAGAGCCACGATCTGATGACTAAAGGAGCCTCAAGAGAACTTGCAGTGGATAATGTTCCAGTAGAAAGATAACGATTGGCTCCCGAGTGACATCATCCTCATGAGTCTGCAGTTCTGTGCACCGATAATGCTGAGTCATTTCATTCTCTTCTTTCTGTGTTTCCCAGATCTCCTAGTGGACATGCTGGGGGTTTTGGCCAGCTATAGTATCACAGTGAAGGAGCTGAAGCTGTTATTCAGCATGCTGAGAGGGGACGGAGGCGTGTGGGTGAGTTCTCTCGCCCCTTTACACTGACTGGATGCTGTTGAAATATTCAGTTTCAGTGAACCCTGAAAGCAATTCACTTCTAATGCTCTGGACTTCACGATAGAGCCGGTTGTACTGTAGTTTAGGGATGTGGTGAAGTATCTGGATGCTTCAATAAATTATGTTATGATATGACTAAATGCCTGGTGTTTTAATGCACAACAAAGCAAATATTTTATCACTTAAAACTTTATTTCAATATACGAGACATGTTCATTTTTGAATGTTACAGATTATATGAAATATTATTATGATGTAAAGACAACCAACATACATGTGCATAAGTTCGTGTCTGGACGTGAGAGAGAGAAAAGAACTTTTGGAGGCTGGCTCTGTTTATCATCAAAACAAATGACAGATTAAGTGGATGAGGGCGAGGGTGACATAAACTAAACGCTATTGGCTATTTGAAAAGAGGGAGGAGCCATTCAACATATCCCGTCTTAGCTTCCTGTTCCCAGTCCCTCCAGAAAAACGCGATTATGCGATCGCTGAATTCAATGCAAAATCAGCCAAAGTCTGCATATTTATGCGGGGGCCGCATTTTTTCAAATACGCCGCACTTTCACCTCATAAATTGCCGATTTCCGTGCAAAATATGCGGGGTTTGCATGATTTCATAATCCTCGCATTTTCGTTGCAAAAAAAGTCACATGTATCTTAGCAGAAAGTTGAAAAATGTTCAACAGGGAGCGCGCAGCTCTTAAAGGGGCCACACCTTATTTACACTCGTTACAGTCTGAAATAAAACAAGATGAGAAATTAAATATTCCCAGCACTTTCTATGATGTAGTATGCTTGATTATCAAAGGAAGTAATACGAAATGACTCTTACATTAGCCTAGTGAGAACAGGATGTTGGGGGAATCACTTTTTTCTCTTTTTCATCAAACCGCAATTTTTGCAAGTTCCTTCAATTTTTGCAAATTCCTGCAATTTCATTGCATAAAATTGCATAAATATCCCGCATATATCCCCAATTAAATATCCCCAAATTTAAAGAAAACGGGGCGCGTAATCAATCAATTTTTGCCCACAACAATCACAAAAAAACTCTGCGTTTTTCTGGAAGGACTGAATACTATTATTGTAAATGTTATATATAAATCGCAATTTTTTTCACAAATTTTTGCAAATTACCACCACAAAATCAGTCAGTTTGATCGCAAAAATCACAAAAAAAAAATAAAAAAATCGTGAAATCTTGGAGGGACTGTGTTTCAGTGGAAACTACATCAACCTTTAAATAGTAATGATTCATGAAAAAATGGTTGCTAAAAATTGTATTTGTTATACATTCAATGACTTGGATCTTAAAGATTGTGTTTCAAACTATGAATGTTAAAATATGTTCTTTAAAATCTGATATGTGCAGATCATTAGCCAGCTCCCAATCCCAGCCAACGATCTCCTGTCCACCAGTCCTCTCCACGGACACATCTGTCTGGGGTTGCCCATGAATCGATGTGGTTAGGACTGATGGACAGGCCATTGATTGGCTGAATTAGAGCTGTGTTTTTTTTTTTTTTGGACTTGTATATGATGGTTACCATTTATTTTTGACTTTCACAAACATATACATCTTTTCTTCTGTTGTCAAAGTCTTCTCTCATTATAATTTCCTTTACATCTCTCTCTCTTTCACTAATTACAATGTTCTCTCTTAATTGTTCTCTTCCTTCTTGTGTCCCGTTTCCCTTAGCCAAGACACGCCATTAAGCTCCTCTCAGTGCTGAATCAGATGCCTCAGCGGCACGGCCCTGACACCTTCTTCAACTTCCCAGGACGCAGTGCGGCGGTGAGACTCTCCCACGCCTTTAACAATAAAGCTTTTGTAGAATCATTCCTGACATTATAAGGGTTAGCGTTAGACTTGTGTGTTATGATTATAAAACTCCAACTGCAAAAACAACAATAATAACATCATTTATCATGTTGTTTATATCTTAGGGGATATTTTACCATTTTTTTTCTACACTACACCTTCCTTTCCCTGGTTAATATGCAGAGACTTGACTATACTATATGTGTACACTACTGTACAAAATCAGTAAGATTTAAAAAAAAAAATTAAAATTAATACATCTGTTCCATTATTTGATTAAACGTGACGGTAATGACATTTATAATGTCACAAATGTTTTATATTTCAAATAAATGCTGTTTTTTTTTACATTCTATTCATCAAAGATACCTGAAAACAAAATTGATAATTCAAAAAAAATGTTTTTGTGACACTGAAGATTGGAGTAATTCAGCTTTGCCATTTTATTTTTGCCAAATTACATTTTATATAACAATATTTATACAATGTTACTGTTTTTACTGTATTTCAATCAATAATCAAATAAATCCAGCCTTGGTACAAATTCTTTAAAAAATAAAACATTTAAGATCTTGCCGACCCCAACTTTTTTAATGGTGTGTATTTAAATGATACATTACATTTAAAAGATCTAAATGTTAAATAATTATTAAGGTTGTCAAATGATTAATCGCGTCCAAAATAAAAGTTTGTGTTTACATAATATATATGAGTGCACTGTGTATTATTATTTTGTATATATATATATATAAATACACACACATGCATGTATATTTAAGAAAAAATATTATTTATATCTAAAATATTTATATATATTATGAATTATATATAAAAATCTATATACAGTATGTACATGAAAATACTTCTTAAATATATACAAGCATGTGTGTGTATTTAAATATATACGAAATAATCATACACAGTGCACCCACATATGTAAACACAAACTTTTATTTTGTATGCGATTAATCGCGATTAATCATTTGACAGCCCTAATAATCAAATTATTAAATATGAATAATATGAATACATGTATTAAATTATTTTTTATTGAATCATATTCGTTACAAATAAAAGCCTCACATTTCCGCCTACAAGCGTGTAAATGTTTTTCTTTGTTTTGTACAAACTGACAAATGAGTTATCTGAAAATATTGTTCATGGTAATCCACATTGCTGTTATTAGAGTGCTAATTGTATATATTAAATTCCATTTTACCAAGGTCAAATTTGTACAAAATGGTCAGTTGATTATATTCTCCAAATGTTGTTTTAATTGTGCTTCTAATTCCCTCGTGTTTTGCCCCCCCGCAGGCCATTGCTTTGCCGCCCATTGCTAAGTGGCCTTACCAGAACGGATTCACTCTCAACACTTGGTTCCGAATGGACCCACTCAATAACATCAATGTAGACAAGGATAAACCATACTTATACTGGTGAGTACGATGCATATGATACATTAAGGAAGGTACTAGTAAAGCTCAATGCTGACCACTGGTCAGTCATTATAATGTAAATGCCAAGACTGCATAATCTCGGAGTGCCTCAACATTCTCAGCGTGGCAGAAACACGGGAGATCTGTGCATGGGAAATATTATATTACCATTTCTGTTTGAAGTGGTAAGTGTCTCTACAGGGCTGGCCCACAAGAAGAGACTGCTAATTTAGGAGTGATGAGCCCTGCCCTATTTCCCAGTTACCAAAAAAAGCCTTACCGCACCAGAGGGCAAACTAGAGAAACTCCTAAAATGTCATAAGAGAACGTCTGAAGAACCTCTGGTTGTTTTTTAGAAACCAGAAGCGTAAACTGAAGATGCCTCTCGCTAGCTCTGAGGACCCTTGTTAGTTTTGACCTTTAGTTTAATGTCAAGGCCTATATTCTACACTTCTGTAGCATTTAATTCTTTAGCCTGGTTTTAATGTTATTACTCAAGTTTTCTTGCACAAAAACATTGGTAATCCGCTTCATGATACCCCGAAGGACCTACAGTACTTGCGGAGTGCAGCTTTATGACTCGAATACACTGAATATATTGGCCTTAAAGGGATACTCCACTTTTTTTGGAAGTAGGCTCATTTTACAACTCCCCCAGAGTTAAACAGTTGAGTTTTACCGTTTTCCAATCCATTCAGATGATTTTCTGATATTTAGAAGAATATCAGTAAGCAGACAGTTTCTGGTCTCATTGACTTCCATAGCAGGAAAAAAATATACTATGGATATTTATATACTATATATACTATGAATATACACCAGCCGCCACTGGAAAATGCGACTAAAATTAATTTTATCAATTTAAACTAAATGTTGGACTCAATCTAGTGTTCCTTACAGCTTACTAAAGATCCAGCGATCCATGGATATTGACATGTTGCCTTACATTTATGTTTGCCTGATTTTGACACCGGGGAAATAAAAGCAATATAGACCTAAACATAAAGCAAATTTGCCTGTGAACGCTTTATATAAATACAATATAGGTCTAAATCCGGGTGAGCACTTATATCAGTGTTATATATAGCCTATATATCATCCAGCCCTAAAACTTTACAGTTTTTCGCATTCCCTCTATATATAAATGTGACTTATAAATAAAATGAATATCTATATGGCTCTAACAGCAGTTCTTTAAAAGGAATTTACACACACACACTTAAAAATGTTGAAATATTGTTTCATATTGCCTTTTTTTACACATCAAGCATTGTATTTACTAATAATTTTTCATAAAATCACTTTTTTCCTCTTTTCTTTGTCCCCTAGTTTTCGAACCAGCAAAGGGATTGGCTACTCGGCGCACTTTGTGGGGAACTGTCTAATTGTGACATCGCTGAAGTCGAAGGGGAAAGGTTTTCAACACTGTGTGAAGTACGACTTCCAGCCCAGGAAGGTGAGTTTTGGTGGACATAAGAAGACATAACTAAACAGTACAAATATTTGGTCTTTTCTTTCTTTAGAGACATAACTATTACTATTTGTCATATTTGGAGTAATCAACTGCAAGCCCACATTCAAATCCGCCTCCATCCAAACAACAACCAAAAGAAAGATCCACAATCTATTATTTTGGATAATCGGTTTCACTTGGATGTAAATTGCAATCTGGAAGAAAGGTTTGTCGCTACTTCAGTTACGTCACCACTTAAATCATATTAAATAAATTATGATAAATATGATAGATATGATTCTAGGGTGAAGACAAACATTAAAGGAGTAGTTCACTTTTAAAAAATCTTTTGCTGATAGTTTACTCACCCCCATGTCATCCAAGATGACCACGTCTTTCTTTCTTCAGTCGAAAAGAAATTAAGGTTTTTGATGAAAACATTCCAGGATTTTCTCCATATAATGGACTTCAATGGGGACCAAACGGTTCAAGGTGCAAGTGAGTTTCAGTGCAAACTGCAAACTGTTCAAAGGGCTTTAAACGATTCCAGACGATGAATAAGGGTCTTATCAAGCGAAACGATCGCTCATTTAATAAATAAATAACAAAGTTTAAGTTTTATAAGCTCAAATGTTCGCCTCGCTCGGTTCTGTGATGCTCGTTCGTGACTCTCCTGTTCGAACTCGTTCATCAAAATGAACGAATCTTTTCCAGAGTCAACTCGCTCATTTCGTTCATTGAACGAACCAAACGACACGAAAAAAGATTCGACTCTGTTTTTTTTACAAGATAGCAAAGCTGCGCATAGGATTGTGGGTGATTTGAGAGCGCGAAGGCTACACATATGCATCCTTTTCTGTGTATGGGATATTTTCCAAACGAAGGATCCTCCACATTGGACGGATGTCGATGACGTAGCATCCTCGAAATTCTGGCTTCCGAGGATCCTTCCTTGACATTGAGAAATGCTTTCATTGTCCTGAAAGTTATTTCTCTGGGAATCTCTGTAGATATCTGGGAAGATACACATCTCTCTCTCTCTCTCTCTCTCTCTCTCTCTCTCTATTTTTGCACAAATTTGATGTCCACTGAGTCGGCCACACCTGAAGCCCTTCTGGTTTGATAGCTTCTGCATTTAAGGAACAAAGGGAATTCCAGAGGGATTTATTCCCATAGCACCTTTTTCCCCTTTAGCACACAAGATCTGTCTGTTTATCGCTCCTTTTTTCCTCACTCAGAGAGGGCTGATACAGCAACATCTGGTTTTTGATAACTTGGCTCCTCTTGTTGTCCCGGCGGGATGAATTCGGCTCAGTCGCACGAGTTGTTAAACGACAAATGAAAATCAGTTTGGCAAGGGATGTTTGAATATGATACCTCATCCTGTCTGCTCGCCGAGGAGGACGACAAGGGAGGGTTGTGTGCCAATTAGAATGCAAGCTATACACACACACACACGCCAGTGTGAGAGAACGTGTACTCGGTCTAACAATGAACTTCACAACTCAACCCAATTAGTCAGCACTTTGGTCTGTTATTGAAACGAAAAGGCTGGATTTTAATCAACCACTTTGTTATTCACTCTTAGATTTATATTAAGCTTCCTTAGACATTAAACAGTCAAAACAAGGGATCAGAGATGTGAACAAAAAAGAAATGTAATTGAACTGAACTTAAATAGTTTACAGCTTGTTATTGGTTAATAGAGACCATGGGGTCAGAAGAAAAGTTCAGCAAACTACTCTAGGGCTGTGCTTCATAAATTCAAAGCCTAGTCTAGACAAGGACAGCCCTCACTTGCGTCTTTGTACAATCTTGACTGGCATTAAAAGCTATGAAATCTCAGTTATGGGATGGATTTCCAGTCTAGCAGATTTGGGCTTATCCTCCCCCCCGTCGCCCCAGCTAATATCGCCTTACGTTTTAATAACGTGCTCAGGAGGTGGAGAGGATATTTGTGAAATTAGGTCTTTTGAGGAAGTTTACATCATCTAAATCTCCCGAGATGTGACGGGCCACGGTTATTTATTCGAGTTACGACACTTTTACGTGATCCGTGCTGTTGTATTCCTCGCTGGAAAGCTTTCAGACGTCAGCGCTCTGATCTTTAATTCATATGCCAAAACAGCTTTTAGCATCGCTGCAATCAAACAGAATCATTCTGTTTCAGTAGATTTAACTCTCAGTTTTAGAAGCATGTAATGAGGTTATGTTTCATGTGCTCGATCTATTTGAACATATTCATTTTTGGGGCCGGGTCATTTCCACAGAATTTTCTTGGACCAAAGCTTGAATGAATGGTTGAATATTATTAAATACTGAAACATGTTTTTCATGATATAGACTGATCCTTTCATCCATAAAATTACTCACCCCTCAAATGTGATATAACTCAAAACTGTTAGAATTTGTGCAAAACAATCACAGTTGTTAACTCAAAATTGCCAGCTATGAACTCAGAATGGTGAAATAAAAAGTTGCAATACACCAATCGCAAGTCGCTTGCCTCTGGTGTGAACAAGGTGTTATTATTTCAAATAATTGTGTTTAACAGTGGAATTCCTACTGAAAAACTGCATTACCCATGATGCTTTACAGATAATTCCACCAATCAGAGAGTCAAAAAAAGCAACACACACCAAAATAGCTCTTTAGCTCCGCCCACCCCCATGAAGCACTGCGAATGTATGTCGATCTCTCCACACTCAAAATATTCAAATATTTGTATATATGTATTGTAATAAACTTAAAATACATTGTTTTTATATATAAATTCATCATTTGTAATCCATCAGTTTGATTATGGCGTTCGCAGTGCTTTATGGGATTGTAGTTCTTTCCCTCAGTAAAACCCAAGTACACAGTCTTAAATCAAAGTTTCTAATTTTATGATTCACCTTGTTGCTGATTGGCTAATTTCATTGCTTTTAACTCTTTATGAAGACTTTTTTTTATTTTGTTTTTAAATCTCTGTTGGAAAAATGAATGGAAAAATATACTTAAATATACTTAAAAAATATAAAAAATGGGACGGGCACCGTTTGACTTCTATTACCTTTTTATTTTGTTTTTCTATTCTTAGGTGGAAAATGTTCTTGCCTAAAGAACATCAAGTCTGCTACTGTACCTTTAAGAACTTTAAATAAATGACCTTTCATGCTTGTCTGTGTGAATATTGAATATCTATTTCTACTTCCTGTCTCTCCTGCAGTGGTACATGATCAGCATCGTCCACATCTACAACCGTTGGAGGAACAGTGAAATCCGTTGCTATGTCAACGGCCAGCTGGTTTCCTACGGCGACATGGCGTGGCACGTCAACACCAATGATGTAAGTGTTTCCCGCCGTCCTCATTGCCGTTGCCAAAATCATGATCTGTTTTTCCTCAGCATTAAAAATAATTGCACCTGAAGGGTCCAAAAAAAATGTGTTCAGATAAGCACTTGTCTCTAAAGATCAACGAGATACGGAATAGCCATAGCATCCCTCTTTCCCTAAGGCAAACCTTTATAGTACTTTGTGACTCGCTAAAGTAAATCAGAACAAGATGATAGCGAGAAGATAGCAAGTGAACTGCTCCAGAGGGCCTTTTCACAAAACTCACAATCTGTTGAACCACTTTTGGTGTGTGTCTTCCTGTTTTTTTTTAATCTTTATTATCTTTTCTTCCTCTCTCCCGTCCTGCAGAGTTATGATAAATGTTTCCTGGGCTCTTCAGAGACTGCGGATGCTAACCGGGTGTTCTGTGGGCAGCTGGGAGCGGTCTATGTCTTCAGTGAGGCGCTGAACCCCGCGCAGATCTTTGCCATTCATCAGCTTGGACCCGGATATAAGGTACGACCCCTGAGAGAGTGTGTGAATGTATAATGCTCATTGCTGCGCTGCTGGGAGAAACTCCTCCATCTTTGCTGCTTGATTGTTGAAGTACAAAATTAGCGTTTTGCGACCAATTACTTTGTGCCGTAATTACACTCAATGCTGAGAACGTTCAGATGGATTGCTTCTGAAACTGACAGGCGGTGTGTGTGAGAAGCAAGCAGGGCGGAGAGACCCGTGGGAACCCTGTGGGAATATCCATGCCATTCTTTCTTCAGTCGAAAAGAAATTAAGGTTTTTGATGAAAACATTCCAGGATTTTTCTCCATATAATGGACTTCAATGGGAACCAAACGGTTCAAGGTGCAAAAGACAGTTTCAGTGCAAACTTCAAACTGTTCAAAGGGCTTTAAACAACACCAGACGATGAATAAGGGTCTTATCTAGCGAAACGATCGGCCATTTCAAAAATAAATAAAAAAAGGTTAAGTTTTATAAGCTCAAATGCTCACCTTACTTTGTTCTGTGATGTTCGTTTGTGACTCTCCTGTTCAAACTCTTTCATCAAAATGAACAAATCTTTTTTCGGGTCATGACTCGAAGGGTCCTAGATAAGACCCTTATTCATCGTCTGTATCGTTTAAAGCCCTTTGAACAGTTTGCACTGAAACTCTCATTTGGACCTTGAACCGTTTGGTCCCCATTGAAGTCCATTATATGAAAAAAATCCTGGAATGTTTTCATCAAAAACCTTAATTTCTTTTCGACTGAAGAAAGAAAGACATGGACATCTTGGATGACATGGGGGTGAGTAAATTATCAGCAAAAGTTTTTTTTTTTAAAGTGAACTACTCCTTTAAGGTTTTTGGTGAAAACATTCCAGGATTTTTCTCCATATAATGGACTTCAATGGGGACCAAATGGTTCAAGGTCCAAATGAGAGTTTCAGTGCAAACTGTTCAAAGGGCTTTAAACGATTCCAGACGATAAATAATGGTCTTATCAAGCGAAACGATTGCTCGTTTTTTTAAAAAAGAGCAAATTTTAAGTTTTATAAGCTCAAATAGTCGCCTTGCTCTGTCGCCTCACTCGTTTTGTGTTGGAACTCGTTTATCAAAATGAACAAATCTTTTTTCGTGTCATTTGGTTCAATCAAGGAACGAAATTAACGAGTTGACTCTGGAAAAGATTCGTTCATTTTGATGAACCGGTTTGAATAGGAGAGTGCAGTTTTGCATCTGAGAAGTTCAGTGATCGGACATCGGGCGGCCCGTGTCTCAAGCTATCCCTGAGACGTGTGCTGTGCTGTGAGGAGTGCTTTCTCATTACACCGGCTCTACATTTCCCTGACAGATCTGTTAATAATACCTGATGTTCCACTCTCTTCTCTCTTTCTCGTTCATTAACCGGGCTCTCACCTCTCAGACGGGCCTGTCTCACGGGTCTATATGCATGCGGGAGCCGATTGCTGCTTCTGCTTGATGGGGTGAAGTGTTTGTCAAAGCAGCGCTTAAAGTAGATCAACCCGTTGAAAATCCCTCCTTGGTAGAAACACGAAGAGGAAAGGATTGATGAGTGATGTTAATCGCTGTCTCGTCTTTCTGGTTGACCACTAGTTAAAGGAGTGATTCACTTTTGCTGATAATTTACTCACCCCCATGTCATCCAAGATGTCCATGTCATTCTTTCTTCAGTCGAAAAGAAATTAAGGTTTTTGATGAAAATCCATATAATGGACTTCAATGGGAACCAAACGGTTCAAGGTCCAAATGAGAGTTTCAGTTATTTTTTTTTTTTAAACGAGCGATCGTTTCGCTTGATAAGACCCTTATTCGTCGTCTGGAGTCGTTTAAAGCCCTTTGAACAGTTTGCAGTTTGCACTGAAACTGTCTTTTTGACCTTGAACCGTTTGGACCCCATTGAAGTCCATTATATGGAGAAAAATCCTGGAATGTTTTCATCAAAAACCTTAATTTCTTTTCGACTGAAGAAAGAAAGACATGGACATCTTGGATGACATGGGGGCGAGTAAATTATCAGCAAAAGTTTTTTTTAAGTGAACTCCTCCTTTAATAGCTGTATTTCAGAGACGAGAGTTGAGGGGCCGTCAAGTTTGACTGAAAAATCTCCCGCTCAGTGTTTCCGTCGAGCCCAAGCGCAAGGCTCCCTAATTTAAGATTAGCTCACAGGAAGCTGCGGACAGGGCTCAGATGATCTGATGATAAGCAGCTTTTGTTTTTGCTTCAGTCAGATGATGTTATTGTACATTATGGCTAAATGGACGGATGATTAACTGCATCTCTCGGTTCTAATCTTTGCGTTGTTTTTTCATCAGCTTGTTTTGGACCTAACAGGACAGGCCGATATTTCTAATATTCACAATGTATTAACTCTGATTTTTCTGTTGATATAAAATGTATTTGTTCATTTCAGTTTAGTTCAGTTTGATTCATTTCCATGAATCAGTCTAAAACCATCCATCTCAGTGGATTGATTAAAAAATGTGTGACATTTACTAAATATTTTTAGTAAAAACATGATTAATATTTTTTTGGTTTAGTCATATTTGTTTCATTATACTCGATTTAGTAATATTTAGGTAGAAATGAAAGTCATAAAAGTTTGATTTATTTCCATGAATCAGTTGAAAGGATTCATCTCAGAGAATTGATTCAAAACTTTGACAGTTCATTTAAATCCTCACTCAAAAATGTGTGACATTTACTAAATATTTTTATGAAAACATGATTCATATTTTTTGTTTAGTAATATTTTTTTTTATTATACTTGATTTAGTTAATTAGTAATATTTAAGTAAATATTGCTGTGTTTTAAAAGTTTGATTTATTTCCATGAATCAGTTAAAAGGATCCGTCTCAGTGAATTGATTCAAAACTTTGACGGTTCATTTAAATCTTCACTCAAAAATGTGTGACATTTACTAAATAGTTTTATAAAAACATGATTAATATTTTTTTTAGTGATATTTATTTGATTTGATTACATTTCAGATTAAAAAATGTGAACAAATTTCTTTATTAAAATAAGTAAATGCTTGTTTTTTTAGTAATGTTTATTTGATTAATAATATTAAGGTACATAATTATTATTATAACAACAAAATTTAGATCAATATTGCTTTTATTGTTATATTAGTTTGTATAAATAAAAATGATAACTTATGCTTATTCCTTGTGTTCATTTAGTAACAGGCTAATTAAAAAAAAATATTGTCACTGTATTTTTACTTGTTTTATTAAAATAGGAATTTGAATTGAATATGACAATGGTTGTTTAAAAATCAAAATAAATTGAATATCATCAAAAAACTGCAAAATATTTATATATTTTAAAATATTTAACTATTTATTGCCCACTTGTACAGCCTTACCAAGTTAACAGGGCTCTATTATTATTAGCCCAAGCAGCAGGTTATTTTAAGACGAGATTATGAACCAGGATCTTTATGAACCGCGCTAGTTGCATAGACTGTCAATGGAGGGACAGAAATCTCTCAGATTTCATTTAAAACATCTTCATTTGAGTTTATAAAATGAATGAAAGTCGTACAGGTTTTGAATGACAAAAGGGTGAGTAATTGATGACAACTTACCCTTTAAATCAAACCAGGATAACACAGGGAAACATTTAAATCTGAGATTTATAAACGAAAGCATGTCATACTGTCTCTCTCTCTCTCTCTCTCTCTCTCTCTCTCTCTCTCTCTCTATTGGCAAAGAGAGTTAACTGCATCTGGCCTTACTGAGGGATTTTTAATTATTAATCCTCGGACCCACGCGGCTCGAAGTTCCCCGGCGCCTGATTGCAGCTCACTTTAGCTATAGAAGAAAAATCATGAGAGCGGAGAGTGTGGATTATTCATGGGATGTGTGTGTGTGTGTGTGTGTACAACGTTCTGACGCTCTGTCGTGAAGATGCCTCAGTGGAGAGAGACCTGATATATGCTGTGAATGTTTTACATTATTGATATATAGAAGTTGATGTGGATTTTTAATGCAAAAATCTCTCACAGCTCATGTTAAAGGTAGGGTTGGTGATTTTTTACAAAATAAACACTTTGTTATTCTGGGGAGGGTGGGGTGTCTGGCTTTCAAATATAGCTTGCCTACCCTACCTTTAAAGGGATAGTTCACTTAGAAATTAATTTTTGTTTTAGCTTACCTCAAGGGCATCCAAGATGTAGGTGTCTTTGTTTCCACAGTAGTTTCAATTTTGATATTCAGTCATATAATGGAGGTCTATGGTCACCACCTCAAAGAGCATGCACAGAGAAGTCCAAATTAAACATGATTT
This sequence comes from Cyprinella venusta, assembly GCA_038021265.1. NCBI lineage: Eukaryota > Metazoa > Chordata > Actinopteri > Cypriniformes > Leuciscidae > Cyprinella > Cyprinella venusta. The sequence continues at coordinate 1,079,093 of CM075882.1, forward strand.
AATGACTCGTAAATGTAAGTACACATTGATGGCCTAAGACACCAAACGAGAGGTTTATGTGAGAAATCGAGCAGTATTTATATTTATTTATATTATCAGTGTTGAACACAGTTGATATATATTTTATAAAATATTTGTGGAAATTGTTATAGATTTCGTCAGGATCCTTTGATGAATAGAAAGCACAAAAGAACAGCATTTATTGGAATTACAAATCTTTTGTGACTATAAACTGTGCAAGTCTTTAATGCGATTTTAATCTGTCTTTGCTGAGTAAAGGGATTTCACTTCAATTCCTTGTACATGAAACCGTACGCGTTATGCAGAGATGAACATATCAAATAATAGTGTGCTACATCGTTGTCACATTTCCTCAATAGATTGCATTTTGGAATAAACACCATCTGGTGAAAAGCAATTATTTTGCATTATTAATTCAATTTTATGTGAAAACGTCAACTTTTGGAAGTCGGATCAAACAACGAGTCAAGGAAAGCATGCTAAAAATCATGCTTGATTAGTCACACGTCAAATAAAGGTCAAATGTATATGCTTTGAATATTGCACATTTTTGCAAATGTATGTACAGTAGAAGGGCATAAAATGCACAGATTCTGCATGTGTAGAGGAGGATGCATATAATTGATGTGCTCATTTGTCTGTGAAAGTCTGGGTGTGAGTGTGTGTTGCTGCTGCAGCCAGTTGATATGGTCCTTGTACCAGAGGAAGTCCAGATGTCTGGTCAGCATGTGTTAGCCAACAAGCTGCTCTCTGGCTGTGTGTTGCCGTGGTAATTAGCATGTGAGGTATGGGGCACTTGGCATTGCCGCAAAGAGAGCCGTCTGGACTGGCGCCTTTGGGTGTGTTTAAGTTATATAGATTATCATTCATCAGAGTGTATGAAAGTTTCCAGTGCTGTTAGTCTCGTCACTGCTGCAACGAGCGGAGAGAGAGAGAGACGGCGAGGGAAAAGTGTGCAGGCTTTGCAGCATCGCCAGTGTGTGTGTGTGTGTGGAAGCAGTGACCTGTTTCCCGGACAGCTGGTTGAGTTTGCCAGTGCTGCTGTGCCCTCCGTGACTCAAGATGAATGGCGTGTGTCGAATGCTGCACTCTTAGAAGAAAAGGTGCTATTTAGAACCTTAAAAGGTTCTATCAGTGCTACATATTTGGAACCCATAAAAGGTTCTATACTCTCTTTAAAAAAGGGTTCCTCTGGGTTCTATATAGAACCCTGGGGTTCCATACTTGGCCAATAGAACATTTTACAAAAAAAAAAAATGGTTCTATGGGCTCTATGCACGGCGGTATTTCTGGTGAAGGTATAAGGATGCTCGATAACTTCCGCCGATCGTAGAGTCCAATGCAATACCGAGAATTAATGTTGAATTTTATACTCCTTGGTTATACTAAAGAAACGTTAGTCACAAAAACAGATAAAACAGACACCCCTCGTTGTGTTTATGCTTCTTTTTAAAATTATATTAAATAAACATAACTATACATAAAATTGCATCTAAACGTATGTACGTTTCGTTTCAAAGACGAGAGGACAGTAAATATAGAGAGCCTAAGTCCCGCCCCTTCGCTTCCGGCTCATGGGACCTTATTTCGGAAAAAAATATGAATGGTAGTCAATGGCGAGAGACAACTTATCTTTTTTATTCCGTCTGATCTGTGCCCTCAATTACACATATGATGTTTGTCAATTTAAAAGATGATTCTCAAAGTCAAAAACGTCGCAGTTTGTCATACAACAGAAGAGTAACATTTAGTTTTATGTGAAAATCGCTCTTTGAACTACATCTCCCAGGAAGCGAAACGAGATCCGCTGCTCGTGTGTGTGCAGTCTGGTACAAAACACTCAGGTAGGACGGCGTAACGTTACGATTATAACGTAAGGCTGTAGAAACAATGACAGACAGCCTCAGTAAAGTTAGCTTCATTCATTGAGAGAAAATGTGCGCCTTTGGGGTTTGTAGTCTTTGTAATTACGTATTTTCACAGTCTTATACCTCAACGGTTTTACATCAAACTGCGACTTTCTTTACTTTAAAATGTATCTTTTAAATTGACAAACATCATATGTGTAATTCAGGGCACAATTCAAACCAGATCAAAATATCCAATCCTTGCGTCAAATGCGGAACTTATGCGTGCATAGAGCCCATATCGATTCATCAAATCCTATGAATCGATTCATCCATCCAGGCCAGTGGCGGCGCTGTGGGCTACACTCTAGTGATGGCGTTCAGCGTTGTAGGCCTACAAGTCGTGCTTTAGCAAAACAGCGCGATGACGGGCAGCAGCTGCTCTCCGTTCAAGCTTGATTCAAGTCTGCACCACTAACATTAAAAACCGACGTTTGGGCTCATTTTGGATTCCATTGTAAGCCGGGAACTATGGAAGCTTATTTCCGCCACAGAATGGAAAATAAAAAAAGGTAATTGCGACTTTTTATCTCACAATTCTGACTTTTTTTCCTCACAATTGGGAGCTTACATCTCGCAATTCTGACTTTATTTCTCAGAATTGCGAGATATAAAGTCAGAATTGCGGGATATAAAGTCAGAATTGCGGGATATAAAGTCAGAATTGCGGGATATAAAGTCAGAATTGTGAGATATAAACTAGTCTTTTTTCCCCCTGATAACTCACAATTGCTGTAAAGAGTGATCAGCTATTAAGTGAACATTATTTACAAAATTATAATTATAATATTAGACTTTTTTTTGAGTATGCACATTTTGTGCTTCTGTTTACATTTCTTTTATAACTTGAATGTATTGGAAGAAAGAAATATACTTTCTACTACTTAGTTACATGCACTTTAGAGGTGTTGTTAAAGCACTGTACAGTGCTGGTCACAGTTGTGTTTGTATTCAACACATACAATATTGTACAGTTTATTCTGATGAATAAACCATGACAGGATCTGACAGGTCATGCTGGTCTGAATAATGTTTTTAAATAAGAGAAGGCTAAGATATGTCCTTATTTAGAGAGCTGGTTAAATTTAATCTAGTTGTTTGTGTGTAATGAGGTCCGGAGTGAGTGTGAGGCGTGTCTGGTAGATAAGTTTTGATGCTGTGTTTAGTGCCAGTCAGTGTGTTGCTAAGTGGACACATTGGCACTAGTCCTGAGGAAACTGCAGCGAATCTCAGTGCCAGTGCAAGGGCTTATTTGCATCGTACTGTTTTTTGAAAAATTGCTCTGTGTGTGTGTGTGTGACTGTGTTTGTGCTGGTCTCATTATGAATACATCTGTCATTCCTGTTCAGAAGTGCTGCTGTAGAATCATGAGGCAGATTGTACTGAAATAATTGTACTTTTTTTAAAAACAGATTCAGAAAGTCAGAATGAAGGTTGAAAATAAGCATTTTTTCTGCATATATATTTGTTTTTTATGCAAATAACCCCCATTATTAGCTTTATAAGTGAACCTCAAAACATATTAATGTCATGACTCCCTTAAAATGGCTTTTACAAATATACTTTTTTCAGGGTTCCTACAGGGTCTTAAAAAGCCTTAAAAGCATTGAATTTATGAATTTGGAAATAATACCTTAAAAAGTCTTGAATTTTGATATCTGGGTCTTAAAAATGGTGCTGTATGTCAGTGTTAATTTCATTGACGAAAATAATGAAACTTCTCTTCAACGACATTTTTTCACTGACGAAAACGAGACGCTAGTTTTGAATGACAAAAACTATGACAAAAATCTATTGACATTTTCGTCAACGAAAAAAAAAAAACTAGACCAAAATGTTAGATAGTGTGGATCTGGGAAGCGATCCAGTCAGAACTGATGTCCTGTGTGTGTTTAGCTAATGTTAAAACACAACTTAACATTGTTCGGCAAACTTTCTTGTGGCCGACTGAAATGTTTTTATTTATTTTGATTTTCTTTGCTGGTAGGGATGGGAAATTGGTATTCATTTTTTATATAAATGGTCTTAAAAAGGTCTTAAAAAGACTTGAATTTAACTTGAAGAAGCCTGTAGGAACCCTGTTTTTTTATATTAAAATGTTATTTATTTATTTATTTATTTATATGAGTATTGCTTTTGCATATTAATATCTATTTGAGGATGATTTTTTAACAATACTATTTATTTGTTTATTTATTTATAACTAGACTATCTGGTATGTTTGTTATTACATGTCTTTAAATTGGCCACATGTCCAGGACTTTCCCCCGCCTATGGCTTTAGATTCCGGGATAGACTCCAGCATCCTCAATATGACAATTGGATTGGATAATGGATGGATGGATGTCTTTAAATGACACATTGATGCGAGTAAAACACTTACCCAAAGGCTGGGTAAAATCCTAATAAGATAGTTTCCAAACATCCCTTATATAAAATCTTGGGGGGAAAGCGAATGAAATGGTGAGTTGAAAATCCTGTCATGCACGGTCAGGAAATTCTGCATGATCTTATGTAAGTCCCTCAGTTGAATAGATGACTAGTGAGAGAGATTTTGCAGATACATGCACATTTACACACGCATGCTCATACCGGCATACACTCACGCTCAGAGCCATTAGTGAAATGGCACATTTCTGCAGCCAGAGCTTCATTAAGATAATGTACGCCTGTGCGTGTGTGTGCTTGGTGCCTCAGTAATTAAAGCTTTTTATTATTATTATTAGTAGTAGTATCAGTCCTCTGGGATGCAGTCCAGTCCCTGGTGCTTTCCACAAGCCCGCTGCCAGACAATTGGAAAGAGAAGCAAAATGTGAGAGAACTTTAAAGGATTGAACTCATTTACCAATCTTGAATTGTCTTTTTTTTATTCACAGAGCACGTTTAAGTTCAAGTCAGAAAGCGACATCCACCTGGCTGAGCACCATAAGCAGGTTTTATATGATGGGAAGTTGGCCAGCAGCATTGCCTTCACCTACAACGCTAAAGCCACCGACGCACAGCTGTGCCTGGAGTCCTCGCCCAGGGAAAACTCCTCCATATTTGTGCACTCGCCACATGCCCTAATGCTGCAGGTCGGTTTTTATCATACACACAAATAACGTCATGTTTATCACTGCTGTTGTTCACTGATTCTTGAGGACTGAAACAAAAATGTATGGTTTGGAATAATTCATTAATTAAAGGGATACTTCACCTGTATTTAAAATGGGTCATTAATGTAGACGAAAAGCTTTCTAGACTGAGAAAAGCCAGAAAATGTATTTTTGGCTTTTGTGGATGGAAGACTACAACTCCCAGAATGCACTTGCTTCACTGCCCTAGGAGGCCACGCCTACCGGTAACAGAGCGCGGTCGTTAAACAACAACAAGTCTAGGCTACTAGTGATGAGACACACATCAACCGATCACTTGTTTAGCGTTTACATTCAGATTCACCAATCGGAGTGAATTCAGTTCGATTGAAACAAAAGCTGTGCATGTAAACAATGAAAAAGCAAAAGCTGAATCCCGGACATCGACGGCCGGACATGTCCGGGAAAAAGAGGATGGTAACCCCGACTACTCGGCTTTCTCCACAGAACAAGAGCCTGCTAGCTTAGCTTAGCTTCCAAAACAAGATGGCCGACACTATGTGTTCATTCTGTGAGTGAGATCGCCCTCTATGGGCGGGTTGAGGACATGCGGGACAGACCCGACTACTGACTGGAGTCTTTAGCCTCTCAAAATGACGATTTTTGCGTCATCGGAGGATTTTTTCCAGACAACAAAATACATGAATCTCTCGTCTCAGGGTGATATGAGGGTGGAAAGCACAGTAATTTGAATATACTACAGGTTTTCTAATAATACAAAGCTTAATGCGAAATCCTGAAGTATCCCTTTAAACAAAATGTGTATTTCAGTTTCGGTGTAACTTCCTTGTACTCTATTTATTTTTTATGTGAAAAGTGTTGAAAAATAGCCATCTAATCACACATTTATTTAATATGCATTATTCATTTATTAATATTAGTATGAACATTTTCCAGTTTTCTAAAAAGTCATATTTTGCACACAGGATGTGAAGGCTATCGTCACTCACTCCATCCACAGCGCCATCCACTCCATTGGAGGAATCCAAGTTCTTTTCCCGCTCTTCTCACAGCTGGACTACAGGCAACCCAACGACAGCCCCGTGGAGACGACCGTCTGGTGAGTTATCCACCATACAGACTGCAGATCCACTGAGCTAAATATAGAACGTCAACTCAGTAGATCTTCTTCTTTATAACATGACATTTATATCTTAAAGAGAATATTCTACTTTTGTAATATTCAGAGGCTATACTAAATACACTACTGTTCAAAGTTTGGGGCCAGTAAGATTCATTTTTAAGATTCAAGGACACATTATATTGATCAGAAGTGACAGTAAAGATATTTGTAATGTTAGAAAAGAATTATTTTCTATTTCAAATAAAAGTTTTATTTAACTTTCTATTAGAGCCAGACCGATATATCGGCAGGTCGATATTATCGGCCGATATTGGGCATTTTCTAAAATATCGGTATCGGCAGTTATAATGGCCGATAAATGAATATTTCAAAAATAAAATAAAAACAGACAAATCACGATTCAACCATGTCATGAGTGTTGTAGTTGTATAGTTTGTCCACCAGAGGAAGCTCTACACCGTCCCTGTTGGCAACGCTCGTGTATAACGCGCCACACATCCTGCAACCTGCTGATCCAGCCAGAGTCGGGCTAAGACAACCAGTTATGCATTATCATATTATTTTAGTTAAAATAATTAACTAATAATTATAATTTACTACAAATAACTAATGTTAGGGAAATCTGTTAATATTTTGTTTCTGAAATAAAAATAAAAAAATAATATCGGCCGATATGTTGGAATATCGTCCGATATTATTATATTTATTTAAAAATATTTATATTTAAAATATATACAATATATTTTAAAATAGAATAGAATATTTAAAATAAAATATTTAAAACCAACAATTACTTGTATCGGTATCGGCCTTCAAAGTCCTTTATCGGTCGGGCTTTCTATTCATCAGAGAATCTTGTGGGGAAAAACAAAACAGCAGAACTTTTTCCCATCATTGATAATAATATGAAATGATCATGTGACACTGAAGACTACTGTAATGGCTGCTGAAATTCAGCTTTGGTATCACAAGAATAAATTGCATTTTTAAATATGTTCAAATAGAAACAGTTATTTTAAATTGTAATAATATATCACAACATTACATCAGTATTTATGGTGCAGGTCATTGTTTGAGGCATAGTCTATTTTAGTCTTATTAAAGGGATAGTTCACTTTGAAATTAATTTTTGGTATGTTTTAGCTTACCTCAAGGGCATCCGAGAGGATTTCTGCAGTAGTTTCAATTTTGATATTTTTAGGTCAAACCGTTCTTGTCTGTCAGTTATAGAATGGAAGTCTATGGTCACCACCTCAAAGAGCATGCACAGAGAAGTCCAAATTAAACATGATTTAATGACTCGTAAATGGAAGTACGCGTTGATGGCCTAAGACACGAAACGAGCGGTTTGTGTGAGAAAACGAACAGTATTTATATCGTTTTTACCTCTTATAACCACAGCCACGGCCCTGTCGATGTACATGGCCCTCTCAAAACTTGAGTCCAAAGCTTCTAGTTTTGCATTTGATAATAATGTAGACTGAAACTCAAGTCAGTCACTGTCAGGAACGTCTGCCATGAATTATAAATGGAATCTGTCATTCTCGGATAGAAATAGAGCGTGACTGAAAGAATGTAGGATTCTGGGAGATTTATGTTGATATAGACACTAGACCGCTCGAGGACGGATGGGAGGCTGGTATGGCCATACCCTCGTTTCTCAGGTCACCGTGTGGTTCTGCTCTGTGAGCTCACAGGCATGGCGAGTAGATTAGAGATCAACAGTGAGCTGGCAGGCATAATCAGCGGAGCAGAGGTCTGTGGGGTATCGATCAGTGGTAATGTTCCCCGCCGGGGTTCACAGTCTGCGGGGAGATGGGTGAGGTCAGCGGCCCATCCGTCGGCTCATGGCAGTTCAGCAATCTCATCGCCTCAACAACATCATTTAAGAAACCACGACATAATTCGTGCTCGCTGGTAATATTGCTTCTAGGGAGGGTTTGTTTATATATATAATATATATTATCCTTGATATATATAAAAATATATAAAATATATATGTTAAATATAAAATATTAAATATATATTATCCTTGAGGTGTCCTTAAACATTTAACTACATTTGACATATTTAAATACATTTTGTTTTCTCGTTTACTCTTACAGTGCCACTCTCCTCGCTTTCCTAGTGGAGTTGTTGAAGAGTTCAGTAGCCATGCAGGAGCAGATGTTGGGTGGAAAAGGCTTCCTGGTCATTGGCTATTTGCTAGAGAAGGTAAGATAGTCATCGACTCGTTTTGCCTGAATCGTGTCTGATTCAAACTTGCACTGCTTGTATGATACAGGGTTGAGTGGCCCTGTCCCATGACCAAAATCTTCGTCACCTTGTCTTGCATTTCTGTTAATAAAAAGTGTTAAAAGCCTGAAATATACATCAGTCTCACCTCCTATTCCCTCTCTCTCTCTCTTCTTCAGTCTTCTCGGATGCACATCTCCAGGGCGGTTTTGGAGCAGTTTCTGTCCTTTGCCAAGTATCTCGATGGGTTGACACATGGAGCTCCTTTACTGAAGCAGCTATGTGATCACGTTTTGTTTAATGCTGCCATCTGGATCCATACTCCAGCTAAGGTGAGCTCGTCCCACACGGGAAAAGTCACGTTTCACATCTGTCCATTGTTGTTAAAGGGATAGTTCACTTTGAAATTCATTTTTGGTATGTTTTAGCTTTCCTCAAGGGCATCCAAGATGTCTTTGTTTCCGTAGTAGATTCAGTTTTGATATTTTTAGCTCAAACCGTTCTCTGTCAGTCATATAATGGAGGTCTATGGTCACCACCTCAAAGAGCATGCACAGAGAAGTCCAAATTAAACATGATTTAATGACTCGTAAATGTAAGTACACATTGATGGCCGAAGACACCACTCTTTGAGGTGGTGACCATATACATGCTTTATATGACTGACAGACAAGAACCAAAATTGTACTAAAAATAGTTCTAAAAATAGAATAAAATTCTAACCCTACTGCGGAAACAACGACACCTACATCTTGGATGCCCTTGAGGTAAGCTAAAACATGCCAAAAATTAATTTCAAAGTGAACTATCCCTTTAAATTTCATTGGATTAGCCATTGGTGTTACTTTTTAAATAATATTTCAAGGATTGCAGTGTTACACTAGCACTCTGAGAAGTGTCTTATGCTCACAAAGGCTGAATTAAACAGTAAAAAGTGTAATATTTTGAAATATTATTACAATTTAAAATAGCAGTTTTCTATTATATATATATATATATTATAATAAAGGGTGAGCAGTCTTCATTCACTGTAATATGTTGACTTGGTGCTTAGAGTGGAAATGAAGAGTTCTGATTAACATTATATAGTAAATGGATTTCCACTCTAATCAAAAATTATACAACAAACACGATCAGAAAAGAGATGTTTTGCTATGATTTTTTAGCAAGGGCGCAGATATTTCCACTTTAAAAAACATTTCTTCTTATCAATGTTGAAAACAGTTGTGATGCTTAATATTTTTGTGGGAACTGACACATATTTTTCATTATTTATTGATGAATAGAAAGTTCAGAAACTTTTCTATGATAAATAATAAATTAATAAATGTCTTTATTTTCACTTTTGGTCAATTTAATGTTATTATAAGTTAAACTTAGCATCTTACGCTAAACCTTTTACATGAATTTTACAAGTATTTTCACCTTGTATTGACATGCATATTGCATGGATATGCATATTGATTTATATATAATTTATATTATATATAAATATTTTATATATAAATAATATTTTTTTCTTAAATGTACATGCATGTGTGTGTATTTATATATGTATATACAAAATAATTATACACAGTGCACCCATATATATTATGTAAACACGAACTTTTATTTTGGATGAGATTAATCGTTTGACAGCCCTAATTAAAAAAAATATATATATTATTGTTTTTATTTAAAAATTAAATGTAAATGTAATTTTTTTTTTAAATAATTTAAACAATATTATATTATTAAGGACAAAAATTTCATTAAACTGTTTTATTTAATTTCTAATTATTTTAATACATTAAAAAATATTTTTTATTTTTATTTTGTAATATATTTTTGTGGGAACTGACACATATTTTTCATTATTTATTGATGAATAGAAAGTTCAGAAACTTATCTATGATAAATAATAAATTAATAAATGTCTTTATTTTCACTTTTGGTCAATTTAATGTTATTATAATTTAAACTTAGCATCTTACGCTAAACCTTTTACATGTATTTTACAAGTATTTTCACCTTGGCTTGTGTTGACATGCATAGGATCAGTTTTTTAATTACATTTTCAAAAAAAATTATACATTTTATACATAATATTTTTTTTGTTTCAGTAAGAGAAACAAGTGAAAATTGCAATAGATGCGATATAGTCTTGATACCATCTGTGTACAATGGAAGTACTAAAGGTCTTGTAAGTGAGGTGTTAATGACATTGTAACCCAGCTTACAGTACATTATGCATGGATATCTAGTGCACTTGATGATTGCTCAAAGCATATGCTTCCAGATATTTTTATCCTCCAAGCTTACTGAGTGTGAATTGTGTGAATAAGCTTTCGTTCAAAGGCACTTGATTTACTTATTTGGGAAAAAAAGTGCTTTCCTCTACAAAAGCAGGCAGGCTCAGTTATTGGATAATGACCTGGGAAACATGGCCGCAGGATGAAACGATCGTCCGCTTTTGTTCCCTCACCATTCCATGCGGAGGAGTGAATATCCCACAGCAACTACAGCCCTTTATGAATGATAGAGAGAATGAGGGAATGAAAAAGAGAGATACAGTGAACGTTGGAGTACAGGAAGCAGATATATGAAAGATTGAAAGAGGTTATTGGTAAAGGTTTTTTCGGTTTGAGGCAGATTTAACATTGTTCTGCCTTGTTCTGAAGCAAGACATTTCTTTTTCAAATCCCTCACAATTCATTAAACACCAACCGTAACACCTTAGCGAAAGTGGGAAACTACTTACAATTTCCTTTAGAAAATGTTCAATTGGATTCAGCTTGTCATAAAGAGGTCCTCGTGGTCTCGCTTTCTCTTTGACCTGCTTGCATATAAAGCTGTAATTTAGTTCGAAGGGGAAATGTCTCCATGATATTGACCTGAATCAGCAGGCTGGGTCAACATCAGATTAAATGCACTGATAAAATGTGGTTTCCACGGCAGCCTCATTAAGCCTGAGCCTAATTAGCATGTCCATGTTGATCAGTGTAGTGTGGGATATAAGTGTGAGGTTCCCAAAGGGATGGCTTTAATAGAGTCGGAGTTTAACACAGGACCGTTTCCTTTCAGAAACAACTTTGTAAAAGTAAAAAGATGTGTTTTTCATACGTATTTGTTGAGTCAGTTGTTCCAGCTGAAGGAAGAGTTGGATAATGTACACTACCGGGTTAATAATTGCATTTTTAGGTAAATGACTTTTATTCTGCAAAGACGGAGTAAAAGTGGCAGTAAAGGCATTTGGTAATGTAACAAAAAATATATTTTGTTTACATGTTGTTTTTATGAATGTTCTTTTCATCAAACAATGAAGAAAAAATAATTTTTCATATTGATAATAATGAGAAAATTCAGCTTTCCAAGCACAGGAATAAATTATATTTTAAGATATATTCAAATTTCACTGTATTTTTATTCCCGGTGAGCATAAGAGACTTCTTTCAAAAACAATAAAAAAGCCAAACTTTTGAATGATAGTGTATGTGGTGACTATATTTTAAGGTGTTATTCACAATATAACATATTCACAACTGCCTTATTGCTAAAATATATTTAAAAAGGTGGCTGTCAAATGATTAAACACAATAAATCGCATCCAAAATAAAAGTTTGTGTTTACATATTATATGTGGGTTTACTGTGTATAATTATTTTATATATATATATATATATATATATATATATATATATATAAATACACACACATCCTTGTATATATTTAAGAAATATTTTCATGTATAAACTGTATATTGATTAATATATAATTTATATTATATATAAATATTTTATATATAAATAATATTTTTTTTCTTAAATGTACATGCATGTGTGTATTTATATATGTATATACAAAATAATTATGCACAGTGCACCCATATATATTATGTAAACACAAACTTTTATTTTGGATGCGATTAATCGCGATTAATCATTTGACAGCCCTAATTAAAAAAAATATATTGTTGTATTTATTTAAAAATTAAATGTAAATGTAAAAAAATTAAAAAATAATTTAAACACTATTATAATATTAAGGACAAAAAGTTCATTAAACTGTTTATTGCATTTCTAATTATTTTAATACATTAAAAATATTTTTTATTTTTATTTTGTAATTTAAAAAAATTTGATTTAAAAAAAATATATTTGTAAAAAAAAAAAAAATAGTAGTAATAATAATAAGTGTCATCCTTCCAGTAGAACAGTATTTTAGTAACTCTGTATTGACCAATCAGAATCTATTACCCTTTCAGCCCAATTTTAAATTGTGATCCACTGTGTGTTTTCCATATCTCAGGTTCAGCTTTCCCTCTACACGTACCTGTCGGCCGAATTCATTGGCACTGCCACCATCTACAGCACCATCCGCCGAGTGGGCACGGTCCTGCAGCTCATGCACACCCTCAAATACTACTACTGGGCCAGCAACCCTCTGGAAAGCAGCGGCATCACCCCTAAAGGCCTAGGTGAGTACTCAAACAAGCACCTACAGTGTTTACAGACATACGTGGATAGAGTTGCACTTTGCAGACTGGATCAGGTACCAAAATTGTGACTGATCACGGAAAGCTGGGGCATTTGGGAACCGCTGAGCAGTTCAGAAGCTGGTTGTGTAAGGGTGTGTGTGTGTGTGTTTACTAAAAGGCAGCTTGCAATATTAAGAGTGAATGAATCTTGAAACACAGCCCACTCCATGTCCCCCTCTGTCTCGGTCTATTTTCGTATCCTGTGCTCCATTCTCTCTTGTTTTTCCTCTCCCTGTCTCACTCTTGTTTTCCATTTTTCTCTCACGATGTAGTTTTTTTTTCCCTTCATTCTTACTGTTTTCCCAAATGTCAGTTTTTCCATCTGTTTGCCATCTCTCTCTTTCTCCATCCTGGGCTGTCATTCCCAGAGGTGAGTCTCTGAGTTAGATTGATGGTGTCGTGATGCTCTGTGTCTGAAGTGAATGATTTGTAGCATCCAACATCTCTAACAGCATCATGAGGTGTTTCACTGTCAGCCGTAATTATCTGACACCAGAAGAATTGCTCATTAGCTTCCCAATCATCTCCTTGTTTAACCAAGCATAGAACATTTTATTGGATATAAAGATGCACTGATTTTAAACTTCTGCCCCACAAATAAGCCAATAGTTAGTTTTATGTCATGGCCAATAACTAATAAATGGCCAATAATACAGTTCTATACTGTTTTTTTTTAATTAAAAACAAAACACTGAGAAATAAATATAAATTGTAGGGCTGTCAAGCAATTAATCACGATTAATCGCATCCAAAATAAAAGTTTGTGTTTACATGATATATGTGGGTGCACTGACTATAATTATTTTATATATATATATTTAAGATTTTTTTCATATATATACTGTATATAGATTTATATATAATTTATATTATATATAAATATAAATATTTTATATATAAATAATATTTTTTTTCTTAAATATACATGCATGTGTGTGTATTTATATATTTACGAAATAATTATACACAGTGCACCCACATTCATTATGTAAACACAAACTTTTATTTTGGATGCGATTAATCGTTTGACAGCCCTAATAAATTGTTTTAAATGTAAATTCTTTAAATAAATTAAAAAAAAAAAAAAAATTGGATAATTGTTGAATAGAAAATTGGATTTATTTGAAATTTACCCTTTACTTTTATATTTTTATATACTTATATAAAATATTCTTTATATACTTTTATATTTTATATATCAGTATGCACTGATATAAAAATTCTGATCAATGCATGTAAATTAAAATCAAATGTGAATTCAGTCATCACAACATTATAATATGCATGAAGAGAAATGAATATTAATTTTCAGACTGGCCAAGTATTACTTTTAGAATGCTTTTAAAGATGAACATAAGGCAACAACAAAAGTCATTTTAATGTAAAAATAGGGTAAACAAGCATGTGTGCATCAAAGCTGATGGTGCGTGTTTTTCAGTTTTTGGATGTTGTCCATTGTCCTCTATTATATTCATATAGCGGATGTATTGATCCATTTAGACAAGCCTGCAGTTGCGTTTCTTTCTTCCCTTCCCTGTATACGTCAGATAGCACTGTGACTAGTGGCTGCTTATCTCTGTTAGATGCAGAGTCAGTGTCACCATGGCAACCCCGTTGCCCTTCCCATGATGCTTCATGGGTCTGTCACATTGTAGAGTGTGTTTGTTTCCATGTAATGTGCTGTAGTGTTCATTTTGACTCCTTTTAATCTGTTTAGTCTTAATTGGATTTTAAAATCCAGGCGATGTAAAAGCATGAATGTAAATTAACAAACTTTTGGTCAACAAAAACAGCCTTAATCTAATTTTAATTGCATTTCACAAAGGATTAATTTGCATAACTTTTACATGGATTCAAAGTTATTGACATACACCATAAAAAAATATGATCAATAAGTGTTTTTACATTGCTTTAACTCATTAAGTTAAGTTAACCCTCTGGGGTTCTTCGTTTAACAGTCACACTCGGGGGCGGGATTCATATTTAAAAAAGAAAATCATAATTTTTTTTTTTACTTGTTTTTTATAATATTTTTTTCTTTTCTTTTTTGGTGTTTTGAGAAAATTTCAAAAATAAAAAAAATTATAATTAGTATTAATGCAATGACCAAATTTCCCCCATTGAATATAATAGAAAAAATATTTTAAAAAATATATATGTATTTTTTTTTTTAAAGCTGTATTTCATTTTAGAGTCAAGCCTAGGCCTCATAAAAGCATTTTTTTTAAATGAGATGGATGCCATTTCGTGGACAAACTGAGCTTTTTAAAAATGCAAAACACATGTATAATCTGAATTTTTTGATGTGTTTGTGTATAAAGGTGTGTGTGTGTGTGTGGATGTGTCTGTTTTGCACTCTTGATGTTTTATAGATTCACCCCTTCACTGTTGTGTGCTTTTTTTCAAGATCGTTGCGGATTTGTAGATTGTACGCACAAAAAAAACTCTATATTTTCACATTTTTGCCAATTTTCCATTCATTTCCTATGCGGGTCATTTTTGACCCGAAGGTCCTGAGTGTGACTATTTTTTACGACCACTTAGACTTTTCAAATCCTGTCCTCAATTTTTTTGGTTGTTCATATACCAAGTACCAATAAAGTCACCAAGTTTCGGACCATTCCGATGAAGCTACGATTTTTAACATTTTTTTATTTAAACGCTTCGGGTCATTATTGACCCGAAGAACCCCAGAGGGTTAAGCAATTTTCAACTTTTTTTACAAGTTATACAAGATTCAACTAATTTTTAAGTCAGTTTAATGTGATTTAAGTTGAAATGACTTAAATATCCAAGTAGATTGTACTTAAAAATAAGTAAGCAATTTTTTTATTCTTGCAAATGCCACAGATCTGTGATGAGAACAGGTAGCGTTTATTGATGGTCTTAACTGACCTTGCTTTGACCCTTGGGATGCTGTGGGGTGGTCATCATCACGCTGAATGCTGTGAGACACACATGCATCTGTCCTTCCAGATCTCTAAGAGAGCTCATCAATTCTCTCACTGCACCAAATCACTGCAGCTGGGAAAGGTCAAAGGATATACCTGGCTACAAATAGACCTTGACCACGTTCATAGCGTACAAATCCTCACTGCCATAGAGCGCTTGTGTATGTACACACACAGTACAGAACTGCAGCACAAGGACAACGACGACACACTTGAAGTGGGGATGAACATGGCTTGAGATGGGAAGCGCCACTGACCTGCTTCATTACATCACACGCATGCACTGAGCTGTGGCTTTTCATAAAGGAAGCGGTGTGAATTTTTTATGGCAGGTTTGTAACGTCTGTGCGCCGCGTGTTCAATAAAAGATGAGGAGTGCGTTTGAGTCTGTTTGAGAAGGGATTGTAAGGGAAATAGTTGGTTGTGTGGTTTGGGAATGGGTTTTCGTGTATTCCCCACGCTGCATCTTAAGTGCTGTTTTTCTTGTGTGTCGTGTGTCACTGTATTCAGTTTGAACCCATCGTATGAAACCTGCGGCTTTGAGCTTTTCCCCTCGTCCCTGAAAAATGAAAAGTAATTCCTTACGAGGCTCCGGTTTTTAGTTTGTTCATTATTATGTGTCACTAGAAAAACATGTTGTTTGGGGTTTTTTTTGTTAGTTTTGGGAAATATTCAAAGAGAGTGACACATTTTATAATATCAGCTCTGCTAAATATGTTTTTTTAAAATTGGTTAAGGAATAGAAATGTCATAAGCTATTTTACTTGTTTTATGAGAGTGTTCTCAATGCAGAACACGAAATACAGGCGGAGTTGGATCCAGATCCAAGTCCTCCCACCTTACATATACCTAATCCTACCCATCTCCGCCCCTGATCCCTAATCCCTCCCCTAATCCTACCCATCTCCGCCCCTGATCCCTAACCCCACCCCTAATCCTACCCATCTCCGCCCCCTGATCCCTAATCCCTCCCCTAATCCTACCCATCTCCACCCCCTGATCCTTAACCCCACCCCCTGATCCCTAACTCCTCCCCTAATCCTCCCCATCTCCGCCCCGATCACTAACCCCACCCCTAATCCTACCCATCTCCGCCCCCTGATCACTAACCCCACCCCCTGATCCCTAACTCCTCCCCTAATCCTACCCATCTCCGCCTCTTAGATTTGAACTCCGCCCCCTGGATCTCGTGTACTGCAATGAGGTGCTACTGTGTTTTGTGGTTCATTGATGATTACTAGTACTTGCACATATTAAGCATCTCAGGTTTGTTTATTAAGTGTTTATTAAGAGTATAGATGTGCAACCGGTGTAAATTACTGTGTTTTCTTACAGATGGTCCACGGCCCTCTCAGAAGGAAATTATATCCCTGCGGGCGTTCATGCTTCTTTTCCTCAAACAGCTCATTCTCAAGGTGAAACTGTATATATATATATATATGAAACAAGTATATGTTATAAATTTATTACAGAAAGTATTATTTTAGTATTATATACACTATATTTAATTGTGCATTTTATGTATTTGAATGCCATTATTGATAATCAAAAACCATATAGCATAGGAATAAATCATATCCCTGATGCATATTTTCCATAGATCGACTTTATAATAAAACTTGTCATATATTAATTGTAAAAAGAGTTACATCTTTGACACACACGTTAACATTCCATTTCATTTCTGCTTTGCTTGCTATGCGCATCAGTGCATCACTTTGTCCTTCAAAACTGATTTTATTTGACATGTCATTGCAATGATTCGGGCAGCTTGAATAAAATGCATTAGTTCCCAAGCAGTGACAGCCAGAAGACACATCTGCTTTGTCAAAATAACACAATTTATCCTCATTTTTCCCAGAAATTTGATCCGGTTTGTAAGGCAGTCATGTAGAAATTGATTTGCCTCTGTTTAAAAACAACACAAACGGCCTGATGGGGCCAACGCTGAGAGAGTTGCATTATGGATCATCTCTCGACACAAAGAAATGTGTGTTTTGTGTGCACTCTGGGCTATTGTCCTGCGTGTTGGAAAGCGATGTGGTTGCCAAGCAGCACGTTTTATTCATTTAGCCGCTGCCTTTTTGTTTTGTTCCAATAATATTCGACCCCTTTTCCATATTTTCTGGCTTTTTGTGCAATTATTAGCGTTGTGAGAGGCCCCAATCCATCACAAACACCCTTTACTTCACCAAACAAAGCAATGAGACTCACACTAATACAATGGAAAGCAGATTCTAGTAACATCAAATGATTTCCTATTCATTCAGAACCTTAAAATACCCAACTTAATTAACAGAAATTACAGAAAACAGAAAAATGTAAGGATTTCTTCAAAAGGCAATATTTCAAAGCCAATATCCATAGCATGCAAGCGTGCCTTAACACAAATATCAACAAAGCAAAACAGTGCAAATGTTCAAATTTAAAATGTGGATATTTCTATTTTTAAATTTCTATTTGGTATTTTTTTATTAATAAAATAATTCACAACCTAGTAACGCTTGTTGTATGTTATGTTTATATTTTTCCTAAGTTTGCATTTAAATTTGAATGCAGTACATCTTTTGATAAGTAGATGTAACCAACGTTAAAATGCAGTTTTTGGCTGATTCCTTGTTCATGTGTTTAATGCATTATACTTTTCAAATGTGTAATGAGTGGATACTGTAAGTATTGTAACGTAATATAACTGTGGTTACAATTACTCATGAGATCATACAATGCATTAAAATGGGTGTAATTAATCCATTAAAATACTTTATAATTAGGGATGCAACAATCTGATGCTGCCATTTTTGGGGCCGATCTGAATCCGATATTGTGCGTATGCTATTCGCTCCACAAAATGCACAAAAACATTGTAAATACAATAACTAAACAATGAATTTTGGTATCGGATCGGTTTTGAAAAAGCGGTACCGTTGCATCCCTATTTATAATGCAAAATAAAATGAACACTGAAAATGGGTCTGCTTGTATCTAATTTTGTGTGCTTTCTTTTTTTTAAGGACCGAGGAGTGAAGGAAGATGAGTTGCAGAGTATATTGAACTACCTGCTAACCATGCATGAGGTAAAACTGATCAATAAACCGAGCAGAAGGTCTTCTTTAGCCTTTATCAAACAGGCCATGCTCCACGTTCTTGATGAAAAACGAGCTGCTTTAATCAGTCTGGAAGGCTGAAATGTTCACCTCAGGTGTCAGAAGCGCACAAGTCTTTTGAGTCCATCAGGAAGGCGCTAGTATTATCCTGAAAGCCGCATTAATGTTTTGATCGAGTCCCACGAAATTGCTGTAATGCACCGTCTCTGCTGCCATTTGATTGAAAATAGCAAATGAATCCTGAAAACTGCTAGTTAAGTGCAGGGTTATGTAACAGCCAGACATTTGAAGGGTATCTAGTGGATCATTACCGGCTACTCTGGTGTGGTTCAATGTCTGTTTGTTCATTTGTCTCTCCTATAGGACGAAAACATCCATGATGTGCTTCAGCTCTTGGTCGCACTCATGTCTGAGCACCCCGCCTCCATGATCCCTGCCTTCGACCAGAGGAACGGAATACGGTGAGCCCTCGGGGACAAACGGCTCTTGCATGGGCTGGTTATGTAACTGAAATAGATTTGCATCAATCACATTTCCTCTTGCCTCACAACCGATCACAAGGGACCACAAGTGCTTATTTGAACCGCCTTCCCCTTACAAAATGTTATTACTAGGGCTGCCAATCGATTCAGATATGTAATCGCAGGTATTCTCATCTTTTTTTGTGGTTAACAATTTTGGTTCAATGAAAAAATTCAATGAAATGGATGTATTATATTTTAGTTCGATATTTTTTTTATTTAATACTTAGTTGGTTTAGGTTATTTGATGGTGCTGAATTATATTTATGCATTTCTTATAATCCGTGGATAGACATGAAAATTAATTTTTACAACTTAAACTGTCATTAAAGGGATAGTTCACTTTGAAATTAATTATTGGTATGTTTTAGCTTACCTCAAGGGCATCCAAGATGATTTCTGCAGTAGTTTCAATTTTGATATTTTTAGGTCAAACCGTTCTTGTATGTCAGTCATATAATGGAGGTCTATGGTCACCACCTCAAAGAGCATGCACTGAGAAGTCCAGATTAAACATGATTTAATGACTCGTAAATGTAAGTACAGATTGATGGCCTAAGACACCAAACTAGCGGTTCGAGTGTCTGTGGTAACTTTGGTAACTCAAAAAATTAGCTTTCGGTAAGATTTTGTTTGGGTGCAGTACCAAAGGTTTCCACAAGATGAAATTAGTTTCCCATTCATTTCCAATGGTCGCTTTTGACAATGAGGAGTCATTGTGTGTGTGTGTTAACATAGCAAGTGTTAAAGTGATAGTACACATTAACCTACAATTTATGTACCTTTGATATTTCCTTTTCAGAGTCATCTACAAGCTCCTGGCCTCCAAAAGTGAGAGTATACGAGTCCAAGCGCTAAAAGTTCTTGGCTACTTCCTGAAACATCTCGGACACAAGTGCGTATTGATGATCAAAACATTTGTGTGAAGGATGTGTGGCTGACTGGTTCAAAAACTGATTAAGAAAACCAGATCTTTGGATAGTAATAGAATTATTTGCATTATTTGCTTTAAATATTTATAAATTTGAACACTTAATTTTTGACAGTTCTCTTAAAAACATGTCAAACTGACCTGAACTCTGAATGGCTAACTTTAGCTCATTATTTCTGTCTTGTTAGACATGCTGTTAATTTTCGTTTAAGTTCTTGAGCTTCATTGAGAGCATATTTCTGAAAGTCTGGTATAATCTTTAATAGAAATACTCCCTTCGATTCCAACACAGCCACATTCGTGTTTTTTTGTAGTTCAAACCACACACACACACATGAACCTGCCCTTTCAGGAGCACATTTAGAGAACGAGTGTTCTGTGCCTGACAGGACGTGTTAAACGCACCGGCCAAGGCCAGAATAATCGCTCTGACAGAGTGTGTGTCCGGCAAGGCAGAGCTTTAGACAAGAGGAGATGATGGTCATACATCATTATTTACACACCCATTACTTTTCTGCTTGCATATTAAATTAAATTTAAAAATCAAAGACATTTTCCCGCTTCTTTATCATCAAATTGTACATAAAATCTGGTTCCAGATCCTTTTTCCTCATCTTTCTTGTTTAATATTTCCTCTCTTCTTGACTTCCCTAGGAGTAAAGTTGTCAAAATAACCAACGTTTATTTTAAAAATGCATAAAAGGTTTAAAAAAAACCTTTGTATCTCTTACTACAAATTTTTAGAAAGTTCGGCTTAATGTTAGACACACCCACTTGCAGAACTGATGTCATTCATTTGCATATTTTTATAAAGATGTGAAAATAACCAACATTTATTTAAAAAATGCATTTTTAAAAATGCATTTATTTAATGCAAAAATGCAAATGTATTTAATGATTTTAATGCAAAAATGCATTTATTTTAAAAATACACTTACACAAAGGTGTCAAAATAACCAACATTTATTTAAAAAATGCATTAAAAATCCTTCGTATGTCTGGTATTACAAATTTTTTGAAAGTTCGGCTTAATGTTAGACACACCCACTTGCAGAGAACTGATGTCATTCATTTGCATATTTTTATAAAGATGTAAAAAATAACCAACATTTATTTAAAAAATGCATTTTTTAAAATGAATTTATTTAATGCAAAAATGCAAATGTATTTAATGTTTTTAATGCATTTAATGCAAAAATGCATTTATTTAAAAAATACACTTACACAAAGGTGTCAAATTAATCAACATTTATTTAAAAAATGCATAAAAAAATCGTTCGTATCTCTGTTATTACAAATTTTTTGAAAATTCGGCTTAATGTTAGACACACCCACTTGTAGAACCGGTGTCATTCATTTGCATATTAATCTGTGATTTGCATATTCAGTGTTTTGTGTGTCTGAGGTGAATTAAATGCGTTTGAGCGGCGGTCTCTGTGCCGTCACGTCCCCTCGCCCTGACTGATGTGCTCGGGAAGAGGCTGTAAGAGGGCCACTGACAGCTGTGTGTTTGTGTGCCCTTGAGGAGTGTGGCGTCACTTCTAATCGCATCAGTGTGCCAGTAGCATGCGTCTCCTCATTGATCCTAATGGTGTGGAAGACTTGGGGGTAAAATTGAACCCGTGAGGGAGTTTATCCCTGCCTTTGCATCGCCAACGTGACCTCAAACAACATGGCACATGCGCCTCTTATCTCACTTCCCCTGTGCTCTGTGTGTGTGTGTGTGTACAGGAGGAAGGTGGAGATCATGCACACACACAGCCTCTTCACGTTGCTTGGAGAACGACTAATGATGCACACCAGCACTGTGACCATCACCACCTACAACACGCTCTACGAGGTATCAGCCTGTCTGTGGATATTTTTAGCTACACTTCCTATGATGCCTGTTTGTAATGCATTATAAATGTGTTTCCAAAGGTGCATTCAGTACTGTATTTTTTATATTTATGTCGCTCTAGCCAGTTATCATGAATGACATCAATGTACAATCTTGCAAAACGTTTTCAGTCACAAGTGCCGTTGCAGAAATAATCGATTTGTTTGTATGATTACAACCACCATGATTAAATTTTACAATATCAAGAAACAATCATGGAAAAAATGCACTTTAAAGACTTATTAAAACCATTGTAATCATTTATATATTTTTGTAAATATTTTGCCACAGTTGTTAAAGCAATGAGCCAGTTGAGGCTGTCCATGCAAGAGTAAAACAGGATTATGTTACACACCAATGTTTAATAAACGGTTAATAAACAAAAAAGATATTTCCATGCAATTTAGGAATATGGCGTATTAATATAGAATATATAATAACAATAAAATATAAATTAGATGCATATTTATTTTTATAACATTAATCAAAAATTGTTGTTATGTATTTATGATATTAATATTAAGTGTTATGTAATTTCCCCCGAAACCTTACCTTATATATTTAAAAGAATTATGATTATGTGTTTTTGAATCAAATGTGTATAAAACTGAATTGTGGTTTAATCCGACTGATTTTTGTCTGACGCAGATCTTGACAGAACAGGTTTGCACTCAGGTGGTGCACAAGCCTCATCCAGAACCCGATTCGACAGTCAAGATCCAAAACCCCAGTGAGTGTCGTGTCCGTTGTTTGTTGCATTTCTAGTGTACTTCTCTGTACTTTTGTTTAAACTATTGTCCAACCTCTTGTCCCTTTCCACATCTTCCTCTCTGTTTTTCTTCTTGATTCTCTCAGTGATTCTTAAGGTCGTGGCTACGCTGCTTAAAAGCTCCTCCCCCAGTGCTGAGCTGATGGAAGTGCGACGCCTCTTCCTGTCCGACATGATCAAACTCTTCAGCAACAGCAGAGAGAACAGACGGTGAGATGTTTTCACACACTAGTAGGGATCTGGTCAAAAGTAAAAGTTTGTTGTACAATGTTTTTCATGTAGAAACCATTAGAGTAGTTCACTTTTAAAAAAAAAAAATTGCTGTTAATTTACTCACCCCCATGTCATCCAAGATGTCCATGTCTTTCTTTCTTCAGTCGAAAAGAAATTAAGGTTTTTGATTAAAACATTCTAGGATTTTTCTCCATAAAATGGACTTCAATGGGGACCAAACGGTTCAAGGTCCAAATGAGAGTTTCAGTGCAGCTTCAAAGGGCTTTAAACGATTCCAGACGAACTCGTTCATCAAAATGAACAAATCTTTTTTCGATTTGAAATCTTTTTTCGATTTAAGTCGATTCGTTCATATCAAAAACCTTAATTTCTTTTCGACTGAAGAAAGAATGACATGGACATCTTAGATGACATTATGGTGAGTAAATTATCAGCAAAAGTTTTTTTTTAAAAGTGAACTACACCTTTAAGCTTGGAATATCAATGAGTTCAATTATAATTTTAAAAAGCATATTTAATTTGCAATTAGTATTTTGTAATATTTAGATTTTATATTTAGACTTTTCTGAAAGGCAATTCCTCCCTTACCTCCTCTGAGAAAACACTCCAGACACATGCAAACAAACCCAAACACTTATAGATAAACGTACATAAAGCACACAGTCATACAAATCTCCTTCCACATACAAACATTCCCTCAGAAACCCAGACACATGCAGACACGCAAAACACACGCAAGCTGTATGCAAACATCAGAAGAATTTAGCGTCTCCCTCTCAGTGGGAAAGACGCTCCCTCCTATTAAATCAATTAGTGTCATAATTAATGCATTGAGGAATGAAGATTTGAAGTGGCGTTCTCTCTGCATTGTTCCGTTTCATGGGTTCCTGCAGAGAGACTAAACCTGACTCGCACCTTTTGGACTCGGGTTTGCCTCATTTGCTCGTTAACAAGCTTTAGTGTGTTTGTGTGTGTGTGTGTGTGTGTGTGTGTGTGCTTTTATCCTATACAAGCCAATGGCGCACCATGCACCCAGGCCCACTCAATCTGCTGCTGCCATGGTTACAACTGCATACCAAAATCGCAATGCATATTTTAGCATTGGTGAAGTGGGACTGCTTGTTTTTCTATTCCATAACAAGCCCTGCATTCTGAAGTGAGCAGACGTTCTGGGAATCTGAGATGGAAGACTGAAGTTCCAAGAATGAATTAAACATGGGGGTCATAATTAGGTCATGTGACAATAATAGAGTGTATTACTGTTTAAAATGTTCATTTTGCATTATGTAATGTACAGTATGAAGTAGGGATGGGCAACGATTAATCGCTAGCAAAGTAAAAGTTTGTGTTTACATAATATATGTGTGTGGTGTGTATAATTAATTTGTATATATAAATACCCACACATGCATGTATATATTTAATATACATATAAAGTATATACATGCAAATATTTCTTAAATATATACACACATGCATGTATATATTTAAAAAAAAATGTGTTATTAATATGTCAAATATGTATATTTATATATAATATTAATTATGTATAAATATATATAAAGTATATACATGCAAATATTTCTTAAATATATACACACATGCATGTATATATAAAAAAATGTGTTATTAATATGTCAAATATTTATATATAATATTAATTATGTATAAAATATATATAAAGTATATACATGCAAATATTTCTTAAGTATATACACACATGCATGTATATATTTAAAAAAATGTGTTATTAATATGTCAAATATTTATATTTTTATATAATATTAATTATGTATAAATATATATAAAGTATATACATGCAAATATTTCTTAAATATATACATGCATGTGTGTGTATTTATATATACAAATTAATTATACACACTACATACACATATATTATGTAAACACAAACTTTTATTTTGCTAACGATTAATCGTTGCCCATCCCTATGGATATTGATTTTGAAATTTGCTGAAGATTAAATGCGTCATTAGTGTTTTGGAATATTATGTAAGCAGTTAGATCACCCAAAGGTGATTTAAATGTAAAAATAGAGGAAATTAGCAATATTCAGTATCTACAGTCACTGTTAAAAGCAGAGCTTTTAGAGTGAATAATTAGTCCGTTCCATCTAAATTGGCGTTGTGTTTCCATTGTAATGTGTGTGTAGGTGTCTGCTGCAGTGTTCAGTGTGGCAGGACTGGATGTTCTCTCTGGGCTACATTAACCCAAAGAACCCGGAAGAGCAGAAGATCACAGAAATGGTCTACAACATATTCCGAATCCTGCTCTACCACGCCATCAAGTACGAGTGGGGAGGCTGGCGCGTGTGGGTGGACACACTCTCCATCGCCCACTCCAAGGTTAGAGCGAGCCAGTCTGCAGCTTTAATCCCTTTTCTTGACATATTTAGTTTGGTTACATCACATTTATGATGTCTGTGAAGGGTGAAACGGTTGTTATTTTTATATCTCCACTCTCTGGCCTTGTCTTTTGATCATGTTCTTGGTAAGCTTAATTGGATAATGTGCAACGATCCTATTGGTGCGTTCACAGCGGACGCGAATAGCGCGTCAGGCGTCAATGATTTCAATGTTAAGTCAATGCAAAGACGCGTTACGCTCGTAAAAAGGCGTAGAGCGAGGCACGGTAGACGGAATTGAGCGGAATCGATTTGTGCTATTTGTGCATTCACGCGTTTCACGTCTGCCACCCGAATTGAAAAATCTGAACTTTGGCGTCATATCGCGCTGAGTTAACCAATCAGGAGCCTAGCTGCTTGCTCACGTGGTGAAGTATCTGGATGCTTCAATAAATAGGGCTGTGCAAAAGTTAATTGCGATTAATCGCATCCAAAATAAAAGTCTGTGTTTACATAATATATTTGTGTGCGCTGTATATAATTATTTTGTATGTATAAATACCCATGCATGCATGTATATATTTAAGAATTATTTGCACTTAAACTCTGTATATGTATTTAAATACAAAATCTATATTATATAAATATAAATATTTTATATATGAATAACACATTTTCTTAAATATATACATGCATGTGTGTGTATTTATATATACAAAATAATTATATACAGCACACACAAATATATTATGTAAACACAGACTTTTATTTTGGATGCGATTAATCGCAATTAACTTTTGCACAGCCCTAGTTATGACTAAATGCCTGGTGTTTTAATACACAAAAAGCAAATATTTTATCACTACAATACACGAGACATGTTCATTTTGTATTGAATGTTATTTATTCCATATCTAGATTATATGAAATATTATTATGATGTAAAGACAACAAACATACATGTGCATAAGTTCGTGTCTGGACGTGAGAGAGAAAAAAAATCACAGGACAGGTTAATAACTTTTGGAGGCTGGCTCTATTTATCATCAAAACAAAAATAAATGACATATTAGGTGGATGAGGGCGAGGGTGATCCTCGCTCCGATGCGTGACAACAATTGATCAAACTGGGCGTGGGACAGGCGGATATACCGCTGACCGCGGTCGTCAACCACCGCAGCTCCTGGAGTGAACAAATGGTGAAACTCGCCAAACGGTTCGCTTCTGAAGGGTCTAGTGGACACAGATACGTAAAAAAATAAAACATAAAAAAAATGGCCGCCAATTGATTTCGATTCTGACGCACGTAAATTTCGCTTCAAAATTTGTTTTTACGCGTGATAGTTTCACTCTTGACGCGCGAATAGCTGGTTTCCAACAAAATATGAAACTGTTTTCAACATTGATAATAATAAGAAATGTTTCCTGAGTAGCAAATCAGCATATTAAAATGAATTATCATCACGACTGGAGTAATGATGCCGAAAATTCTGCTTTGATCACATGAATAAATTACAGTTTACTATGGCATAGAAAACAGATAACCTATGTTAAATTGTTAAATTGTAATATTACAGTTTTTACTAAGAGAAATAAAAATCTTACAGACCCCAAACTTTTGAACAGTAGACTAGAACTAGTAGGCTATTTTTATAATTAGGGTAGTTTTGTAAAAGTCACTGACTAATTAAAGGGGAGTTGAGAGCACAAATCACAAAATAGCTATTTAGGCCTATAGTCATGAAAACATGTTCAGATTTAACCAGTTCAAATGCATGATTTTAAAATTAAAAAGTATCGGTATCGATATCGGCGATACTGGCCCTGTATTTACTTGGTATCGGATCGATACAGAAATTTGCAGCATCGCCCATCGCTATTCCGCACGTCAACACAGTCACGTGACTGCAAACCACCTATTAACCAGGGTGTCCGCGGAGTTTTAAAAAGTGATAAATCAAAATTGTCAAATCTAAGGCCATTGAAAGTGTTAAATGTAGTCTGAGAGGTATTACTTTTTAAAAATTAGGTATTATTTTTTTTCAGACTATCAGGTGTCCTATTCTGTGTTTGCGTTAGTCCATTTAAATATGGGCTTTAGCTTATCCGGGCACAATCAAAGATCTTTCGTCTCTGTCTATGTTTGATGCTGCTGACGCCATATTCAATGGTCGATCGACATCATCTGTGAACAAGTGATAACCCGGATTTAGACCTATATTGTATTTATATAAAGCGTTCAAAGGCAAATTTGCTTTATGTTTAGGTCTATATTGCTTTTATTTCCCCGGTGTCGAAATCAGGCAAACATAAATGTCAGGCAACACGTCAATATCCATGGATCGCTGGATCTTTAGTAAGTTGTAAGGAACACTATATTGAATCCAACATTTAGTTTAAATTCATAAAATTATTCGTTTTAGTAGCATTTTCGCAGTTTCCCCTTTTAAATCCTGTCACGCAGCAGATCTTTTGCCATTTTTATATGTTATAAATGTCAAAATCTGTGTAAATAATAGAAAGGTTGCTGCTGATTAACACTTAATTCAGTGTCGTGATGGTTTTATAAAAAATTCTGAAGGTAGTAGGGCTGGGTATTGAGACAAATTTCAAAATTCGATTTCGATTCACAAGCTTGCAATTCGATTCGATTTCGATTCAATATCGATTATTTTGGATATCAGTTACAATAAATGGCCATTTTTCTCAAGGGAATCAAATCTCTTAACTAATGCAGTAAACTATGGGAGTCTAGTTGTAGCCTATAGGCTTCATTAGCCTAATATGAAGGTAATAATGAACTGTTTTGTCGCTATACAAACACTTAAATTACACAAGATTATATGAAATATAAACATTTAAATGGTGGCTGTCATAAACAGTTGCCAGATTTATTCAAATATGCATTAAATATTGAAGAACATTAAGATTATAATGCATATGTAATATGGTGTATATATTTAGTGAAATGCTCCTCTCTAGAGTTATTTTTTCTATCTGACTAACGAGTTTATGTGGGTTTTCTGAGGTAAATATGACGATACATTGATTACAAGCTGTTTAACTGACGTCTTTCCACGGTTGAAACGCTGATTGAGTGAATCAATGTGTCATGATCCGGATTTGGATAAGTTGTCCTCTATCTTTAACACACTTTCAGATGCTCATTCATGTTTATTTGGCGCTGTGACTGGTATTATTAAGCCGGAAGAGAGATCAAGCGCCAAAACGCTATTTATGTTTTTGAATTTATAAAGAAAATGGACATAATTTGAAAATTGAGACTTTGTTTCATATCAATAGTAACAAAGGACAAAGATTATTGTGATTTTTCAGCCGCGATACGATGTCCCATTCATTCAAATGAAACAGGATGACTAATCGATTCTTGAGATTTAAGAATCGATATCGGTTCGTAAAAATGAGAATCGATTAATATCGAGAAATTGATATTTATTACCCAGCCCTAGAAGGTAGTAAAAAAGGTATTAAAAAGTAGTAAATTTAACTTAAGGAATACTGTATATACCCTGTTAACACAAAGTGGTCAAGTGTCAAACTAGACGCGAATTAGACGCGATATTCGCGTCCGGTGTGAACGCAGCATAGTGATTCCATCTAATGGGGGAAAGTAATGCTTGTAAAGTAAACCAACACCAAACTACCACCCATGACCTCTTTAGGTGACCTACGAAGCGCACAAGGAGTACCTGGCGAAGATGTATGAGGAGTACCAACGGCAAGAGGAAGAGAACATCAAGAAAGGGAAAAAAGGCTCCGTCAGCACAATCTCCGGCCTCTCCGCCCAACCCGCCGCTGTCAACGGAAACCTAGAGATCCGCGAGATCGACGACACGTCTCAGACGCAAACGCCGGAGAGCGAGGTGGACTATGGAGAGAACGCGGACTCTCGAATCCTGCTGGCCGAAGCCAAGGGCCCGGAGGGTGAAGCTGAGCGCTCGGTCGCGGGGGTTCGCGTGGAAGTCCACGACTTGCTGGTGGACATAAAAGCGGAGAAGGTGGAGGCTACGGAGGTGAAGTTAGACGACCTGGATCTGTCCCCGGAGGTTCTCGGAGGAGGAGGGGGCATGGAGAACGGCCCCTTGGTGGAAGTAGACTCGCTGTTGGACAGCGCCTACTGTGCTGCGGTTCACAAGCTCAACGGGAGCCTTGTCCCCAAAGAGGAGGAGAGCGTTTCGGTGGGTTTGACGGAGGACGACGGCAACCTGGGGCCTCTAATCACACTGGCAGATGAGAAGGACAGTGTTCCCAGCAACAATGGCTTCCTGTTCCCCAAGGTGGACGAGAAGCTGCTGCCCTCGTTGGCGTCGACGGAGCCCCTGGTGCTGCCCAGCCCCGAGCAGCCCCCTTCTTCAACGACTCCACACACTTCCAGTGCCAGTGACGACCTCAGCCTGTTGGCTCACATGACTTCCTGTGGTTCAGACCTGGTTCAAACCCCGAGTGGCCTAGCAGAGGATGATGGGTTCAAGTTGCAGAGCACCTTGGCGGACATCAGCACGCTGGCCGAGGCCGAGGCCCAGGCTGCAGCCAGGGCGGCTGAGTGTTTGGAGCAGGACGGCGGGGAGGTCAGGGCGGGGAAGAGCGGAGGCGACGCGGCCAGCACCACCTCGGACACGGAGAGATCCGACGACGGAAAGGACAAGGAAATGAAGAAGATTCAGACCACAGCCACCACACAGGTGCAAATAAACCTCTTTGATTTATCATTTTTATAGTTTGTCCACAAATGGCGACTCTTGGTAAAACTTTACTGCATAAGACTGACATGACACCTTCATGATCATGAGTAAGGTTTATGACAACTGTCGTTAAGTATCTTTTGCTCAATAATGACATTTTGAATGCAAATATGACATTGTTTGAGATGTCTTGACATTAAATGACGTTATACTGTCATGTGGTTGGCTTTGACATTGGCTGTCATGAGGCCATTATAACTGTGGTCATGAATATTTTGGTAACACTTTACAATAAAAAAAAAATATTATTACAATAAGTAATTTACACTTTACAATAAGGTTCATTAATTAACATGTACAATATGTGAACAATACTTCTTCAGCATTTATTAATCTTAGTTAATATTATTCCAACATTTACTAATAAGTAGGGCTGTGCAAAAATTAATTGCGATTAATTGCGTCCAAAATAAATGTCTGTGTTTACATAATATATTTTTGTGTGCAGTGTATAATTATTTTGTATATATAAATACACACACATGCATGTATATATTTAAGAATTACTTGTGCTTAAATTCTATATATATATATATATATATATATATATATATATATACATAATCTATAGACCATTTCAAAAGATGTAAACAACACTGGTCCAGAAGCACTTCCTGTTTCATTTTGTAACTGTTTTCTTTATTTATATGAAAAGAAAACTTCTTAAAGATGTTTGTTTAAGTTTTTGATTACGTTTTAAATGTTCTGTTGGTTGTATTTTATCCCAGCTTTTATGTAGTGTTAAAAAACTGAAACAGGAAGTGCTTCTGGGCCAGTGTTGTTTACATCTTTTGAAATGGTCTATATTATATAAATATAAATATGTTATATATGAATAACACATTTTCTTAAATATATACATGCATATGTGTGTGTGTATTTATATATACAAAATAATTATACACTGCACACACAAATATATTATGTAAACACAGACTTTTATTTTGGATGCGATTAATCGAAATTAATTTTTGCACAGCCCTACTAATAAGTTATTAAAATCAAAGGTTGCATTAGTTAACATTGGTTAATGGACTGTGAACTAACATGAACGCACAATGAACAGCTGTATTTATATTAACTAACTTTAACAAAGATTAATAAACACTGTAACTAATGTATTGATTTGCTCATCGATAGTTCATGTTTAGTTAATGCATTTACTAATGTTAACTAATGAACCTTATTGTAAAGCGTTACCAATATTTTTCGTGACCTCGACTACAGTGGTGCTAATTGAATTTGTCATTAAAGAGTTAATATGGATTAACCAACCAGCTGACAGTTTAATGTAATTTTAACCCATAAAGCTAGATGGTTTCTTAAGTTTGATCATTAATCTGCTATGACAGGTCGTGTTGTCTTAATAATGTCGAGTTTTCATGATAAAGACACTGACGGGTTATGATGTATTGGTTTATGTCACGGTGTCATAACAAAGAGTGACATCTCAAACAATGTCTTATTTGCATTAAAAATGCAATTTTTCTGAGCGAAAGACACTTAATGACAGTCGTCACAAACATGCATGAAACATGTCATGTCATGATTATGAAGGTGTCATGTTAGTCTTATACACACCCCTTCAAGTAAAGCGTTACCTAAATGTTTACTCACCCTCATGTGACCAAACCTGCATGACTTACTTTCTTCTGCTGAACAAAAAGAGATGTCGGCCATGATGTTTATGATGTTCTTTTTCATATTATAAAAGCACATAATGCCTTTAAATGACAAAAGACCCACTGTAAAGTTGTCCATATGACGTTCAGGTTTTTTTTCTGTGAGGATCAGGCCGATCTTTCAACTTTCTAACATACTTTCAACTGATGATTGATTGGACTGGTGCGTTCCTGCAGGCTCTTCATGGACGCATGTCGAGTCAGATGGAGAGGGACCTCCGTGTGGATCTGGGCTTCCGGGGCATGCCGATGACGGAGGAACAGAGGCGGCAGTTCAGCCCCGGCCCTCGCACTACCATGTTCCGTATCCCAGAATTCAAGTGGTCGCCCATGCATCAGCGCCTTCTCACTGACTTGTTGTTCGCCCTAGAAAGCGACGTACACATGTGGAGGAGGTATGAGGGTTTGTGGTCTTCAGAAATCACAGCGTGTTCCCCGAATCAACATCTTGAGTTGGTCCTGGAAAAATCCATCCCCAA
The DNA here is from genome assembly GCA_038021265.1 of Cyprinella venusta. Taxonomy (NCBI): domain Eukaryota; kingdom Metazoa; phylum Chordata; class Actinopteri; order Cypriniformes; family Leuciscidae; genus Cyprinella; species Cyprinella venusta. Next base: position 1,111,671 of record CM075882.1, read on the forward strand.
CCCGACTCCTTTCCCTGATTGCTTGAAAATAATGTGATTCCAGGACCATCAACAAGGATGTTATAATCTAATTTGACTTTTAATTTTTAATTTGACATGACTTTTATTGAGGTTTTATTGATGGTTGAAATAGAGAATGGATGAATGAATTAATTGATAGTTGTATTTGAGTGACTAATTATTAGGGCTGTCAAAACGATTAATCGCGATTAATCGCATCCAAAATAAAAGTCTGTGTTTACATAATATATGTGGGTGCACTGTGTATAATTATTTTAGATATATAAACACACACACATGCATGTATATATTTAAGAAATATTTTCATGTATATTCTGTATATAGATTTATATATAATTTATATTATATATAAATATAAATATTATATATATAAATAATATTTTTTTCTTAAATATACATGCATATGTGTTTTTATATATATACAAAATAATTATAAACAGTGCACCCACATGTATTATGTAAACACAAACTTTTATTTTGGATGCGATTATTCGTTTTGACAGCCCTAATATTTTGTATGTAATTCACCTGCTCGGGGACTGCAGATGGAAACTAGCTTAAGCTAAATCTGGTGCAAAGCATCTTTAATTCATGTTTTTTTGCACATTGTCCCTGTTGAACTAAATAAATAAATAAAATAAAATAAATAAAAATAATTTTTTTGAGTTACTGGGCTTTAAAACGATGAATATGTTGCCTCATACTTCTTGCCTCACCGCTTGTCTTTCTTTGTTCTCTCTTTCTCTCAGCCACTCTACGAAATCTGTCATGGACTTCGTAAACAGTAACGAGAACATTATATTTGTCCACAACACCATCCACCTCATTTCTCAGATGGTGGATAACATCATTATAGCGTGTGGTGGGATCCTGCCCTTGCTCTCTGCTGCCACCTCCCCATCTGTAAGTGGCTCATGATCGCCCTCTAATGGATGTTCACATCAGTACAACATCTTTGAATTATAAAACCAGGTTTTTCTTTTTTGGTTGAAAGGGATGTAATGGGAGCAGTCTTCTAGACAAAAAAAAGTTTTTCCTGCTCTAGTCCAAAATTATAAATGTGGGCGACAATTCTACTTATGAGTTGCTATCACCAGGACGTATTTCAAGAATAAGAGTTCTGACTCCAGATCAGCACAGAAACATCATTAAGTGCTGTTGATGGCTAATTCCTATCTTAAATGTGAACACAATCCCTAATTTTGCCACTTTCTTCTCCTATGTTCTTTGACATCTTACCTGCAAACTAACCTTTTTATTTCTGGCTAGCATTCTTACAGCTTTATCTGAAATCTCCTCTGTTTACTGACTCCTTTTGTTGTCTGTATTGTCACTAATTCCTTACTTCCCCCCTTCCCTCTAATTCTCTCTCTGTTTCTCTCTTTTTTTTTTTGTCTTTTTTGCTTTGCATGTACAGAGTTCTAAGGTTAGTGCGAACCCTGTAAGTTCCAATTAATTTATTCTTCTCTAACATTTGCTTCATTTCGTTTTTTTAACGTTTCATCTAATATCACGGTTTAAAATGTATGATCCATTTCAGATCATTTCCATCTCTTTCAGACTCGGATTATGTCTTTATTCGTTCATTTGAATCATAGAAATGTTATTAATTGTGTATTAAAGTTGTTTATTTTGTTCTGACCAACATCCCTATCTTCTTGGTCTATAGAGGTATTAGAAATGTGATATTTGCGATCGGCCATGATTAATTTATTCTGTAAGCAAAGGTGTATTTGGCTGGTCATGTGATTTCAAAATGGCCCCATGCTAGTAGTTAGTGAACATGATTTTAGACATTTTTTATTACAATTTATGTCTTATATTAATATATTCATGTCTCTTTGTTTCACTCTTTTAACTAGTAAAAGAAATTATGTATGTTTTATAATTAGGGCTTTCAAAACGATTAATCGCATCCAAAATAAAAGTTTGTGTTTACATAATATATGTGGGTGCACTGTGTATAATTATTTTGTATATATATAAAAAACACACATGCATGTATATTTAAGAAAAAAATATTATTTATATATAAAATATTTATATTTATATATAATTTAAATTATATATAAATCTATATACAGAATACACATGAAAATATTTCTTAAATATATACAAGAATGTGTGTGTATTTATATATATATATATATATATATATATATATATATAATTATACGCAGTGCACCCACATATATTATGTAAACACAAACTTTTATTTTGGATGAGATTAATCGCGATTAATCGTTTTGAAAGCCCTAATTATAAAACATCCATAATTATAATTATAATGCAAACTAATCAGCGTTGAGCTTTTACATGATCACTTTAAGTGCTCATATCTCATAAAAGCAGCTTATCACACCTCCCATATATGTGTGTTTCATCATCATCATAGTCTGTTATTCATGACAAACCTTTACAAAGACACATATACTGATGTTAAATTGCATTAAATGAATGAACACACACTGTGGTGCTGTGCTAACCCCCCCTCCCCAGCTCTATTGGTCTATTAATAAGGGTCTTTTAAATGTCAACTTGGTTTGTTCCCTCTGTGTTGGTCTTAAAGACACAAGGAGGTTCTTGCTTACAGAAAGGGGCAAAAAGCAATGAAGTTAATAGCCTGCCAGGAAGCTCTGGCACAGGGGCAGAGGTTGGTCTGAGCTGTCGCTCCTATGCATACCCACAATGCACCACTGCGTGACCTCTTTATCCACCACTATTATGTCTCCGATAGCAACGAGCATGTTCCCAACATCAATTGTGTTATTTTCAGCACTCGACAGGTCACTTCACTGAGGGTTTTAAAGGGATACTCCACTTTTTTTTTTTTTTTTTGGAAATAGGCTCATTTTTCCACTCCCCCAGTTGAGTTTCACCGTTTTCGAATGTGTTCAGCCGATTTTCTGATATTTAGAAACCAGACAGTTTCTGGTCTCATTGACTTCTATAGTATGAAAAAAATATACTATGGAAGTCAATGAGACCAGAAACTGTCTGGTTACTGATATTCTTCTAAATATCAAAAAATCAACTGAACACATTCGAAAGCGGTAAAACTCAACTGTTTAACTCTGGGGGAATTGTAAAATGAGCCTATTTCCAAAAAAAAGTGGGGTATCCCTTTAAGTCTGGTAGTAGGTCATATGTCCATCACCCTTTTTAAAAGTTATTAGGGCTGTGCAAAAATTAATTGCGATTAATCGCATCCAAAATAAAAGTCTGTGCTTACATAATATATTTGTGTGTGCTGTATATAATTATTTTGTATATATAAATACACACACATGCATGTATATATTTAAGAAAATGTGTTATTCATATATAAAATATTTATATTTATATAATATAGATTATGTATTTATATGTGTACATATACAGAATTTAAGCGCAAATAATTCTTAAATATATACATGCATGCATAGGTATTTATATATACAAAATAATTATATACAGCGCACACAAATATATTATGTAAACACAGACTTTTATTTTGGATGCGATTAATCGCAATTAATTTTTGCACAGCCCTAAAAGTTATACATTTTTCAAAGAATTTAAAAGCATATATATATATATATATATATATATATTACTCTGCTTAAAAGATCCCACGTTTCTTTAAATCTAAACAGTGGGTGTCTGTTCTTACGGACCTTTGATTTTTCAAAGTTTTTCCTTTGCGATGTACCATGCAACTATGTCAAACTTTTGAGATTGATGTTGCAAAGTGGTGATGTGTTCCTTGACCACTGCAAAGATCAACACGCCTGTTCACACTCTGGTTTGAACACACTTCCTCCCCACCACAGCCATTTAAATGTGTCTGAGAGGCATGTTTAGTGTGAAGTTTGCCTGGAATTATTGATTTATCACACATTTGTTTGTCCGTCAGCACATTGTTAACACTAAAATTATTTATAGGTGTGAGCATTACTCTGTGTTTTAGTCTTATAGTGTGTGTGTGTTTGTAAAAAATGAATTGGGATGTGTTTCTAAACATCTGGTCTTCGATTATGTGTGTGCGTCGCAGACGGAGCTTGAGAATGTGGAGGCGACCCAAGGTATGTCGTCAGAGACGGCGGTCACGTTTCTCAGCAGGCTGATGGCCATGGTGGACGTGCTCGTGTTCGCCAGTTCTCTCAATTTCAGCGAGATCGAGGCTGAAAAGAACATGTCATCAGGGGGACTAATGCGCCAGTGTCTACGATTAGGTATGTATGATGGATCTAACCCATGTGCATTTTCGAATATTTTGAGTAAAGTAGTTTCAATGTAACCGTTCTTGTCTGTCAGTCATATAATGGAGGTCTATGGTCACCACCTCAAAGAGCATGCACAGAGAAGTCCAAATTAAACATGATTTAATGACTCGTAAATGTAAGTACACATTGATGGCCTAAGACACCAAACGAGCGGTTTGTGTGGGAAAACGAACAGTATTTATATCTTTTATATCGCCACAAAGCGCCCGCGCCCTCAGATCATGATATAAAAACGAAATAAAAACTGTTCGTTTTCTCACACAAACCGCGTGTTTCGTGTCTTAGGCCATCGATGTGTACTTACATTTACGAGTCATTAAATCATGTTTAATCTGGACTTCTCTGTGCATGCTCTTTGAGGTGGTGACCATAGACCTCCATTATATGACTGACAGACAAGAACGGTTTGACGGTTTGACCTAAAAATATCAAAATTGAAACTACTGCGCAAACAAAGACATCTACATCTTGGATGCCCTAATACCAAAAATGTATTTCAAAATGAACTATCCCTTTAAGACTGAATAAGAGAACGTTTTTAAACATTAATGTAAAAAATACACACCTCACATTTAAAATGGGTTCAAAGCACAAAGAAAAATCCCAGGATGTGCATCTCAGTGCACTACCGTTCAAAAGTTTGGGTTCAGTAAGATTCTTTTTGTTTTAAAGAAATGATTGCTTATATTTTGTAAAACGGTAACACTTTACAATAAGGTTCATTAGTTAACATTAGTTAATGTATTAACTAACATGAACTAACCATGAGCAATACATTTGTTACTGTATTTGTTCATCTGTGTTAGTGTTAGTTAATAAAAATACAGCTGTTCATTGTTTGTTCATGTTAGTTCACGGTGCATTAACTAATGTTGACAAGATTTAAATAAAATATTAGTAAATGTTGAAATTAACATTAACAAAGATCAATAAATGCTGTATATGTGCAGTTCATATTAACTAATGTAGTTAACTAACGGACCATATTGAAAAGTGTTACCTGACGGTAAAGACTTTACCGTCTTACACAAAATACTTACACAAAATAAAATCTATTTAATACAAAAAAAAAAAGATTTATATTAATCAAAGAAAAATGGAAAAAAAACATTAAACATCAACTTTTTAAGATTTATAAGTATTATAGTTACAAATCAAGGATATTAGAATGATTTCTGATGGATCATGTGACACTGAAGACTGGAGTAATGATGCTGAAAAATCACAGGAATAAATTAAATAGTAAAGTAAATTTAAACAAAGAACAATTATTTGAAATTGTAACAATATTACAGTTTCTACTGTATTTTTAATGAAATAAATACAGCCTTGGAGCGCAAAAACAAACTTTGAAAAACAAAAAAGTATTTTACCGAGCCCAATCTTTTGATATTATGTGTGATGTGAATTTAATCAAAGTGTTTTTGTGTTGTCAGTGTGTTGTGTAGCGGTGAGGAACTGTCTGGAGTGCCGGCAGAGGCAGAGAGACAGAGGCAGCAAAACCTCTCTGCCAATCAGCAAGACCCAGGAGAACCTGCAGACCGCAGCGTCCGCCAGCAAGGTTATACACTCGCACACCTGACACACAAACACATTCTAGAGTCTCTGAAAACGCACATAGTGTGCAGTTGTGTATGTAATTCAACATGAAGTGTGTTTTTCTCCCTCTCTGCTGCAGACTGTCATACAAAATGTCCCGCGTAACCTTTCCCCCATCAAAGACCCAGACAGACTGCTGCAGGACGTGGACATCAATCGTCTCCGAGCCGTCGTCTTCAGAGACGTGGTGAGACGCTTACCTGAGCCGGAGCGTGAATGTTAACGTGAACAGAACGATTGTTAACTGTGCTGTGCCTTCAATAGGATGACAGTAAACAGGCTCAGTTTCTGGCTCTGGCCGTGGTCTACTTCATCTCGGTCCTCATGGTGTCCAAATACCGGGACATCCTGGAGCCACAACGGGAGATTTGCAGGTCCAGCAGCCTGTCAGGGAGAAGCATTCGACAAGAGATTAATTCACCCACCAGCACAGGTGAGCTCACCGACTCAACATCTGCAGTCATCACGAGTGTGTGACCTTGTTGCACTCAGTAGTGTGTATTTTTAGTCGTTTACCACTTAAGCACCCCACAAATGCTACTAAGTGTTCATCATACAGTCAAACACCTTCCACTTTTCTTAACAATCTCCAATTATCTACGCTACGTAGTCTCGCAGTGCTTCCCGCAGGGAGGATTTCAGCGATTTAAGCCGGGAAGACATTATTGCGAGGCTTTATCTGAGTGTGATTTCGAATTAATATTCAGGGGGGAAAGAACTGGTTGGTGAGCAGCACAAGTCTGAAATGTTTCCGTAAAGACTAAAGTCTCACTTTGACATAAAATGTTATGTTTTGTGAGAAGTCTTACACTCAGCTAGGCTGCAGTCATGACAAATATACAGTAAAAAGTAGGGCTGTCAAACGATTAATCGCATCCAAAATAAAAGTTTGTGTTTACATAATATATGTGGGTGCATTGTGTATAATTATTATATATATATAGATATATAAAAACACACGCATACTTGTATATATATTTAAGAAATATTTTCATGTATATACTGTATAAAGATTTAGATATAATTTGTATTATATATAAATATAAATATTTTATATATAAATACTATTTTTTTCTTAAATATACATGCATGTGTGTGTATTTATATATCTAAAATAATTATACACAGTGCACCCACATATATTATGTAAACACAAACTTTTATTTTGCATGCGATTAATCGTTTGACAGGCCTAATAAAAAGGTAATATTGGAGGAATGATGCTGAAAATTCAGCTTTGCCATCACAAGAATAAATACATTTTACAATATTTTACTATAAAAACAGATTATTTAAATGGTAATACTACTTCGCAATATTTTTATTGTTTTTTTTTTAACAAATAAATGCAGCTTTGGTGAGCATTAAAGGGATACTCCACTTTTTTTTGGAAATAGGCTCATTTTACCACTCCCCCAGAGTTAAACAGTTGAGTTTTACCGTTTTCGAATCCATTCAGCCGATTTTCTGATATTTAGAAGAATATCAGTAACCAGACAGTTTCTGGTCTCATTGACTTCCATAGTATATTTTTTTCCTACTATAGAAGTCATTGAGACCAGAAACTGTCTGGTTACTGATATTCTTCTAAATATCAGAAAATCAGCTGAATGGATTCGAAAACGGTAAAACTCAACTGTTTAACTCGGGGGGAGTTATAAAATGAGCCTATTTCCAAAAAAAGTGGAGTATCTCTTTAAGAGTTTAACAATATATTGTGTCACAATGCAAAAATGCAACAATATGTACTGTGTATAGTTGAACCAAAATGAAAAGCGAAAACGAGTTCAGTATCGTGATATGTATCGAATATTTACACAAGGGTATCGTTACACCCCTAGTGAGCATATAGGCTTCTTTCGAAACAAATCATAATTATTCCAAACTTTTGACTAGTAGTGTATGTGTGTGTGCAAACTCCAGAAAACCCGTCCTCCTTCTCAGACGGTGTTCGTGGAGAGCGACTGGCTGCCACCCCTCTGGAGGATCTCCCCCTGGAGGGCTCGCTGCCGCACACGGACTCCGGCATCGGGGAGGAGCAAGTCACCAGTGCTTTCAACGGCTCCGAGCTGGGTGTAGACCCCGGCGGATTGGGCGGGAACTCTGGAGGCCCAGACGTCATGAGCGAGCTGCTGTGCACTCTGTCGTCGGAGGTCAGGAAGTCCCGCGAGTCGCTGCTGGAGTCGCCTCCTGGCGTGGAGGTTCTGAAGCCGGCCGCCTCCATCTCCAGCATCAGCCAAGCCAACAAGGGGATCAATGTGAGGGAGATCCTGAAGAGTTTGGTGGCCGCTCCGGTGGAGGGGGCAGATGCAGGGCCCGAACCCCAGCCGTACCACCCTGACCCTGCCCTGAAGAGGGAAGCTGCGGCGATGCTGCCCATGCAGTTCCACTCGTTTGACAGGTGGGCGGCGCTAGTGCCTGGCACATCAAAATAACATAAGGTGTATTATCCTATTATCATGTACACGTTCTGTTACCTTATTAGCATACAGTATTGTTTAATAATATATATATCAGAGTTTCCGCTAGAAAAAAATGGTGCCGGTCAAAGTGACCGGCAGAGGTTTAGTTTAACGGACATTTTGATGATAAGCCGGTCAAATACCGTCTCTTAATTAGTCAAGTTGAGGAAAACTGGAGGCAGGTTATGTAACTTAAAAAAAGACATAATCAGGCCGTATAGAATGCAATATGTTTATTAGCATAACTTTCAAATAGAAAAGATGAAAACATGAACGTCCGTACAATATCTGAATAGTAGCCTAGTTTTTACTCAAGCGAACTTAATTATATACTGTAGTAGCGTCTCATGGTAACATTTAAATTGGCCACCATGAAATGACTCCTTGTCAAATTAATTGGAACAAACAAATGACTAGGCCTATAACACTGTCTTGCGTAATTTTAGGCTTTTTACGATGTTTTGCAGTGCTGAAATGTACAGCTGCCGACTTAAAATCAAAACTTCGCAGTGTCTCTCCACAACTTGCAATGCGCATATGCCGCGTAACCTTGTTCTCGACTTCGCTGCTTTCATCTTGATCCGATTCTGCAGTGAGAACCCTCAACTTTAGTCACGTCCCTGCCTGACTAAAGTTGCTTGCATTGTATTCAGCATCCCCAAGCGAGTCTGCGAGCGCAGAGAGGGTTTTCTCCGCTGCTGCCTTGCTTTCAAGAAACCACCGCATGTGTCTGAAGCCTCAGACATTGTCCAAACTCGTGTTCTTGAAGGTGAACTCAAGAGAACTGTAGGCTAGATAAGGAAAGCAATTCTTTTTCTTTCTTTTTTTAAGTTTGAGACAATTTAAATTGTCATCCACGTGCTCTCTGCGCAAAAAAAAATCAGTTAGATATGGCGTCTGGTGGCCTTAATAGTTAATTTAGCCTACCATTACCAAAATGTATTTAATTTAACACGTTGATGTTGATGTGATTTTTATTTATATAATAAATAAAAATTCTTTATTTAAAAATTTGCCCATTGATTCGTTTAATTTTACAGTTTTTTTTGTGTGTCTACAGATGATATAAGCCAATTTAAATTTTAATATTGCGCGCTGCGCAAAAATAGGCTTATCAAAATCTGGCCTAACAATTAATTAGCCTACTTTTAAACATTTATGTAGACCTATGTATATTTTTTTTTATAATTTTGTTCGTATTTTTATTTTAGTTATATTATTAGGCCCATTTATTCGTTTAATTTTACAGCAGTTTGTATGTACAACGGTTATAAGCCTATTTACATTTTTATCGTGTGCGATGGGCGAAAGTTCAGTTATCAAAATGCTGGCCTATAATTTACTTTTAAAACTTTTATGTGTATTTTTGTTTATATAATTTTATTCATATTATTAGGCCCATTTATTCGTTTAATTTTACAGGACTTTTTGTGTATGCTTCCTGTTCTTGCTAGTCCTTATTTGTAATTTGAAATGAAACATTTCTGTTTGGAAAATGTTGTTGTTGGTCTTTAGTTCTTTGTAAGGTAAGGCTGTGGTCTAACCTAAAAGTGAAATAAAAATACATGCAGATTTCTTTCGTTTTTTGGAGCGAGCGGGGGCGATTTGAGTGGAGCGCGAAGCAAACTGCGTTGAGCGCTGAACTGGGAGCCTTTATGAACATTCTGTGAAGCAGCGCCGGGAACAGTGATTTGATTATTGAATATTATACGAGGTTGAACTGTCCGTGTGACAGAGCGGGCATAAAATGGACACGAGCGCGAGTAATAACGTGGAGCGTTATTAAATTGATCCAAATATAAGGCGCTCCGGGCCATATGTGCCGTCTAACAACATTCAAACGGTAGAGCCTGTTCCTTTATAACATAGCCAAATGTCGGTGTATTTTTGCTTAATAGATTTTAGGCTTATTCTCTAGTTCAGATTGTGGCAGGGGGCGGGATTATTAGGCAATTTTAATCGGACAATTTGACCGGAGAGATTTTATTTTGTCGGACATTTAATTTTTTTCCCGGCCAATGTCCGGTAATTACCGGACAACGGAAACCCTGATATATATATATATATATATAGTAGTATTGAAAAGATAATATATAATATTAAGCAATAATTTAATAATATTTAAAATATGCATATATTTTAAAATGTTTTTAAGATAAATTATATGAATAGAATTAAAAATAGAATATATTATATAATATTAAAATAAAATGTAGTAATATTGATATGTATATTTTAAAATGTCTGTGTGTGTGTGTGTGTGTATATATATATATATATATATATACATATATATATACATATATATATTTATAATACATTATATAATATAATACAAGTTGTACATATATAAACAGTGTGTGTATATATATTTAATTTTTTAAAGATAAATTGTATAAATATAATTAAAAGAGATTATATATAAAATTAAGATATAATTCAGTAAAAAAAATATATATATATATAAATTTTAAAAAGTTTTAAATTATATTGAATTATATTTTAAATATTATATTTATAAATAAATTATATAAATAGAATATTTATTAGAAAAATATATTTTAATATAAATACAAATATGTTATATAATATTAAAATATAATTTAGTAATATTTATATTTTACATATAAATGTAAAATCTAAACAGTATAATATAAAGTAACAAAAACACAAAACCCAAAATGATTGAATTACGTCATTCACGATGCTTTATGAGATGAGCACACTCGGATATTGGGTACAAAAAAGTTTTAAAATTTTCTGTAAATAGTTGTATAGTTAAATTTATTTATATTTTCTTTTACTTTGTTATCCTTCTTAGATTATTTTATCCTTCTGAGGATTTTGCAATGCATTCTCGGTTCACTTCTCTTCGAAACATATATATGTTGCCATGGACTTTGACCAAAAGACATATTTCTTTCCTCGTGCCCATTGAAATAGCTTTTGCTATGAAAGTGTGCTTACGGTGCCTTAAATACTTCCTACGGAGGCAGCGACTACATTTTGGAATAGAGCGATTGAACCAATAAATCACTCATAAATCAATGCGCTTACACTTACATGTGGTCCTGAGAACAAACGAAAAAGTCACCTCAATTACACATACGAAAGCATAAGATTTTCCTCTCATTATTAATGCAATCCATGTCTAGCTCCTCATTAGCACACAGGCGTCTGCAGAGATCCCAGTGGCTCTGTGCAATAGTGTGCTGACGGCTCAAGAGACTGACTGGCTTAGTGTGTGGGATCCACTGATACTCTACAGCACAAACTAAAGCCCCCCCGAACATCGATCTCCTTTGTTCTTCCCAATTAAGAGAACCTGATGAATAAATTATACATAAGATTATGCTGTTCATCATTTACAGGCTCCTTAAATGTCTATAATTCATTAGGACAGGTGAATATATTATCAGACAATCCTTTTTTTCACCCTGAATGGCCTGAAATGGTTTTGAAACTCCTCCAAATATCCTCCAAATATACTATACTATGTGTATACACTTAAAATTAATACTTTCATTCTGCAAGGATGCATTACTGATCTAAAATGACTGTAAAGACATTTGTTACAAAAGATTTCTATTTTTAAAAAATGCTGTTATATAACGTTGATAAGACGAAATGTTTCTTGAGCATCAAATCAGTATATTACAGAGATTTCTGAAGGATCGTGTGACACTGAAAACTGGAGTAATGATGCTGAATATTAAAAATTAAAACTTACCAAACCTTGTATCAGTAGTGTATACACAAGTGTTTGATTTTGGGAGTAAAACAAGTATTTGTTTAAGTTTTATATAGGTTTTTTTATGGAAGCTTGTTTCCGCCACAGAATGAAAAATAAAAAAGGTAATTGCGACTTTATCTCACAATTCTGACTTGTTTTCTCACAATTGCAAGTTTACATCTTGCAATTCTGACTTCATTTCTCAGAATTGTGAGAAATAAAGGCAGAATTGCTAGAAATAAAGAATTGTGTGATATAAAGAATTGTGTGATATAAAGTCAGAATTGTGAGATATAAAGTAAGAATTGCGTGATATAAAGTCAGAATTGATTGATATAAAGTCTGAACTGATTTATATAAATTCAGAATTGTGAAATATAAAGAATTGCGAGATATAAAGTCAGAATTGCGAAATACAAAGAATTGCGTGATATAAAGTCAGAATTGTGAAATATAAAGAATTGCATGATATAAAGTCAGTTCAATTCTGACTTTCTATCTCGCAATTCTTTATATTTCGCAATTAGATATGAAGTCAAAATAAAGCTTTTTGATATAAAGTCAAAATTGCGTGTTGTAAATTGTGAGATTTAAAAAAATTAGTCTTTTTTCCCCTTAGAATTGGCCTGATAACTCGCAATTGCGAGTTTATATCTGACAAGTTTATATATGAGAAAAGATGTCAGAATTTCGAGATGTGAACTCGCAAAGTTTTCTCACAATTGCAAATTTTATTTCTCAGCATTGCGACTTTATATCTTGTGATAGCGACTTAATTTCTCGCAATTCTGACTTCATATTGCGCAATTTTGACTCGTAATTATTTTTTAATTTTTTTTTATTTTTCCATATGTTTTAGACTTTGACCTTGTGGGAAATGTTTTGGTCCCCAAGAGAAAAATGTCTTATTCTTATAATATGATGTTTTTTTTTTAAATGCAGAAATGCAGAAAGTTTCTGTGATGGTAGCTTTAGGGGATAGAATATCAAATTTGCACAGTATAAAAATCACTATGCCAATGGAAAGTCCCCGTAAAAACATGGAAACTCAACGTGTGTGTGTGTGTGTGTGTGTACTCACAGGAGTGTGGTGGTTCCCGTTAAGAAGCCCCCTCCAGGAAGCCTGGCTGTGAACACAGTAGGTACACCCACCACCAGTGGAGTGCCCTCGTCAGGAAGTACGCCCAATATCTTTGCTGCTGCCACGGCAACACCTAAAAGCATGATCAACACAACAGGCAAGTCTTCCTGAATATTACCCAAAATCAGCTTCCGATGACATTTGGTCGTGTATACCAATTAATTTGGGTGGTTAGGCGGTGATATTCATTTTTGCGATGTGTTGATGTCATAATTATAAATTTGATATTTCTACTTTGTATTGACCGTTTGATATAGTTGGCATGTTTGGTAGCACTACTGTATATACAGATTATTTTTAATGTTCCTTGTCTGTTGTGTCTTACAGGTGCCACTGACTCTGCCTCTTCCTCATCCTCCTCTTCATCAAGCTTTGTGAACGGTGCCACAAGTAAAAATCTCCCAGCGGTGCAGACCGTTGCACCCATGCCTGAAGATACAGTGGAAAACATGAGGTACTCACACACACACTCAGCCTTTTCTCCTGCTCTCCCTCACTTTATCCAGTTGCTTAAAACCACAAATCATGCATTATGACCTCGTCCTCTTTTTTTTGGCATACCTCCTCCTATGATAATCCATTATTTCCTGTACTATCTTTACCTTTTGCCTCCTCTCTACACTTTCCCTACATCTATCTGTGTATCTTTGTAAGCACCACACACAGCCACAGATTCCCTCACACTGAGAAACGTTTCTATGCATTTCTAAAGATGCACTGATAGCTTGAAGTCTACTTCCTGCCAAATATGGATGGGTTCATCTATTCTAATTTGAATGCATTAGAATTTTTTAGGGCTGTGCAAAAATTAATTGCGATTAATCGCATCCAAAATAAAAGTCTGTGTTTACATAATATATTTGTCTGTGCTGTATATAATTATTTTGTATATATAAATACACACACATGCATGTATATATTTAAGAAAATGTGTTATTCATATATAAAATATTTATATTTATATAATATAGATTATGTATTTAAATATATTTACAGAATTTAAGCGCAAATAATTCTTAAATATATATACATGCATGCATAGGTATTTATATATACAAAATAATTATATACAGCACACACACATATATTATGTAAACACAGACTTTTATTTTGGATGCGATTAATCGCAATTAACTTTTGCACAGCCCTAGAATTTTTTTTTTTTTTGTCTTTGCATGTAAGACACGGCAGATTTGGGGCTCAATCATCCTTGGATATGGCACAGATCAACACACAGGGATTACGTCACACTATAAGAGCTGCAGTGAATGCCTGTACAGTCATTACTGTCTGTTTGTGCCCATTTGTATTGCAGTGCCTTTTGTGAAGTGGACCAGTGTCCACTGCGAACCAGGCTGACGCCTCCCGAACTCAAATCCTTTAGTTCGCTGACAGGATTCCAAACAGCCCCCAGAGATGCAGGACAGTTTCTTAGGCAAGGAAGCTTGAACTGGCCCCCTTACCCAGTGCTACCAGCTTTACATTCCTTTCTCCCTGTCTTTTCTCTCTCTCTCTCTCTCTTTCTGCCTCTTTTTCTCTCTTTCCTGGTGGATGTGAGTTTTCAAGCTGGCCTGCTACTCCACCACTGCTGCTTTCATTCGGAAGGGTTCTGCTAGAGTTGATTCTGTCTGTTCTTGATTCTGATATTTACACTGTCCAAACCAGGTTTGACACGATAAAGCTTCAAGCATAAACATATAATAATAATCTCGTCGATTTTAATGTTTTTCCCCCCTAAACAAGCCATAATGTGCCCGTGTTATTTTTTGTATTTTTATTTACCATTATAGTTTTTGGGAGATTTCATTTTAATTGTAGTATAAGTTTTAGTAATTGTCACAACTGTTTTTTAATAGAGAAGGGAGATATAATATTAGGGGTGAGAGCAACTTTAAACAATTATGTGTCCGTACAACATTAAAAAGTTTTTGTGTTTCGATATGTGGAGCAGATTAAGTTCAGTACTTAAACAATGCCCAAGTATGACTCAGTTTAAAAAGCATTGTAAAAAATATGATATTTGCCAGGTTATTAGTTAGGTGATAGTTTATTTATATTTTTTCATTTTTTTTCTCTCTATTTATTATTTTTTTATTTATTTTTTCTTATGTAATTTTTTTTTTTTTTTTGAAGATGTATATACACATAGGTAGATATGTATGTTGTTTTTGTTTTTGGTGTGTAGAGACAAATAGATCAAATGTAGAGACAAACGTTAAATATGCTCTGATTGGCTCTGATTTTCTGATACTGAAAAGCATCCGCATTACACCTGGCGAGGATTTAATGTGACGTGAGTTTGATAATCCTTCAAAGCAGCCGTTATATTTACAAAGAAACTTGACAGAATCAATCCTGCTAGCTCACCGTTTCGATAGACATTGTCATTCATAGTCATTCCTCGTTTGACCTTTATCTCTGATTTCTTTTCCTCATGAAAGTCACCCTGATCTGGTGTCATGTGCATCCCTGGCGCTGCAGTTGTAGTCTTAGTGCAGGTTAACACAGCTTGTAGCTAAGCGCAGTGGCACTAATGGGTGATGTGTGCATATAACAGGGGGATGATAAGTTAAGCATTTGCTCTCTCTGCCTCCCTGTGGTTGAATTTCTGTAGGATGGCTTTAACCCAGTCGTCACGCCATAAACTTTGTCACATACTAACCAGCTGGAATTGAAAGGAAGTGTGATTTTTGAGCTGGTCTCTGTATTTTGGAGCTAATCAGTTGTTTCTTTGTGTCTTTGTTTTCCCGCCCGCAGTATCACGACTAAACTGGAGCGTGCGCTGGAGAAGGTGGCCCCGCTGCTGAGGGAGATCTTTGTGGATTTCGCCCCCTTCCTCTCGCGGACTCTGTTGGGCAGTCATGGGCAGGAGTTGCTCATAGAAGGTACAGGTGCTGTATAGTGCTCCTTTTCCTCTCTACCTGGCGTCTCTGTGGAGTCCCTCACTGTCTGCTGTGTGTGTGTGTGTGTGTGTCCACTGGCTGCCTCATACACACACGATTGTGCGAGTGCATGGACCCAGAGCAGGTATGAGAACAACAGAACTGCTTAGGATCTAATCTAAGGATGTTTAAAATGTAGACCTTAACACGCCGAAGGAACTGAAGGGAGAAATGCATGCTGAATCCAACAATGAGGAAGTGTTTTAAACGATGCCAAAAAAAAACAGGGCTCAGCAATAATGATTTATAATATGTACATTTTTCACTGGCCTCAAAACAAAAACATGCATTTTCAAATTAAATTGTATAATGCATAATACAAATTCTAAAAATTAATTGTAGTTAACAATATAAAAAAACACTCCTAATGCAATTATTATTTTTTTAGTCTTTATGAATATTTATTTTTTATTATTTTTTTTTGTATTTATTTTAAAATAATAAAAAATATTTTTTATTATTTTTTTGCAGATAATATAATATTTATTTATTTATATATATATATATATATATTTTTTTTTTTTAACAGTCAGACATACATACAAACAAACCAACATAGTGCAGTAGTGAGCAATCTTGTAAATCCATAATCCTAATGCAATTATTAAAGATGCAGTCCTGTTTGAAATCTGCAGTCATTTGTGGCGTTATCAAATTTACGACACAACACAGCGTGGATGAACACAGTGTTTGAGACTGTGAGGCTGTCGGTCACCGTGCCGGTGTCGATACTGACATTCAGAATCACAGATTATTCTTTTTTTTGAAGTATGACCAACATAATATGTCATCTGAACTAGTAAGAAATATCCACGTTTGTTCTGGTTCTGACATTGCAGTAAATCACGCTGATTAAATCTAACAATCTCTTACGAGTTATCATATCATGCAAAACCATGCAAATTATACTTTGTTCTCAAAGTGTTAATGTTAACACCGTCAACATTACATGACTACATGTAATGTCCTTCCGATATTATCCTTGTTTCCGCATGGGTCCAGTGTCAGTCTCTTTTTCAGTAGCCACTCCGAAGTCTGAACGAAGTTGTCAGACTTCTGAGTGGCTACTGATACGATATTTTCTCAAATATGTATTTTAGATAATTTTTATCCCCCAAAAAGCTACGGACTGCAGCTTTAAACTTAGGCCATATCAATTTCAACATTGGGGCCCGGCAAACAATTCCCCCCCCCCCCCCCAATTAATCGTTTTTTAAATTGTGGATTAATTCGATATCGATTCTCAAAAGCCACAAATCTATATTTTTTCCTTGCGTATTTCTGCAAACATTAAACATAATACGATTGACGTTAATCTTATTGCTAGTCTTCTCCACTAGGTGTCATCCTCTTATTTACCTTGCATGATATTACAGTGGGACCCATTCATTCAGTGCTTAACGTAGCGCCTTTCATCATATATAATTAACTAAATATTTATGCAGCAAGTTGCGGTGGACCTAAATTCAACCTTTTTTCAGTTGAATTAAATTCGTTTAAATGTGAAAATAGATGTTTGCTTTAATGTTTGTCAGAAAATTATATATTTATATTTGTCATTAGGCATTTCCTCGACAGCAAAATATATGCAACAAATAAACACGTACAAACAAAAAATTGTTTTTAATTAGCAATAAGAGCTGCCGCAGTATGGCGAGTGATAATTCCGACAAATCTCTCACTCCAGGCCATCTTTATTGTTGAGTCCTGAGAGGACGCCCTCTCTTGATTTCGTCTGAAATCAACGGAAGAACTAAATCTGAAAATCCAGATCTAGAGTGATTCACTTTTGCTTTTTGTTCCACACTGTCTTTTGTC
This sequence comes from Cyprinella venusta, assembly GCA_038021265.1. Classification (NCBI taxonomy): domain Eukaryota; kingdom Metazoa; phylum Chordata; class Actinopteri; order Cypriniformes; family Leuciscidae; genus Cyprinella; species Cyprinella venusta. The sequence goes on from CM075882.1 coordinate 1,129,652, forward strand.
TCTTGATATTTCCTTCCTCCCGTCCCGTTCTCTACTCTCCTCCCCCTTTATTGAATCCTCCCCCTCCCTGTTGTCCTGTCAGGCTTTAATGTCTGTGCTCTCACCTTGTCTTGACCTCCTCACAGTTTAATGTTTGTCTGTATTTGTTGTCTAATGAAAGCAGAACTATGTGTTAATCAGATGTATCACTTTAAAGTTTTAAACCAACTAAAATAGTGTCATTTTATGTTACACACATGTACAGTGGGGTTCAAAGGGCTGCACTGAATATCTGGGATTTAGAATTCAATTTAAACCTAGAAATACACCTTTAGGAATTTTTTTTTGCATTCTTTTTTTTTTGGCATTTTTGCACATTTGGTCTTTCCTTTGGAACCCACTGAGATATACTCTTAGGCATATGCATGCTAAAATCTGTTTTCTGTCAATGCACTGCTACAGGTTTAGTTTGTATGAAGTCCAGCACATCAGTAGTGGAGCTTGTCATGCTGTTGTGCTCACAGGTGAGATTGCTCTCTTTATTCTCTCCTATCACTTCATTTATACAGTTACTTCCTTTATTCATCAGACTTAAAGGGATACTCCACTTTTTTTGGAAATAGGCTCATTTTACCACTCCCCCTGAGTTAAATAGTTGAGTTTTACCGTTTTCCAATCCATTCAGCCGATTTTCTGATATTTAGAAGAATATCAGTAACCAGATAGTTTCTGGTCTCATTGACTTCCATAGTATATTTTTTCCTACTCTGGAAGTCAATGAGACCAGAAACTGTCTGGTTAATGATATTTAAAACCTCAACTGTTTAACTCTGGGGGAGTTATAAAATGAGCCTATTTCCAAAAAAAAGTGGAGTATCCCTTTAAGTCCACCAAAGAGCCACTAACTTTCACTATTTTCTATCACCACTACATGATTAATACAGCACAGGTTACATTCAAATCTCAAATAAACTACATTTAAACAGCTTCAAATCTTGGAAGGGCTCACAGTGCTGCAACATCAGGTCTCACGAGCCTCATTTGAAGCTGTCTTTGAGCTGGACCAAAACAGGATCTGATTTCAGACCCACCCTACAGCATGCAGTCAGCGCAGGAATCACTGCATACTTCTAAACCCGACCCATTAGCTTACATTTGTGCATTTAGGAGGCGCTTTTATCCAAAACAACTAACATTGCTTTCAGTTTGGACATTTTAATGCATTCCCTTGGAATCGAACCCCCAAGACCTTTACTAGCACTATGCTTTTTAGCTTCCAATGACACCTCTAAACTTCAAGTGTTAACCATTCCTGTTGTTTTTTTATGGTCTTTATGTAGAATATGATTAACTAACAGTGTTTAGAAGTGAAGAATTGTCACTTACCGTCAAAACACTCCATGGAAATCCACTTCGCTCCATACTTGCCATCAATATACATGAGAAATTTCACTTTTCTTATCACTACAAAAAAACCAAATGATGTCACAGCTCCATCTGGGTGTCAGATTATTCTAATACTAGGAACCCTAATGAACCTCTGAAGTCTCCTAAAAGATCTAGATATCTGTCTACAGCATCTCAGCAGGCTTCCTCTGCCTTCAAAGTTGGAGGTTTAGGGTGTAGCAGTGGCCCGTGCGATGTTTGATGCCCTCTCATCCTCCTCTCCCCTCCCTCTCCTCCATTTCCCGTCATCACTCCATCAGCACATATAGTATTACTGAAGCTCCAGGCCCTCCATTAGTGGCTCAGGGGACGAAACTGTACCCTAAATATTGATTGGCAGGAAGCAGAAGGTAATGGGAGCTGGCTGTGGTGTGTCCTTCTAGAAGCATCCGCAGCTGATGCTAAGTGCATTCTCCCTCTCTTTCTCAATAATCACTCTCTTATGTGACAAAGAGCCAATCAGGAAAGATCATCAGCACGTCTCTTCAGCAACCACATCAGGCATATATCATCATTATCATAAATATATGCACAAATCAGCAGAATCGATGCATATTTCAGGAATGCATTTTGGCTTTTAGCACAATTGTTTTTTTATTCACAGTATCTCCATAATGGTTATTTTGTGTTGTTTCAGGAATGGCAGAACTCAATACAGAAAAACGCAGGACTTGCGTTCATTGAACTTATTAATGAGGGGCGGTAAGTGTTTTTTAACCTTCAAATGGTCTTCGTTTCCTGTTTACACTTCTGGGCTTCGGGGTCTATACCACCCCAACAATTGATTGAGTAATTGTACAAAAATATTTACATTTTTAATAATAAAAATTAAAATAATAAAATAAAAATAAAAATAATATCTGATTATATATATGATATATAATCTTAAAATAATATATGATTTTTTAATTCATTAATACTGTGTTTTTGGAGATATAAAGTACTTTTGTATCCTTATACCACACAATTCCTCAACTACACCATTAGCTTGCATATGAAATATTATTTTTTTATGATACATTGCATTTATGCTCTAGTACTAGGCCTTCATTTCTGTGTAAAAATTTTCAGATTTATGCTGGATTTTTTTTTTTTTTGGACACATGAAGAAAATATATTTAGTTTTTTTTGTTTTTTGTTTTTTTTTCCACATTTCCCATTCATTTCAATGTGGGCTCATATTGACCCCGAAGACCAGAAGTGTAAAAAATTTTTTTTACATAGCTTCAGAACAACCGAAACAATCCTAGTTTGTGTGTGTGTGTTTATAGATAGATAATGTATGTAAAGTCACAAAATCTTATTCCACTGAGATGAAGGGAATCTTTTTTTTTTTTTATTAAGCAAAAGTCGATTGGGGTCGTATAGACCCCATGACCCGATTGAGAGCTACAAGAAAAAAATTTATTATTTATTTGTTTTTTTTAATTTATTAAATTTATTTTTTAAAATCTTTATTTAAAGTCTTATTTTATACAAATGTACACTTCTTCCATACGGATTTCTGTGAGAACTTGTGCAATATATTGAAAGGAGATGCTCATTATGCAAAAAGATAAAATAATAAGAGTATTTGTATTTGGTTTGTGCTGTTAGAATGAAGGAAATCGGTGTCATTTAAAGTGTTTTTTCGTTTCAGGCTTCTGTGTCACGCCATGAAGGATCACATCGTCCGTGTCGCCAACGAGGCTGAGTTTATCCTCAACAGGCAGAGAGCAGAAGATGTTCACAAACACGCCGAGTTTGAGGTCAGTCAGTCTGTGGATCACTGTGCCGTGGGTTCATGGTTAATCGCTCATCATACATGAAGCACTAAAGGGACTCATCATTTCCTTTGCTCTTCCTCAATAGTCCAACTGTGCCCAGTACGCTGCAGACAGGAGGGAAGAGGAGAAGATGTGTGATCACCTGATCAGTGCCGCCAAGCACAGAGATCACGTGACTGCAAACCAGCTGAAACAGAAGATCCTCAACATTCTGACCAATAAACATGGAGCGTGGGGAACCATGTCACAGAGGTTACAATCTCATAGTTTCCTGTTAACCTTTACTTCTGGAGTTTCTGTTTCTTGCTTTCTGGCCATTCATCGCCTCTTCTCTCTCTCTCTTTACCACCTCAGTCAGCTGCATGATTTCTGGCGTTTGGACTACTGGGAGGATGACTTGCGCAGGAGGCGGAGATTCGTACGCAATGCCTTTGGCTCCACCCACCCGGACGTGGCTCTCAAATCTCTGGAGGAATACGGTCAGCCATTAACCCTCAATTTAATTTACAGTGTCCAGACATTAAAATGTGTGTCCAAAAATTACTACATTATATTCATTTTATTTAGAAAGAAAAATTATGTTAAAATATTCTTGATAGAAAAAAATAGATATTTGTAATATGTTTTAATTCTAGACTTTTTTTAAAGAAACTGTCTGATATTATCATAGATTTATGAAATGAGAAATTAAAGTACAAAATCAAGCATCATGCTATTTAAATAAATTAAATGTTTGTATTAACATTATACTGCTGTAATTTGTAGCTTTTGACCTATTTGTATATTTAACAATTTATTATTATTATTATAGTAATAATACTGTTTGTTTGTTTTATTTCTAACAGATTAATTTGTTAATATTTATCATTGTTGTGTTAAATATGTACATATTAAAAACAAATAGTGTTACACAGTTTGTGTGTGTGTGTGTATATATATGAAGAGTTCAGATGCAAAAGCCTCTAAATGCCATTTGAAATTTTCTTCTAAAATGACCATTTTTATCAAGCTTGTATATTTAAGTTCAGTAATTTCACTTAAATGGCAATGAAGATTACCTATTAATTGTCATTTAAGTAAACTTACTGAACTTAAATATACAAGCCTGATAAAAATGGTCATTTTAGAAGAAAATTTCAAATGGCATTTAGAGGCTTTTGCATCTGAACTCTTCATATATATATATATATACTGTATGTATATATAGGTAAAAAACATATATATATATAGTTTATTATTATTAAAGGGATACTTCAGGATTTAGCATTAAGCTTTGTATTATTAGAAAACCTTTAGTATTTTCGAATTACCGTGCTTTCCACCCTCATATCACCCTGAGACGAGAGATTTACGTATTTTTTGTCTGGAAAAACGATTTTTGCGTCATCTGAGGATGTTTTGTCCAGATGCTAAAGACTCCAGTCAGTAGTCGGGTCTGTCCCGCATGTCCTCAACCCGCCCATAGAGGGCGATCTCACTCACAGAATGAACACATAGTGTCGGCCATTTTGTTTTGGAAGCTAAGCTAAGCTAGCAGGCTCTTGTTCTGTGGAGAAAGCCGAGTAGTCGGGGTTACCATCCTCTTTTTCCCGGACATGTCCGGCCGTCGACGTCCGGGATTCAGCTTTTGCTTTTTCATTGTTTACACGCACAGCTTTTGTTTCAATCGAACTGAATTCGTTCCGATTGGTGAATCTAAATGTAGTGTTTACATGAACGCTAATGTTCTTCTGCATAAATGACCCATTTTAAATACACATTCATCTTTCCAGAGGTGAAGTGTCCCTTTAATAATTATTTTATATTTTGTTTGATTAACTCTTCTGTTCATTCGTTTTATAATTGTGAGCAATATGTACAAATAAACATAAAAAAAACAGATAAAATGTCATTTATTTATTTCTTTGTATAGGCCCTGAGGAAGAAGAAGCCATGAAGTCCAAGAAGTCGTTCCGCAATCATTCGGTGGTCAGTCAGAACCCTGAGACGGAGCTGATGCTGGAAGGAGACGATGATGCCGTCAGTCTGCTGCAAGAGAAAGAGATCGACAACCTTGCAGGTATTCGGCACAAGCTGCCTCCTCAAATCCTACAGTAAGGGTCCCATAGCACTGCTAAACAAATGAGCAGCGCCACTGTTTATGTGGAAACCATTAGTGTTTTGGTTCTTTAATGGCATGTGCTAATGTGTTCACATGTACTTTATTCCTAGTGGCTTTTCGTCCGAGGGTGTTTGTCTCAAGAGGCAAGTTCGGTCTTTCAGTAAACGAGTATGCTAATTATACTCAGCCCCTCCGCCTTTTGATGCAGATCTCCACTGAATCGGCTCAAGTGTGTGATTATGAGCTTAAGTGCTACATCTGATTTTGACATTGAATGTCTGAATCACTAAATTAACCAATTAACCAACGCTTATCAAATTAGCCACTTATCTTAATGAGCCGTTGACTGTATTTAACATATTATGGCAATTTAATCATTTAATTAAAACGAATAAGCTTGTTTTTACAGAATGCTTTCTTAGTTGGATCATAGAGGTCTTAATGTGAAAAATGTGGGTTAAATGGGGTGCTCTCATATTTCCACTTAAGCTACGTGACAAATATCTAAGCTGTAGGAAAATAACATATTGATTAAAATGCCAATTTTTAAAGACCATTAATGATGAAAGACACTTTTTAACACTAGAGGATGTTGTTACGGTGTTCTGACAATTCATGCTACCCATCGAGATTTGCTACTTACCGGTTATGCGCATGTGCAGACTCAGATTTTTTTTTTCTTTTTTTTTTACAAAAGGTACATTTTCCTGTTATAATATATAATTTCCCTTTAAAAATGCTTACTACCATATGAATATTTATACGGTCAGCAAGCTAAAAAAAAAAAATAATAACTGAAATTTTCAGTTACTATGAGGTGTACTTTGACAAGTCAAAGATGATTATTTTATGATAATTTTTACTTTTCACACCGTTTTAAAAGTAAAAATAGTCGTCTACAGTATACAGTAGCTACTCATAACTTAGAATTGTATTATAATTGTATTTCATACGACTTTAATCGGCATTCTGTCATCAATTCGCGCTACGGTAGCATTTTTCGACAAGGAAGCAAAAATCGACAGAGCAACGGCATCAAACTGATCTAGATCTAAAAACTTTGCTGGTCTTAAAAATCACAAGTTATTGGAAAATCTAACCATAATCACTAATCCAGGACTCGGGACTTTTAAAGGGATACTCCACTTTTTTTGGAAATAGGCTCATTTTATAACTCCCCCAGAGTTAAACAGTCGAGTTTTACCATTTTCCAATCCATTGAGTCGATTTTCTGATATTTAGAAGAATATCAGTATCCAGACAGTTTCTGGTCTCATTGACTTCCATAGTATATTTTTTTCCTACTATAGAAATCAATGAGAGCAGAAACTGTCTAGATACTGATATTCTTCTAAATATCAGAAAATCGTCTGAACACATTCGGAAACGGTAAAACTCAACTGGGGGAGTGGAAAAATGAGCCCATTTCCAAAAAAAGTGGAGTATCCCTTTAAATGTAGAAATTCTCATTGTGTGGCATGGTTTCTTTCAGGTCCGGTGGTTTTGAGCACGCCGGCCCAGCTCGTTGCTCCCGTGATTGTTGCTAGAGGGACGTTGTCAATCACCACAACCGAGATCTATTTTGAGGTGGACGAGGATGATCCAACTTTCAAAAAGATTGATGCGAATGTATGTGCCACTGCCAACATCACCCTATGAGTTTTACAAGATAAACAACACTGGTCCAGAAGCACTTCCTGTTTCAGTTTGTAAATGGTTTCTTAATTTCAAATGTAAGGAAAACATCTTAAAGAAGTTTAACTTTTTGATTCAGTTGTATATGTTTTGTTGGTTGTACTTATGTAGTGTTAAAAAACTGAAACAGGAAGTGCTTCTGGACCAGTGTTGTTTACATCTCGGGAAATGGTCTATAGCCTCATTTTTCATTTTTTTTTCACACAGAATTATTGAAGATTTGAATATTATCCAGTCAGAATTTCAGGATCATGCGTTGCTATGGTCTCTCTTCTTGTTTGTATCTAAATGCTGTGCTTGTGTGTTTGTCAGGTGTTGGCGTATACCGAGGGTCTGCATGGGAAATGGATGTTCAGTGAGATCAGAGCGGTTTTTTCCAGACGCTACCTTCTCCAAAACACTGGATTAGAGGTCTTCATGGCCAACAGGAGTAAGGCGTCAACATGCCGAACAGCTAAGTCAAATTGGTGTTTAATTCAAGTTGTTGATTTTTTTTTCATCAAATCATTTCCACAGCATCCGTCATGTTCAACTTCCCAGATCAGGCCACGGTAAAGAAGGTAGTGTACAGTTTACCTCGGGTCGGCGTTGGCACCAGCTATGGCCTCCCTCAGGCCAGGTAAGGTCTTTGATGTTGTCTTTTGCAATATTGAAACTGGTTCTGTGTATGAGATCAGTTTAGGAGTGGACTACATTTAACTAATAGTTAGCCATTGCTAACTGATTGTCCTTGTTTTGCTGTTTCTCCCATAGACGGATCTCTCTGGCGACGCCGAGACAGCTCTTTAAATCATCTAATATGACTCAGAGATGGCAGCGGAGGGAAATTTCAAATTTTGAGTATCTCATGTTCCTCAACACTATTGCAGGTACCATTGTTATTCTCTGCGCAAATAGGTTTCCTACAGTTGCATCTAATATTTTTTTAATATAATAAATGTAAATTTATTAATAAATGTTTGCAGGGAGGACCTATAATGATCTGAACCAGTATCCTGTCTTCCCCTGGGTCCTGACTAACTATGAGTCAGAGGACCTGGATCTCACCTTGCCTGGGAATTTCCGGGATCTCTCAAAGGTTTGCCACTCCCGTCTTTTAGCATAACTGATTTAAATCACCCAGGATTTAGTATGAATCGTGAGAAAAGGTTTTAGTCATTTTAAGTTTATTTTATTGAAATGTTATATAATTGTATATGCACTACTGTTCAAAGTTGGGACGATTTGAAAGATTTTTTTAAAATGCAGGCAAAAACATTACTATTTTGAAATATTATTACAATCTAAAATAACTGTTATAGTTTAAAATATATATTTAATATAACATATTTAAAGGGATACTCCACTTTTCTTGGAAATAGGCTCATTTTTCCACTCCCCCAGAGTTAAACAGTCGAGTTTTACCGTTTTCGAATCCATTAAGACAATTTTCCTATATTTAGAAGAATATGAGTAACCAGACAGTTTCTGGTCTCATTGACTTCCATAGCAGGAAAAAAAATATACTATGGTAGTCAATGAGACCAGAAACTGTCTGGTTACTGACATTCTTCTAAATATCTGAAAATCGTCTTAATGGATTCGAAAACGGTAAAACTCGACTGTTTAACTCTGGGGGAGTTATAAAATGAGCCTATTTCCAAAAAAAGTGGAGTATCCCTTTAAAACTCTGTGCTCAACAAGGCTGCATTTGATCACAAATTCAATGCAAATAGTAATATTGTACAATATTATTTCAATTTAAAATAACTTTAAGTATACAATAAAAACTATAAAAAATTATAGTATAAAATACTATAAATATTACTATAAAATAACCATTTTAAAATAACTTTTCATAATATTTTAAATGCAATTCATTCCTATGATGGCAAAGCTGTATTTTCAGCATCATTACTCCAGTCTTGTGTCACATGATCCTTCAGAAATCATTCTAGAATCTTGATTTGCTCAAGAAACATTCATGATTATTATCAATGTTGAAAACATTTGTGCTGCTTAATATTTTTGTGGAAACCATGATACTTTTTCTAGGATTTAAAAGATAAAAAGGACGGAATTTATTTGAAATAAAAATGTGTCGTAACGTTATAAATGACTTTACCATCACTTTTGATCGAGTGAATGCATCCTTGATAAATAGTTTTTATTTAAAAAAAGTTATTGACTAACATTGTTAACATTTAATCGTTGTGTACATAAAGATGTACTAAAATTGGACAGTTGAAGACTGGAAAAATGTCGCCTGGTCTGATGAGTTTCGATTTCTGTTGAGACATTCAGAATTTGGCGTAAACAGAATGAGAACATGGATCCATCATGCCTTGTTCCCACTGTTCAGGCTGGTGGTGGTGGTGTAATGGTGTGGGGATGTTTTCTTGGCACACTTTTAGTGCCAATTGGGCATCGTTTAAATGCCACGGCCTACCTGAGTATTGTTTCTGCCCATGTCCAACCCTTTATGGCCACCATGTCCCCATCCTCTGATGACTACTTCCAGCAGGATAATGCACCACATCACAAAGCTCCAATCATTTCAAACTGGTTTCTTGAACATATCAATGAGTTGACTGTACTAACGGCCCCCACAGTCACCAGATCTCAAACCAATAGAGCATCTTTGGGATGTGGTGGAGCCTGGATGTGCATCCCATCCTATCAAGATGCTATCCTATCAATATGGGCCAACATTTCTAAAGAATGCTTTCAGCACCTTGTTGAATCAATGCCACGTAGAATTAAGGCGAAAACAGTATTAGTTTGGTGTTCCTAATAATCCTTTAGGTGGGTGTATATATATTAGTCAATTGGTTAGTATAATAACAGAATTCCTTTCTCTCTTTCCTGTTACTGTAGCCAATCGGAGCTCTGAATCCAAAGCGTGCCGTGTTCTATGCCGAGCGCTATGAGACATGGGAGGACGACGGATCTCCGCCCCATCATTACACGTCCCTCTACTCCACCGCGGCGTCCACCCTCTTCTGGCTCCTCAGGATAGTGAGTCCTCACTCTTGTCCATTGTCATTGTACTGTCTCCTGCTCTTTACGAAGCCCTAACCCACTTCCTCAATCTCACAGGAACCCTTCACCACATTTTCCTTGAATTGTAACGACAACAAGTTCGACCATCCTGACCGGACGTTTTCTGGCATCGCACGCTCTTGGCGAAGTTGCCAGAGGGACACGTCTGACGTTCGGGTGAGCTAAAGTTTGTTAGGTGCTGGAACTGATTGTGTTTCTGTGCCGTGAAGTCAACGTGTGTGTTTTGTACGACAGGAATTGATCCCCGAGTTCTACTACCTCCCTGAGATGTTTGTGAACAGCAGCGAGTATGACCTGGGCCTGAGAGAGGACAGGACGGCCGTGTGCGACGTGGAACTACCAGTCTGGGCCAAAAAACCAGAGGATTTTGTTCGCATCAACAGGATGGTGAGGGATGGAAAGATTATGTGTGCATCGGAGCACTTTTGGGTCATTCTTCAATTGGGGTGGCAAATGAGAGGCAGAAATTGTAAATATGCTTGTTTGTTTTCTTTTAATAAAATTTATTGCTGTGTGTGCATTTAAAATTAGTTTAATATTCTATATCAATTAAAATTGAAGCTTAATAACATTTAGATTTTTAAATCATTTGAATCAAACACTGGTGAAACAACCACTCATGTCTACGGTGTAACTCCACAGACATATTGCATGAAATGTTTAACAATTAAAGGTTTATTGAGCAAAATAATGAAATTAATCATGAGCAGGATTATGATATGATTACGGATGTCCTGTGTGTTGTATTAAAAATACAACAATATTGATATATATTATCTGTGGAGTTACTAGAGTCTGTGGTGTTACCAGGAAAGACAGTAACACCAAAGACAAATTAGCCTAAATCCAGACTTTTCTAAAATGGAGGCTGCCATCATGATGATTTCAAGATCTGAGGACATTCTAGAAATTTTAGTAAGTATGCGTTTATAAAAAAATTGATTAAAATATGTAAAATCGGCAAGTTATCAACGTAACACCACAGACACTAATAAAGTGCGACACATGAAATTGTCAGGAATTTAGCTAACTTTTTAGAAAATTAAAAAAGAAAAAATGTACTCACCATGCACCCCTCAGATCAACCAGCACCTGCAATGACTTTTACACACAGGAAGTAGTCCAAAAAGACTTCCTCCTTTTCTTTAAAGGGCGACATCCATTGATGTAACACCACAGACATGAATTTGGGGAACACTACTTTTTTTGTGAATATTACAAAATATGTATTTTTAAAAACAATTTAATAAAATTGTACATGTTAAGTAAAAACTATATTCATAATATAACCACTTTTTTTGTTAAAAATGTTATATTGTTGTAATTAAATTAGAGGTATGGTGGGAACATGCATATTTTGCTATAAATGCAATCTCTCAAACTCAATTAAATATGTATTATAAAACTAAAAATGATCTATTAATAGTGCACATGTTGTGTTTATCCTACAGAATACAAAAATGAAAACATTTTATAATTTATTGGTATTTAAAGTTCATTTCAACTGTGTAAAGTAGAGGGACACCACTTGCCACCACAAATGAAGAATGACCCTTTTATTGTCAAGAATTAAAGACCAATTCCCTGACTGGAGCAGCTCTAGATAAACATTGAACCTCATGAAGTCTTTACAAGGCTAGTAATTTCTTTCTGAAGCCCCGATTGTTCCCCGTATTAACCCTGTTGTCCTCTGCCGTGTCAGGCGCTGGAGAGTGAATTTGTGTCCTGCCAGTTGCACCAGTGGATCGATCTCATCTTCGGCTACAAGCAGAAAGGCCCGGAGGCCATAAGGGCTCTCAACGTTTTCCATTACTTGTCTTACGAGGGCTCCGTGAACTTGGACACCATCACAGACCCTCAGCTCAGAGAGGTAAGAGCCCTCGTCTCAGAGGTCAGCGAGCATCGATTCAGTGTTGATACATACAAACTTGTTTTACGGCTGTTTTTAATGGGTTTCTATTACACATTGAACAGTATTGTTTGTTGTTTTCTTCTTCTGAAAGATTTATTATTTATTTTATTAATATGCTTTATTTTATTTTAACATTTTTAACAATCATGAAATGCAAAACTGACTTTTATTTTAGTTAAAATAGTCAAAATAAGTAAAACAACATTAAATAAGACAACAAAAACATTACATTTTATAATAACATAAACATTAAATATATATATGAAGAGTTCAGATGCAAAAGCCTCTAAGTGCCATTTGAAATTTTCTTCTAAAATGATCATTTTTATCAAGCTTGTATATTTAAGTTCAGTAATTTCACTTAAATGACAATTAATAGGTAATCTTCATTGCCATTTAAGTAAAATTACTGAACTTAAATATACAAGCTTGATAAAAATGATCATTCTAGAAGAAAATTTCAAATGGTACTTAGAGGCTTTTGCATCTGAACTCTTCATATATATATATATATATATACATATGTATTTTTCTCTGTGTGTGTTATTTATATATATTATAACATATAGACACATACACATATATTGTGTAAACAAAAAAAACTTTTATGTTAGATGCAAATAATTGCTCTGATTAATATATTTGGAATGTTTCTGTAACTTATTTTTTTATTGACTTTTTTTTTGTGATATAATTGTTGTTATTTGGTTACTGTTTGTTTTATTGGAAAATCAATTAAAAAACATTGTTGAAAAAAATATATGCAAATAGTTGTAATTAATAGATTTGACAGCACTAAATATTACACATTCAATAATTTAGCAATAATCATTATTTACTAAAAATTAATGGTAATAATCTTGTTTTTTAACATCTAAAAAAATCAAATAATTTATTAAGCAATTCTTATAAAATTCAAATATTGCATTGTTATGAAACGACTATTATTAAACAAATTAAAATAAATTTATTTATTTAAATAAATAAATAATTTACCTGTGAAAACCATTGTTTCCTGTTTAACAAACCAAAGCGCAGTGCTGCCGTTATTCATCACCTGATATTGAAACCGAAAAAAATGGATGAATCTTGATCGTCAGTCTTTAACGTCAAAAACTTTCTCTCCTCCATCCAAAATGAGTGATTATGTATTTGATTTCTAAACGCAGCATGCTAACAGCTATGCTCGGCTCTGTCGGCCTGTCAACTGAAGATGTGACGGCTTGTTTTGTGTCTTCTGTGTCTCTCTGTAGTCCACGGAGGCTCAGATCCAGTCGTTTGGACAGGCTCCGTCACAGCTGCTGATAGAGCCTCACCCTCCACGCAGCTCCGCCATGCACCTGGTGAGATCTATATTACATCTCTTTTATCAATTATCTATATTACATCTCTTTTAAATAGATCAATATTGTCTCTTGTTCATCTTTAATCATGATATCATGTAGCTATTTTTATCTAGTTGCGATACACCTCATATACCAAACGCTCATCACTGGCAGTTAGTTCATAAAGTTCAGATTATCATGCAAGAGATTTATCACATCACCTAGCGAGGCCGTCACTCCAACTCCTCCCCTTCCTGACAGTCCCAAAACTGATCCTGAACTATATCCTTACCCAGAATCCCGTCCTGTGCTTTTTGTTTGCTCCGTTGTAATTTACCTTTCTAATTCCCTGTCCCTTCCTCTCTCCTTTCACTTCCCTATTTCTCCTCTTCTTCCTCCCTCCCTTCCTCTTTCTCTCTTCTGCTCATCAGTGTTTCCTTCCTCAGAGTCCTCTGATGTTCAAGGACCAGATGCAGCAAGATGTAATCATGGTGCTAAAATTCCCCTCCAACTCTCCCGTCACGCACGTGGCGGCCAACACGCTGCCTCACCTCAGCATCCCCGCCGCGGTCACGGTCACGTGCAGCCGACTGTTCGCCGTCAACCGCTGGCACAACACAGTCGGTGAGTCGCAGACACTTCCTTTAAAGGAGTAGTTCACTTTTAAAAAAACTTTTGCTGATAATTTACTCGCCCCCATGTCATCCAAGATGTCCAAGTCTTTCTTTCTTCAGTCGAAAAGAAATTAAGGTTTTTGATGAAAACATTCCAGGATTTTCTCCATATAATGGACTTCAATGGGGACCAAACGGTTCAAGGTCCAAATGAGAGTTTCAGTGCAGCTTCAAAGGGCTTTAAACGACTCCAGACGATGAATAAGGGTCTTATCTAGGACCCTTCGAGTCTTGACTCGGAAAAAGATTTGTTCATTTTGATGAACGAGTTCGAACAGGAGAGTCACAAACGCTCATCACAGAACAGAGTAAGGCGAGCATTTGTGCTTATAAAATCTAAACTTTTTTATTCATTTTTGAAATGAGCGATCGTTTCGCTTGATAAGACCCTTATTCATCGTCTGGAATCGTTTAAAGCCCTTTGAAGCTGCACTGAAACTCTCTTTTGGACCTTGAACCGTTTGGTTCCCATTGAAGTCCATTATATGGAGAAAATCCTGGAATCTTTTCATCAAAAACCTTAATTTCTTTTCGACTGAAGAAAGAAAGACATGGACATCTTGGATGACATGGGGGGTGAATAAATTATCAGCAAAAGTGTATTTAAAAGTGAACTTCCCCTTTAAGGTCTTTGTTATTGTTTTTGCACAAGATTAATGGTGTGTTTCGTCCAGGTCTCAGAGGTGCTCCGGGATATTCATTAGAACAGGCTCATCACCTCCCGATCGAGATGGACTCTCTGATTGGTGAGTTTCTCAGGTCATGTGTCCATGTGTTTACCTTTTACATCAATAGGGACAGTTCTGAAATTCCTTCAGTTGATAGACTGATAAAGTGTGTCTTTAAACCAAAGATGCTCATAATATACTCATATTGGGTCTCATTCATGAAACACGAGCAGAACGAATTTGTGTGTAAATCGTGTGTAAAATGGTTCTGGAGTAAATTTTCGGATTCATTAAAATGTTCGTATTTTCCAAATGTTAGTTGGTACGCAAGAAATCTACACCTGCTCCCGGCCACGCGTAAATGGTGCGCTTAACATCCGAACGTTTTGCTCATTAATAAGGCTGCATTTTAATTCACCTTATCGGGTACATGTTTAAACAGCATTTTGAGAAAAATATTTTATATAGTAATTACATACGGTTTTTCTTTTTACTTTTATTATGAGAGCCAGTAATAGCAGATCTGGTGATGGCGGCCCTTCTCCAGTTTGAATACGATTTTTCCGAAGTCAACTAATTCGTTTTTTGCTGGCAAGCTTAATGTCAAACCATTTTTTTCTCACTTCTGGGACTCACCGATTAACAGATGAAACTCCATTAACTGCATCTGTAATATGCTGCCAATTGCTTCCTTTTTAGGACCTGATGCGCCACTAGGCTACGCTTGAAAATAAAATGTGGCGTTTTGAATGAACTTGTGATCATAAAACTTCAATTTCTGCATCCGAGAAATCTTTCTTTTTCATTCGCATTCATGTTATTATATGCATATAGATGTCAGTCGGATATAATGGGCCTGATTTATGGTATAATTGAGAATGAACGTGCACGCGCATCCCATTTACGATTGGTTGGAATTCATTAACGCACACACACATTTTAGTATCACATCTGACATTTACGAAGTATTTGTGAATCAGGAGAAGAGTTTTCGGGAAGTTCTCTTTACGTGCAAATCACTCTCATATTTACTCGTATATTTACGAATGTTTCATGAATGAGACCCATTGTGTGAAAGTGCAACATGCAATATGGCAAACTAGAAGCTCTGGTTGCATATATGCTTGAAACAGCATTTATGTGACCGTTCGTGTCAGGCTTTGTTGCTGATTTGAAATACATCATTTAAATTTGAGTATGGCAAGCATTTTTTTAAAATTTCAGGATTTCCCCCATTCAAATTGATAGGATTTGGTCTTGGATTTTGAAGGCCGATACCGATACAAATATTTTTGAGTTTTAAAATCCGATATATCGGCCAATATTTTATTTATTTATTTTTTTTTTAAACCGGACATGATCGTCACAAATTTTGTCCTGCTTATTTGAGTTAAGAGAACTGATGGGGATGATATTTTAATTGTTATTCAAGCAATGTATGAATCGTGACCAAATCAACCAGTGTTGGTGTAGAGCGCCCTCTGGTGGACAAACTATACAACTCCAACACTCATGACATGGTTCAAGCGTGTTTAGTCCGTTTTTATTTTATTTTTGAAATATTAATTTATCGGCCATTATAACTGCCGATACCGATAGTTTGGAAAATGCCTAATATTGGCCGATAATATCGGTCTGGCTCTAATCTTAACTCAAAATAATCATGCATGGTCTGTTTTCTTCCCTAGCCAATAACTCTGGCATTACTAAAAGGCAGATCACAGATCTGGTGGATCAAAGCATCCAGATCAACACACACTGCTTTGTGGTGACAGCCGACAACCGCTACATCCTGGCGTGTGGTTTCTGGGACAAGAGTTTCCGTGTTTACTCCACCGAGACAGGTGCGTGTGTCTTCGGTGATTTCATATGCCAAGTTTCACTCTTTACTGCAATGAACATGTGCTGACCTGGTCACTCTTCATTCAGGCAAGCTCACTCAGATCGTGTTTGGCCACTGGGATGTGGTGACTTGTCTTGCGCGATCTGAGTCCTACATCGGGGGCGATTGCTACATCGTCTCCGGCTCACGAGACGCGACCCTTCTGCTGTGGTACTGGAGTGGGCGACACCACATCATCGGAGACAATCCCAACAACAGTGAGCGCAATGCTTTTAACCCTAAAACCGTATTCTGGACAAATGTGGGCAAAATAGTTTTGATTTATTTAAAAAAAAATACTTCCCTTGATCTGAGCGGTACAAGACTTGGCTACTTTTTCTAAGTTGGCCTCCTGAACACACACATTTTTTTTTTGACTCAATTCTACAATGTTAAGTGGGTGAAAAAAACTCCATAATCTTGTATTTGGGTCAAAAATGGGCACCCATAGAAATGAATGGGAAAAACTGTAATTTAAAATAAGCCAAAATAAGACACCAGGACAGCAAAGTCACTTCATCTTTAGGTTTTAGCTCTAAGAACTTATTGGAATGATATTTTAATGTAGGTAAAAAAATAAAACATAAAAATAAGCATAATTTACATAGAAAATATGGTACTTTTTGAAGTAAATATATTCAAAAATACCCCCAAAATAAAAAAAGAACACCATAAATGGATAGACAAAACTTTATCCAAGACAGTGATATAACATTTATAATAAATAAAAATTAGGATCACACCTGAGTGCCCACATTTGTCCATAATTACAGGATTAAGGGCTATAAAGTGAATACGGTTCGAGGGCTATCCAACTGAGCCAGTGCACATGATTAACAGAACTCCATGCTCAGGCTGCGTTTGACCACAAACAGTCATATTGTACAATGTTAATTTCATATTATGTTAAATGTAATTTATTTATTCAAATGTGAGTGGATTTTTCAGAAAGCAGATCCTGACCGAGTGTGTCTGTGTATTGTAGGTGATTATCCAGCACCTAGAGCGGTTCTGACAGGCCATGACCATGAGGTGGTGTGTGTGTCAGTGTGTGCTGAACTGGGACTTGTCATCAGTGGGGCCAAAGGTCAGTCGGAGAGGAAGCAGTCATAATGAAAGCATATCTGAATAATAAGCTATTTTCAGACTAGTATTGGTTTGCAAGAGAATTCATATATAAAGTAGGGCTGTCAAGCGATTAATCGCGATTTTCAAAATAAAAGTTTGTGTTTACGTAATCTATCTGGGTGTAGTGTGTATAATTATTTTGTATATATAAATACACACACATGCATGTATATATTTAAGAAAAATCTGAAAGTATATACTTTATATATATTTATACATAGTTAATATTATGTATAAATATAAATATTTTATATATTAAGAACACATTTTTCTTAAATATATATACATGCATGTGTGTCTATATATACAAAATAATTATACACACTACACCCACATATATTATGTAAACACAAACTTTTATTTTGAATGCGATTAATCGTTTGACAGCCCTAATATAAAGCATCGCAGGTAAGGTATTAAAGCAATCTTAACTCTTTCCCCGCCATTGACAGAATTTTCCGGCTTTCCTTGATTTCACTGTAAAAGAGTGCCGAAGTGTTGACGTCACTTTGTAGGACAACTCGGAAGTTAGCGTTGCATGGGTTCCCTCGATCGAAAAGCTTTGCGTTTTCCCCATAGACTTTTGGAAAATCGCAAAAAATAAGATCTGTGTTCAACAAAGAGTTGTGACCCTTACACGTTTTGTCTACCAAGATAATCTTTACAAGTTGTGATAGATCTGCCATGTGCCTTGGCAAATCACATCTAAAAAAAATTGGTCCATTGCCACAAAACAGGGAGCAAAGTAGTCTTCACTTGTGATGTTTCATTAAATCTTGCTTACACAAGATAAAAAGTGATCAAGCCTCATTTAAGAGGAAAAAAGTGAAAAAAAAAATTGTAACAGTTAAAAATAAGAAAGTCCAAAAATTAGGTTCCATTCAGGTTACATCACATGAAAAAGTCAGTGTTCAACTTGGACATAGTTGGGCTTGAGCCACAAACTGACAGAGGACAAAATTCAAACACAACCTTTCCCAGAGTAACAACCCCCTCTAGACTAAACATACACTGAATTTATAAGAGGTGGCCATCACCATGAAAACAAAAAATGAGAAAACATTACCATACAAAATTTCACAACAATAACACCACAAACCCTGGAATCAAAACAATACATTTAACTAAATTTAGAACCATGGGTAAATTATAGTTAATGCAAAAGAATCATAGTAAACAAACATCACATTTTCCTATGTCCCCTCTAATACATCAGAGTTGGTACGCTTTAATTTCCTTTAGAATTCCCATAAAACAGATCAACTTCCTGTTTGAATCTCTTTGTCACCAGGCTGGGCCATGCCACAACACAACAGGTACTAAACATTTGAAGTCATCTTCATTACAAAATGAACCGTTTAAGCTATGTTTTTATAGATCACATTTTAGCCAAAGATGAATTTTAGCTGGTTTTATTGTTTTGACCTTAAGTCAAATAACTAAGCCTGTGCACTGACTCAATACAATGACAAATAAAGATCTTAAACCAAACCATAGTAATGTCCTTTTTATTTATCACCAAATGCAAATGTGAATAGATAAACCTTGTGTGGCTTAAACACTGGCCATCACACAAGTTAATCCAAAATGTATACATGTAGAATACATAAAAATGTGCAATTAATTGCAAGCTATTTATGACATTACATCACTGAGTTTAAAAGTCACTTAAAAATGTACTTTTTTGCATTAGCGTTCGACTGTCCATGAGTATGTGTTTGGCGTAATAGGTCGATGAGTACGTATTGGTGAAATTGGTTTTTATTGAGAGGTTGTGATGTCCATAGAAAGGCGTAGAAGTTAACTGTGATTCACTGATTTAATTTTTTTATTTATATTTTTTTATCCTCTGTACATCACGTTATGTACAGTTTATTTTATTTTATCGTATGTACAGCACTTTGGTCAACTCCTGTTGTATTATAATTTGCTTTATGAATAAATTGAACCTTGAATTAATCACGATTAAATATTTAAATCGTTTGACACCACTAATATATATCAGAGGGTCTGTTCTTTCTTTTGATATATTGCTCAGATTATTGTTCAGACATGCAGCGAAATATTCTGGAGCCCATGAAGCTGATCAAAAACGCTGGCAGGGAAAGAGTTAAAGATTTTTATTTACGATTTGATTATTACTTTCTTATTTCTCAGTTCTTTGCGGTCTAATGACAGCATTGGTCTGTTCTTGTCTTACAGAGGGCCCATGTTTGGTGCACACCATCACAGGAGATTTACTGCGGGCCCTGGAGGGCCCCGAGAACTGCCTCCAGCCCCGTCTGATCTCTGTGTCCAGCGAGGGCCACTGTATCATCTACTACGAGAGAGGACACTTCTGTAACTTCAGCATCAATGGAAAACTCCTGGCCCAGATGGAGATCAATGACTCCACACGCGTAAGAGGAGACACACAGAGACAAAAACACGTTCACATGAAATCACAAGTCTCCATATTTATCTGCACTCTATTTCCCCTCAGGCCATCCTGTTGAGCAGTGACGGTCAGAACTTGGTAACAGGAGGTGATAACGGTGTTGTTGAAGTCTGGCAGGCCTGTGACTTTAAGCAGCTGTATATTTACCCCGGATGTGATGCAGGCATCAGGGCTATGGACCTGTCACATGACCAGAGGTGAGCATACCTCAACTATGGGCATAAGGTTATTTTAAAGGGACACTCCACCCTTTCCATTGTTAGAAGCCCAGTCATACTATTGAATGGTCGTGCAACACTCTCTCGTTTTCCCCTGAGTCGAGAGGAGTCTGCTATTTACCTTTTTCACTTCCTCCTACAAAGATGCAAAAATCGTCAGTCCAAACCGGTGGTTCGTGGACAAAAGCCCATATTAATAAGCTGCCATTGGTCGCGTAATGGCCCCGAGGGATCGTAGGAGTTTGTGGGATGCCTACTGTCCTATATACCTGGTGGGGAGTGGGCCTTTTAGGACTACCATCGATTTAACGGATCGTAGGGGTGTGCGATATGACGATTTTTAAT
Source organism: Cyprinella venusta (assembly GCA_038021265.1). NCBI lineage: Eukaryota > Metazoa > Chordata > Actinopteri > Cypriniformes > Leuciscidae > Cyprinella > Cyprinella venusta. The sequence goes on from CM075882.1 coordinate 1,150,270, forward strand.
CGTGGACGATTAAAATGTCTCCACGATCTGCTTTTGAAGAAATATCGTAGTATCATGTAACAGTGCATTCTGACTATCAGTTCAGTTCTAGCGCCCCGTCTCAACTGTACAACGCGACGTAGCCTACACATCACACGTTAATGAATAGGCATGGGACACTGCAATTCACAAAAGTTCATTATTTGCATAAGCCTTGCCGGTTAAACATTTAATTCACGCGCTGATGTGCTGTTCTAACGTGCGCTTTCCTGACCGCATACCTCCGACGCTCACAGGCACTAGAAGCCTGTCAAACAGCGCCAGAATACTGGATTAAGTTATCTTTCGAGTATTATTATGCTAATAGCTACTGTTAAATACACACAATGTTTACATAAACAGGCTATGTCTAAAGTGAAAGCAAACATTTGAGAGAATATCTGGTGTAACATGCGTCTATATTAAACGCGTCGCGTGCTGGTCTAAAAGCGACAGGAAGAAATAGCACTGCCGCACGTCCTTAAAGGGATAGTTCACCAAAAAAAAAAACCCAAAAAAAACTGTCATTATTTACTCACTCTAATGTTGTTACAAACCTGTATTAATTTCTTTCTTGTGCTGAACACAAAAGAACGATTTTTTTAATGTGGGTAACCAAACAGTTGCTGGTCCCCATTAACTTCCAGGAGAGAACCAATAAAAAACTATAGGGGGACCAGCAACTGTTCGGTTACCCACATTATTCAAAAGAACTTTTATTTTCAACAGAAGAAAGAAACTTATTCGGGTTTAAAACATCTTGAGAGAGTAAATTAAGACCATTTTCATTTTTGAGGGAACTATCTCTTTAGTAAAAGATGTAATGTTTGGCAATTCTAGCCTGCACGGCATGCAGATGAAGGGCACTCATTTTCTGTTTATCAATCGCCGGTTACTGAAGAGGAATCCAGCAGCACGAGACAACGAAACGGCGCAATCAAACGGACACCGTTACATAATTGCCCGTTAGTGTGTCACTCCCTACGTCGCTAGGTTACCAGAGAGTGCGTGCCTTTTTTAATGCAACCAAACCTGCTTCGAAGAAAAAAAATATCGAACTTTATATCGAACACATTTTTTATTGATATCGATCACGTCTATCGCTATACATATCGTTATCGTTTTATCGCCCAGCCCTACTCTATAACCTTCCAGAGCTGAGATATTGAGATCTCACGAACCCACTATTTTTATAATGGCATAAATGCTACGTTGGATCTCAATATCTCAGCTCAGGAAGGGTCTAGAGCCTCCATTTTTGCACTCAGGTGTAAGTTTCATGACCAGAATCCAGAGTTTCAAGAAGATCAGAGAAACTCAAAATTTCGACCCGAAAAAAAAAAAACCGACAGTGGTACCCCTTTCTTTTTTTTTCGGTGCGAGAATCTTCTCAAAACTCTGGATTCTGACAGAGGGCCATGAGACTTAGGCCTGAGTGCAAAAATGGAGGCTCTAGACCCTTCCAGAGCTGAGATATTATATATAGACCGTCGTCCGGTCCGCCAAAGTAATTTCACATTTCTTCTACATAAATGACCCATTTTAAATTTTCATTCATCTTTCCAGAGGTGGAGTGACCCTTTAACAATCTAGTGCTTTTATTATGTACATAACATTCATGATCGATTTACTTATGGAAATGTATAATTAATGTGTTTGATATATATATATATATTTGCAGGACTTTGATCACTGGGATGGCGTCGGGCAGCATTGTGGCGTTCAACATTGATTTCAATCGATGGCACTACGAACATCAGAACAGATACTGAGACTGGAGGAGAGAGGGACCTTGTTTAGGGCTCGCAGATGAAGGCTCGATTTCATTTCCTTCTAGACAGTTGATGGTGTGTCCCTGGAAGTTCAGGGTGGAGTCAAACCCAGATGAAAACACATGAAGACATATACTTAGACCTTTAGGGTTGTCCTTCACTCCCCACATACTATGATGAGTCGCCTAAAGTCCTTTTGTCTGCAAAGATCATCGTACAGGATCGTAGCCAGGAGGACGGCAGGACTGGACGGACCGTAGCGCAGTTCCCGGCAGAAGAGGCTTTGAGATTTTTCGGGAGGGTTGAGGAGGGAGGGAGGGGTTCTGGGACGAGATTAAGACGCAACGGTGAACTTAATCTTTGTAAATACGAACTGCAATGGCGCAAGGGGATAAAAATCATACTTCCCGCTCGCTCTACATTACGGAAGTTCCCATCACCTTTAATTTATTAATGACTTGCTGTAAGATATTGTGTAGTTCTAACGAAACGATGATGATGATGATGATGATGAAGGCCTGCCGATTCACAGGGAGGAAGTGAACTGATCTGACGGGAAACAAGCTTCTCTTTCCTCTTTGTATATTTGGTAATTGTTTTGTCATATATGTAAATATTGTGATGGTTAGGAGAGCCAGGCATGTACGCGGGCCATTAAAGAAAAAATAAAGAGGAGAAAAAAAGCAACGAAAAAAGAAAAATAAACCCTCCCTCACTCACACGTTTCATTATTTACGAGAGAAAAAAAATATTAATGTTGAAGTTTTTGTATCAGACACTTTGCACCGGCAACATCCCATAATTTATCGACGTGTTAGGATTTTTTTTGTTTGTTTACGACCATATTAAGGCCCATTCTCCAGTGTATAATTTGTGCATCGATGTTTGTTGTATTTAAATAATTAATATTATAATCATATGTGATGATTTCGTTGTACAACCACAGCCACAGTAAGCAATATCCTTGTAGCCAAGAGTGACTGCGGAAACGCGGTTTAATACGATGTTTGATATCCGCGCACACGCATACTGAGACGTTTTTCTCCCCATCCCCCTCCTAAAAAGTGTGAGAGAAAAGAGTGAGAAGGATATTTTTCAATCAGCAACACTATGATACTGAAATATAGTCGGTGTACTACAGTGCTGCAATTAGTAGTCAGCTGGAAGCTTCAGAAATTAAAAAAATGAACAAATTATGCAAATGAATTTGTTGCTCTGCCTTGCCATTGGCCATCGGATGTGACTATAGATGAGACCGAGGCGCATAAACTAGCTACATGCAGGTCTGTCTCGGTGGAGGTGTGTGGTTAGTACTGTATATTTGATTTGATTTGTACATTTGCTAAATATCTTTTGTTAATTTATTTTGCAAGATGTATCTGATCCTGATGATTGCATATAATTTTAATGTATTACTTTATTTTTATTTCTCTGCATCGTTTGTGGAGAGGAGAGGAATAGTCTATTGGCAGGAAGTAAATAGAGGATGATTTATTCGATTGATTCAGATGTAATTTTGAAATTCAGTCCCGACCTGCTGTTTCATGCATTTGCTGCAACTTGAATAAGCCAGATTCTCACAGGTGTCTCTTAAAATGTTTAAATATTAATTCATGCCAATATATAGGTCAATAACTGTAAAATAAAATTGTTTCCTTTTTGTCGTATTTACAATAAAACAAGCCAAAACATCTTTTTGAAGTGTTTGTATTTTTTTGGGTCTGAATTCCTCATTATTATAGCTCAACAGGCCCCTTTTCTACCTCTTTTCTGATGTGCTTCTGTGAGCAACCCGTTTCGAAGCGTCCCCTTTAAATAAAAAGGAGTTGCCAGTGGATTCAGGTCACTTGTCCTTGTCAGGTCCTTGAAGTGCTTCAGGTCACTACATCCAACAAGCGAACATTTTGACTTGCCCTCTCGTAACTTCTGCATCATTGAGCTTGGACTACAAAATTGGAGCGAGAAATAGAGAGCCTAAGTCCCGCCCCTTCGCTTCCGGCTCATGGGACCTTATAGAGAGCCTAAGTCCCTCCCCTTCCGGTCGACCACCATGGGACCTTACTTCGGAAAAATATTGAATGGTAGTCAATGGCAAGAGACAACAAATATTTTGATCTGGTTTGAATTGTGCCCTGAATTACACATATGATGTTTGTCAATTTAAAAGATACCTTTTAAAGTAAAGAAAGTCGCAGTTTGGTGTAAAACCGTTGAGGTATAAGACTGTGAAAATACGTAATTACAAAGACTACAAACCCCAAAGGCGCACATCTGAAGCTAACTTTACTGAGGCTGTCTGTCTTTGTTTCTACAGTCTTACGTTATAATCGTAACGTTACGCCGTCCTACCTGAGTGTTTTGTACCAGACTGCACACACACGAGCAGCGGATCTCGTTTCTCTTCCTGGGAGATGTAGTTCATAGAGCGATTTTCACATAAAACTAAACGTTACTCTTCTGTTGTATGACAAACTGCGACGTTTTTGACTTTCAGATTCATCTTTTAAATTGACAAACATCATATGTGTAATTGAGGGCACAGTTCAGACGGAATAAAAAGATAAGTTGTCTCTCGCCATTGACTACCATTCATATTTTTACGAAATAAGGTCCCATGAGCCGGAAGTGAAGGGGCGGGACTTAGGCTCTCTATTTCGGAAAAAATATGAATGGTAGTCAATGGTGAGAGACAACTTATCTTTTTATTCCATCTGAACTGTGCCCTCAATTACACATATGATGTTTGTCAATTTAAAAGATGATTCTCAAAGTCAACAACGTCGCAGTTTGTCATACAACAGAAGAGTAACATTTAGTTTTATGTGAAAATCGCTCTGTGAACTACATCTCCCAGGAAGAGAAACGAGATCCACTGCTCGTGTGTGTGCAGTCTGGAACAAAACACTCAGGTAGGACGGCGTAACGTTACGATTATAACGTAAGGCTGTAGAAACAATGACAGACAGCCTCGGTAAAGTTAGCTTTATTCATTGAGAGAAAATGTGCGCCTTTGGGGTTTGTAGTCTTTGTAATTACGTATTTTCACAGTCTTATACCTCAACGGTTTTACATCAAACTGCGACTTTCTTTACTTTAAAATGTATCTTTTAAATTGACAAACATCATATGTGTAATTCAGGGCACAATTCAAACCAGATCAAAATATTTGTTGTCTCTTGCCATTGACTACCATTCAATATTTTTCCGAAGTAAGGTCCCATGGTGGTTGACCGGAAGGGGCGGGACTTAGGCTCTCTATAATAATGGCGGATTGCTCGAAGTGTTGGACCGGTAGTCGATGTCCTTATTTGGCAGTTCCGCTGCAAATCCTGTGACGTTATTGTTCAAAAAACGTCATAGAAATCGGAAAAATCTGAACAGGTTGAAAAATATGACCAAAACAGAATATAAAGATATAAACGAAGCACCTGAAGAGAATAATTTCATATTTTCTGTACTTATAAACGCTCCAAATATACAATATATAATATATACAATATATATACAATAAAATATACAATATAGTGAAAATATCGATTACTGATTGTTTTGTTTGCTTATCATCGTCATTAATCCTTGTTCAAGAGTTTTAGCGAATTTAAAATATATTGAAACATATTTTATTGTTAAAATGAAACGTTATGAATAATCAAAAGCTTATTTGTTAAATATATATATATATATATATATATATATATATATATATATATATATATATATATATATATATATATATAGGCTATATATATATATAGGCTACGTATCAACCGCTCAGCCTTTGATATTACAATTATTTGTATAAAATTAAATTACACAGACAGGGTGTTATGTCCTCAGAATGTCTAGGGGTAAAGGACGAACAAAATAAATAATAAGGTCCAGGAGGAAAAACCAAGGATGACCCAAAACACGTGTCAGATTCATGTATTTATTCCAAATAATAAAGAAATAAACTTTGTCAAAAAGATGCGTGATGTGTCAAATCAATTAACATAACATTCAAAAAGAAAAGTATGCAAAACAACAAACAGTCCCCCACGGCTCTCCACCGCGTTAAAGTGCACTCGGGAAAAACCCCATCGCCTGCCGCTCACCACGCCGACTTCCAGCTGCTTCACCCATGTAACCGGACGCACGGTGTGAAGTGAAATGCAGACCGAACACCCGGCGGATCACGCCCCGCCGTTGTCCGCACCATAAACTCACACTAGCTCACGCAGTAGATCACACAGTCCACACAGTTTTCCACGCAGCCATTCACACAGTAGTTCACACCGAAGGGATGCGGGCCACCAAGGAATAGAGAGAGAACACGAGGGCGCTTCACTGGCTCAGTTTATTCATCTCCCTGATTGCCGCGGATCAGCTCCAGCTGCGGGATTTCGCCATTAGCCTACGTCAGGCTCAGGACACGGGTACATCCCTGCAGGCGAAAGAGACCACACCCACAACAACACAAACCCAACACAGACCTCACGGGTCGTAACACAGGGGAAATGTAAAAAAATGCATGAGAACAGCAATGTCCAAGTGAAAAAACAGAAATAAGCTTTACCTATATATTTCTTTTTCATGCTTATTGCAATGCTTAAAAATAGTTGACAAATGTTTCTAATACATTATATATATAAATATATATATATAAATGATAAATATTTACATACATGTTTAAAATATATTGCATTAGTTTATAAAATTCATAAAACCCACCAAAAGCTCAATCATTTTGCTATGTTCTTACACAAAGAACATAGCAAATAATGTATTGTACGGAAGAGCAACATAAGTATGTTTTCTTTAAATGCACTAAAACTTCACTAAAAGTATGCTTGTGTTTAGCATATTTCTTAAAAATATGATTAAGCATGTATTTATTATCATACCTCTAGTGCACTTGTTAGAAATATATTAAAAGTATACTTGTGTTGAGCATATTTCTTAAGTGTAACTAAGCATATATTTTTAACCAATGTACTTATAGTACACTTTTTTAGAAATATGTTTGTTTTTCAATATAGAATACTTTTAGGAAATACACTAAAGTACAATTATTTTAAAGTGTGTTAAATGTTGTATTGTGTAAATGGGTAAAAGCATGATGCTAATATACTTTTAATATATTTCAAGATTTTGTTAGTATATGTACTATTGAAAAAGAGAATATATTTCAAATACAATAAAGTATACTTTTTTCCACTTGGGTTGTAAGTCAGTGAAAATGTAACGTTGTTGTTCCCTGAGAGGACAAAGTGATTAACGTTATTATCAGTTCATTTCCAAATATCTCTATCGCTCAAAAAAACATCAACTGTGGTTTGTTTGTGAATAGGCGTTAGGTTTACATTAGAGAGGATTTAATGCGTAAATTTAATTTGGTGCGTTTTTGAAAACTCTGGCTAGGCTACTTCATTCTTCAGTTCAAAACAGTGCTGAACATTGAAAAGTGATTTATAAAAGACATCAGAAGGATAAAGGGGGTGTTAAACAACACTTTTAGTTGTAGTGAAAAAGGGGGAGAGAGGTCAAATCTTTCATTTTTTTCATTTTACCACTGATGAGTTTTTAGCTTCCCTTCAAGCACAAGCTAGTTATTTGACTTTTTGCCTCATCTGGTAAAGCAGATGTGCATGTTATGTCTTGCAGTGTGCAGTCAAACATATCAGAAACAATTGGATGTATGTCTGCAAGATGTTTGTTGAAGATAGCTTCATCTGGAACGCATCTGAGGTTTACTAACACCTGATCGTCATCTATGAGATATCAGTTTACACGCATTCTAAACGATAACCATCGGAAAAGTCTACAGCCTCCATTTTTGCACTGTCAGTTTTTTTTTCGGGTCGAAACTTTGAGTTTCGATATCTCAGCTCTGGAAGGGTCTAGAGCCTCCATTTTTGCGCTCAGGTCCTAGTCTCGCGGCCCTCTGTCACAATCCAGAGTTTCGAGAAGATTGGGGAACCTTACTTTTTCGCCCAAAAAAAAAAAAAACTTAAGGGGTAACACTGTCGGGGTTTTTTTCGGGTCAAAACTTTGACGTCCGATATCTCGGCTCTGGAAGGGTCTAGAGCCTCCATTTTTGCGCGCTGGTCGAAGTCTCGTGGCCCTCTGTCAGAATCCAGAGTTTCGAGAAGATCGGAGGGGGTCAAAATTTCGGCCAAAAACGACAGTGTTACCCCTTATGTTTTTTTTTTCAGGTCAAAACTTTGACATCCGATATCTCGGCTCTGGAAGGGTCTAGAGCCTCCATTTTTGCGCACTGGTCGAAGTCTCGTGGCCCTCTGTCAGAATCCAGAGTTTCGAGAAGATCGGAGGGGGTCAAAATTTCGGCCAAAAACGACAGTGTTACCCCTTATGTTTTTTTTTCAGGTCAAAACTTTGACATCCGATATCTCGGCTCTGGAAGGGTCTAGAGCCTCCATTTTTGCGCGCTGGTCGAAGTCTCGTGGCCCTCTGTCAGAATCCAGAGTTTCGAGAAGATCGGAGGGGGTCAAAATTTCGGCCAAAAACGACAGTGTTACCCCTTATGTTTTTTTTTCAGGTCAAAACTTTGACATCCGATATCTCGGCTCTGGAAGGGTCTAGAGCCTCCATTTTTGCGCGCTGGTCGAAGTCTCGTGGCCCTCTGTCAGAATCCAGAGTTTCGAGAAGATCGGAGGGGGTCAAAATTTCGGCCAAAAACGACAGTGTTACCCCTTATGTTTTTTTTTCAGGTCAAAACTTTGACATCCGATATCTCGGCTCTGGAAGGGTCTAGAGCCTCCATTTTTGCGCGCTGGTCGAAGTCTCGTGGCCCTCTGTCAGAATCCAGAGTTTCGAGAAGATCGGAGGGGGTCAAAATTTCGGCCAAAAACGACAGTGTTACCCCTTATGTTTTTTTTTCAGGTCAAAACTTTGACATCCGATATCTCGGCTCTGGAAGGGTCTAGAGCCTCCATTTTTGCGCGCTGGTCGAAGTCTCGTGGCCCTCTGTCAGAATCCAGAGTTTCGAGAAGATCGGAGGGGGTCAAAATTTCGGCCAAAAACGACAGTGTTACCCCTTATGTTTTTTTTTCAGGTCAAAACTTTGACATCCGATATCTCGGCTCTGGAAGGGTCTAGAGCCTCCATTTTTGCGCGCTGGTCGAAGTCTCGTGGCCCTCTGTCAGAATCCAGAGTTTCGAGAAGATCGGAGGGGGTCAAAATTTCGGCCAAAAACGACAGTGTTACCCCTTATGTTTTTTTTTTCAGGTCAAAACTTTGACATCCGATATCTCGGCTCTGGAAGGGTCTAGAGCCTCCATTTTTGCGCACTGGTCGAAGTCTCGTGGCCCTCTGTCAGAATCCAGAGTTTCGAGAAGATCGGAGGGGGTCAAAATTTCGGCCAAAAACGACAGTGTTACCCCTTATGTTTTTTTTTCAGGTCAAAACTTTGACATCCGATATCTCGGCTCTGGAAGGGTCTAGAGCCTCCATTTTTGCACGCTGGTCGAAGTCTCGTGGCCCTCTGTCAGAATCCAGAGTTTCGAGAAGATCGGAGGGGGTCAAAATTTCGGCCAAAAACGACAGTGTTACCCCTTATGTTTTTTTTTTCAGGTCAAAACTTCGACATCCGATATCTCGGCTCTGGAAGGGTCTAGAGCCTCCATTTTTGCGCGCTGGTCGAAGTCTCGTGGCCCTCTGTCAGAATCCAGAGTTTCGAGAAGATCGGAGGGGGTCAAAATTTCGGCCAAAAACGACAGTGTTACCCCTTATGTTTTTTTTTCAGGTCAAAACTTTGACATCCGATATCTCGGCTCTGGAAGGGTCTAGAGCCTCCATTTTTGCGCGCTGGTCGAAGTCTCGTGGCCCTCTGTCAGAATCCAGAGTTTCGAGAAGATCGGAGGGGGTCAAAATTTCGGCCAAAAACGACAGTGTTACCCCTTATGTTTTTTTTTTCAGGTCAAAACTTTGACATCCGATATCTCGGCTCTGGAAGGGTCTAGAGCCTCAATTTTTGCGCGCTGGTCGAAGTCTCGTGGCCCTCTGTCAGAATCCAGAGTTTCGAGAAGATCGGAGGGGGTAAAAATTTCGGCCAAAAACGACAGTGTTACCCCTTATGTTTTTTTTTCAGGTCAAAACTTTGACATCCGATATCTCGGCTCTGGAAGGGTCTAGAGCCTCCATTTTTGCGCGCTGGTCGAAGTCTCGTGGCCCTCTGTCAGAATCCAGAGTTTCGAGAAGATCGGAGGGGGTCAAAATTTCGGCCAAAAACGACAGTGTTACCCCTTATGTTTTTTTTTCAGGTCAAAACTTTGACATCCGATATCTCGGCTCTGGAAGGGTCTAGAGCCTCCATTTTTGCGCGCTGGTCGAAGTCTCGTGGCCCTCTGTCAGAATCCAGAGTTTCGAGAAGATCGGAGGGGGTCAAAATTTCGGCCAAAAACGACAGTGTTACCCCTTATGTTTTTTTTTTCAGGTCAAAACTTTGACATCCGATATCTCGGCTCTGGAAGGGTCTAGAGCCTCCATTTTTGCGCGCTGGTCGAAGTCTCGTGGCCCTCTGTCAGAATCCAGAGTTTCGAGAAGATCGGAGGGGGTCAAAATTTCGGCCAAAAACGACAGTGTTACCCCTTATGTTTTTTTTTCAGGTCAAAACTTTGACATCCGATATCTCGGCTCTGGAAGGGTCTAGAGCCTCCATTTTTGCGCGCTGGTCGAAGTCTCGTGGCCCTCTGTCAGAATCCAGAGTTTCGAGAAGATCGGAGGGGGTCAAAATTTCGGCCAAAAACGACAGTGTTACCCCTTATGTTTTTTTTTCAGGTCAAAACTTTGACATCCGATATCTCGGCTCTAGAAGGGTCTAGAGCCTCCATTTTTGCGCGCTGGTCGAAGTCTCGTGGCCCTCTGTCAGAATCCAGAGTTTCGAGAAGATCGGAGGGGGTCAAAATTTCGGCCAAAAACGACAGTGTTACCCCTTATGTTTTTTTTTCAGGTCAAAACTTTGACATCCGATATCTCGGCTCTGGAAGGGTCTAGAGCCTCCATTTTTGCGCGCTGGTCGAAGTCTCGTGGCCCTCTGTCAGAATCCAGAGTTTCGAGAAGATCGGAGGGGGTCAAAATTTCGGCCAAAAACGACAGTGTTACCCCTTATGTTTTTTTTTTCAGGTCAAAACTTTGACATCCGATATCTCGGCTCTGGAAGGGTCTAGAGCCTCCATTTTTGCGCGCTGGTCGAAGTCTCGTGGCCCTCTGTCAGAATCCAGAGTTTCGAGAAGATCGGAGGGGGTCAAAATTTCGGCCAAAAACGACAGTGTTACCCCTTATGTTTTTTTTTTCAGGTCAAAACTTTGACATCCGATATCTCGGCTCTGGAAGGGTCTAGAGCCTCCATTTTTGCGCGCTGGTCGAAGTCTCGTGGCCCTCTGTCAGAATCCAGAGTTTCGAGAAGATCGGAGGGGGTCAAAATTTCGGCCAAAAACGACAGTGTTACCCCTTATGTTTTTTTTTCAGGTCAAAACTTTGACATCCGATATCTCGGCTCTGGAAGGGTCTAGAGCCTCCATTTTTGCGCGCTGGTCGAAGTCTCGTGGCCCTCTGTCAGAATCCAGAGTTTCGAGAAGATCGGAGGGGGTCAAAATTTCGGCCAAAAACGACAGTGTTACCCCTTATGTTTTTTTTTCAGGTCAAAACTTTGACATCCGATATCTCGGCTCTGGAAGGGTCTAGAGCCTCCATTTTTGCGCGCTGGTCGAAGTCTCGTGGCCCTCTGTCAGAATCCAGAGTTTCGAGAAGATCGGAGGGGGTCAAAATTTCGGCCAAAAACGACAGTGTTACCCCTTATGTTTTTTTTTCAGGTCAAAACTTTGACATCCGATATCTCGGCTCTGGAAGGGTCTAGAGCCTCCATTTTTGCGCGCTGGTTGAAGTCTCGTGGCCCTCTGTCAGAATCCAGAGTTTCGAGAAGATCGGAGGGGGTCAAAATTTCGGCCAAAAACGACAGTGTTACCCCTTATGTTTTTTTTTTCAGGTCAAAACTTTGACATCCGATATCTCGGCTCTGGAAGGGTCTAGAGCCTCCATTTTTGCGCGCTGGTCGAAGTCTCGTGGCCCTCTGTCAGAATCCAGAGTTTCGAGAAGATCGGAGGGGGTCAAAATTTCGGCCAAAAACGACAGTGTTACCCCTTATGTTTTTTTTTCAGGTCAAAACTTTGACATCCGATATCTCGGCTCTGGAAGGGTCTAGAGCCTCCATTTTTGCGCGCTGGTCGAAGTCTCGTGGCCCTCTGTCAGAATCCAGAGTTTCGAGAAGATCGGAGGGGGTCAAAATTTCGGCCAAAAACGACAGTGTTACCCCTTATGTTTTTTTTTCAGGTCAAAACTTTGACATCCGATATCTCGGCTCTGGAAGGGTCTAGAGCCTCCATTTTTGCGCACTGGTCGAAGTCTCGTGGCCCTCTGTCAGAATCCAGAGTTTCGAGAAGATCGGAGGGGGTCAAAATTTCGGCCAAAAACGACAGTGTTACCCCTTATGTTTTTTTTTCAGGTCAAAACTTTGACATCCGATATCTCGGCTCTGGAAGGGTCTAGAGCCTCCATTTTTGCGCGCTGGTCGAAGTCTCGTGGCCCTCTGTCAGAATCCAGAGTTTCGAGAAGATCGGAGGGGGTCAAAATTTCGGCCAAAAACGACAGTGTTACCCCTTATGTTTTTTTTTCAGGTCAAAACTTTGACATCCGATATCTCGGCTCTGGAAGGGTCTAGAGCCTCCATTTTTGCGCGCTGGTCGAAGTCTCGTGGCCCTCTGTCAGAATCCAGAGTTTCGAGAAGATCGGAGGGGGTCAAAATTTCGGCCAAAAACGACAGTGTTACCCCTTATGTTTTTTTTTCAGGTCAAAACTTTGACATCCGATATCTCGGCTCTGGAAGGGTCTAGAGCCTCCATTTTTGCGCGCTGGTCGAAGTCTCGTGGCCCTCTGTCAGAATCCAGAGTTTCGAGAAGATCGGAGGGGGTCAAAATTTCGGCCAAAAACGACAGTGTTACCCCTTATGTTTTTTTTTCAGGTCAAAACTTTGACATCCGATATCTCGGCTCTGGAAGGGTCTAGAGCCTCCATTTTTGCGCGCTGGTCGAAGTCTCGTGGCCCTCTGTCAGAATCCAGAGTTTCGAGAAGATCGGAGGGGGTCAAAATTTCGGCCAAAAACGACAGTGTTACCCCTTATGTTTTTTTTTCAGGTCAAAACTTTGACATCCGATATCTCGGCTCTGGAAGGGTCTAGAGCCTCCATTTTTGCGCGCTGGTCGAAGTCTCGTGGCCCTCTGTCAGAATCCAGAGTTTCGAGAAGATCGGAGGGGGTCAAAATTTCGGCCAAAACGACAGTGTTACCCCTTATGTTTTTTTTTTCAGGTCAAAACTTTGACATCCGATATCTCGGCTCTGGAAGGGTCTAGAGCCTCCATTTTTGCGCGCTGGTCGAAGTCTCGTGGCCCTCTGTCAGAATCCAGAGTTTCGAGAAGATCGGAGGGGGTCAAAATTTCGGCCAAAAACGACAGTGTTACCCCTTATGTTTTTTTTTTCAGGTCAAAACTTTGACATCCGATATCTCGGCTCTGGAAGGGTCTAGAGCCTCCATTTTTGCGCGCTGGTCGAAGTCTCGTGGCCCTCTGTCAGAATCCAGAGTTTCGAGAAGATCGGAGGGGGTCAAAATTTCGGCCAAAAACGACAGTGTTACCCCTTATGTTTTTTTTTTCAGGTCAAAACTTTGACATCCGATATCTCGGCTCTGGAAGGGTCTAGAGCCTCCATTTTTGCGCACTGGTCGAAGTCTCGTGGCCCTCTGTCAGAATCCAGAGTTTCGAGAAGATCGGAGGGGGTCAAAATTTCGGCCAAAAACGACAGTGTTACCCCTTATGTTTTTTTTTCAGGTCAAAACTTTGACATCCGATATCTCGGCTCTGGAAGGGTCTAGAGCCTCCATTTTTGCGCGCTGGTCGAAGTCTCGTGGCCCTCTGTCAGAATCCAGAGTTTCGAGAAGATCGGAGGGGGTCAAAATTTCGGCCAAAAACGACAGTGTTACCCCTTATGTTTTTTTTTTCAGGTCAAAACTTTGACATCCGATATCTCGGCTCTGGAAGGGTCTAGAGCCTCCATTTTTGCGCGCTGGTCGAAGTCTCGTGGCCCTCTGTCAGAATCCAGAGTTTCGAGAAGATCGGAGGGGGTCAAAATTTCGGCCAAAAACGACAGTGTTACCCCTTATGTTTTTTTTTCAGGTCAAAACTTTGACATCCGATATCTCGGCTCTGGAAGGGTCTAGAGCCTCATTTTTGCGCGCTGGTCGAAGTCTCGTGGCCCTCTGTCAGAATCCAGAGTTTCGAGAAGATCGGAGGGGGTCAAAATTTCGGCCAAAAACGACAGTGTTACCCCTTATGTTTTTTTTTTCAGGTCAAAACTTTGACATCCGATATCTCGGCTCTGGAAGGGTCTAGAGCCTCCATTTTTGCGCGCTGGTCGAAGTCTCGTGGCCCTCTGTCAGAATCCAGAGTTTCGAGAAGATCGGAGGGGGTCAAAATTTCGGCCAAAAACGACAGTGTTACCCCTTATGTTTTTTTTTCAGGTCAAAACTTTGACATCCGATATCTCGGCTCTGGAAGGGTCTAGAGCCTCCATTTTTGCGCGCTGGTCGAAGTCTCGTGGCCCTCTGTCAGAATCCAGAGTTTCGAGAAGATCGGAGGGGGTCAAAATTTCGGCCAAAAACGACAGTGTTACCCCTTATGTTTTTTTTTTCAGGTCAAAACTTTGACATCCGATATCTCGGCTCTGGAAGGGTCTAGAGCCTCCATTTTTGCGCGCTGGTCGAAGTCTCGTGGCCCTCTGTCAGAATCCAGAGTTTCGAGAAGATCGGAGGGGGTCAAAATTTCGGCCAAAAACGACAGTGTTACCCCTTATGTTTTTTTTTTCAGGTCAAAACTTTGACATCCGATATCTCGGCTCTGGAAGGGTCTAGAGCCTCCATTTTTGCGCGCTGGTCGAAGTCTCGTGGCCCTCTGTCAGAATCCAGAGTTTCGAGAAGATCGGAGGGGGTCAAAATTTCGGCCAAAAACGACAGTGTTACCCCTTATGTTTTTTTTTTCAGGTCAAAACTTTGACATCCGATATCTCGGCTCTGGAAGGGTCTAGAGCCTCCATTTTTGCGCGCTGGTCGAAGTCTCGTGGCCCTCTGTCAGAATCCAGAGTTTCGAGAAGATCGGAGGGGGTCAAAATTTCGGCCAAAAACGACAGTGTTACCCCTTATGTTTTTTTTTTCAGGTCAAAACTTTGACATCCGATATCTCGGCTCTGGAAGGGTCTAGAGCCTCCATTTTTGCGCGCTGGTCGAAGTCTCGTGGCCCTCTGTCAGAATCCAGAGTTTCGAGAAGATCGGAGGGGGTCAAAATTTCGGCCAAAAACGACAGTGTTACCCCTTATGTTTTTTTTTTCAGGTCAAAACTTTGACATCCGATATCTCGGCTCTGGAAGGGTCTAGAGCCTCCATTTTTGCGCGCTGGTCGAAGTCTCGTGGCCCTCTGTCAGAATCCAGAGTTTCGAGAAGATCGGAGGGGGTCAAAATTTCGGCCAAAAACGACAGTGTTACCCCTTATGTTTTTTTTTCAGGTCAAAACTTTGACATCCGATATCTCGGCTCTGGAAGGGTCTAGAGCCTCCATTTTTGCGCGCTGGTCGAAGTCTCGTGGCCCTCTGTCAGAATCCAGAGTTTCGAGAAGATCGGAGGGGGTCAAAATTTCGGCCAAAAACGACAGTGTTACCCCTTATGTTTTTTTTTTCAGGTCAAAACTTTGACATCCGATATCTCGGCTCTGGAAGGGTCTAGAGCCTCCATTTTTGCGCGCTGGTCGAAGTCTCGTGGCCCTCTGTCAGAATCCAGAGTTTCGAGAAGATCGGAGGGGGTCAAAATTTCGGCCAAAAACGACAGTGTTACCCCTTATGTTTTTTTTTCAGGTCAAAACTTTGACATCCGATATCTCGGCTCTGGAAGGGTCTAGAGCCTCCATTTTTGCGCGCTGGTCGAAGTCTCGTGGCCCTCTGTCAGAATCCAGAGTTTCGAGAAGATCGGAGGGGGTCAAAATTTCGGCCAAAAACGACAGTGTTACCCCTTATGTTTTTTTTTTCAGGTCAAAACTTTGACATCCGATATCTCGGCTCTGGAAGGGTCTAGAGCCTCCATTTTTGCGCGCTGGTCGAAGTCTCGTGGCCCTCTGTCAGAATCCAGAGTTTCGAGAAGATCGGAGGGGGTCAAAATTTCGGCCAAAAACGACAGTGTTACCCCTTATGTTTTTTTTTCAGGTCAAAACTTTGACATCCGATATCTCGGCTCTGGAAGGGTCTAGAGCCTCCATTTTTGCGCGCTGGTCGAAGTCTCGTGGCCCTCTGTCAGAATCCAGAGTTTCGAGAAGATCGGAGGGGGTCAAAATTTCGGCCAAAAACGACAGTGTTACCCCTTATGTTTTTTTTTCAGGTCAAAACTTTGACATCCGATATCTCGGCACTAGAAGGGTCTAGAGCCTCCATTTTTGCGCGCTGGTCGAAGTCTCGTGGCCCTCTGTCAGAATCCAGAGTTTCGAGAAGATCGGAGGGGGTCAAAATTTCGGCCAAAAACGACAGTGTTACCCCTTATGTTTTTTTTTTCAGGTCAAAACTTTGACATCCGATATCTCGGCA